>CM066044.1:5939272-5995698 GCA_033557465.1 Ichthyophis bannanicus | reverse complement strand
TGAACAAACAGGTAGACAAAGGTGAGTCGGTTGATAAAGTGTATCTAGACTTTCAGAAAGCCTTTGACAAGGTCCCTCATCAGAGACTTCTGGCAAAACTAAAGAGTCATGGGATAGGAGGCAGTGTACTACTGTAGCTCAAGAACTGGTTAAAAGATAGAAAGCAGAGGGTAGCGCTAAATGGCCAATTTTCCCAATGGAAAAAGGTGAATAGTGGAATACCCCAGGGATCTGTACTGGGTCCACTGCTTTTTGACATATTCATAAATGACCTGGAAAAGGGAATAACTAGTGAGGTTATCAAATTTGCAAAATGACACAAAACTGTTTAAAAGTTGTTAAAACCCAAGGGGATTGCGGAAAACTGCAGGAGGATCTGGATAAATTGGAAGACTGGGCATCCAAATGGCAGATGAAATTTAATGTGGACAAGTGCAAAGTTTTGCACCTAGGAAAGAACAACCCACACTATGGTTACACGATGCAAGGTTCCACATTGGGAACCACCACCCAGGAAAAAGATTTAGGCATCATCGTGGATAACATGTTAAAACCCTCCGCCCAGTGTGCAGCGGCGGCCAAGAAAGCAAATAGAATGCTAGGTATCATAAGGAAAGGAATGGAAAAAGGATATTATAATGCCTCTGTATCGTTCCATGGTACAATCGCACCTTGAATATTGTGTGCAATTCTGGTCGCTGTATCTAAAAAGGATATAGCGTTATTAAAAAAGGTACAGAGAAGAGCCACCAAAATGGTAAAGGGGATAGAAGGCTACTCCTATGAAGAGAGGCTACAAAGGTTAGGGCTCTTCAACCTGGAAAAGAGACGGCTGAGGGGAGATATGATAGAGGTCTATAAATTAATGAATGGAGTGGAACAGGTAAACATAGATCAATTGTTTACACTATCAGAATATAGAAAGACTAGGGGCCATGTAATGAAGCTACATGGTAAAGCACAGTTACTTACCTGTAACAGGTGATCTCTGGGAACAGCAGGAATAAGTCTTCACATATGGGTATCGTCAGTACCGACGGAGCCGGCGCGGGAACGTTCCCCAGCGTCCAATAAGAAAGCTTTTGGGAGCATCCCACAGCGCCTGCGTGCTGCCTTCCCGCCTTTCCCAACCGCCTCTCTCCAGTTCGAGTTTTAAAGCTGAGACAAAGAGAGAGAGGGGGAAGGAAAGACAGATAGAGAGATACAACTCCTCGGGGAGGTGGGTGGGTTGTGAAGACTTATTCCTGCTGTTCCCAGAGATCACCTGTTACAGGTAAGTAACTGTGCTATCTCCAGGAACAAGCAGGAATGAGTCTTCACATATGGGGACTCCGTAGCTGCAGATGCCAGGGAGAGACCCGAGTTGTGTGTCCCTGAAAAGGGCTCCACCTCCCCCCATGGATCTCTGGCATCCAACCAGGGTAGGTGGGTAGGAGTTGATTAGGAATGGAACAGGTGTTTGAGAACAGCCTGACCAAACAAGGCATCCCGGCGGGAGTCCTTGTCCAAACAGTAATGGGCTGTGAAGGTATGAACCGAGGCCCAGGTGGCCGCTCGACAGATTTGGTCGATGGACACAGAGTTTAGGTGAGCCATTGAGGCTGCCATGGCCCTCACATTGTGAGCTGTGACATGGCCTTCCAGAGAAAGGTTCCTACACTGGTAGGCGAAAGAAATACACTGAGCAATCCAGTTGGACAGTGTTCTCTTAAAAACTGGAAGTCCTAAATGGGAAGGATCAAAAGCAACAAAGAGTTGAGAAGACTTTCTATGTTGCTGTGTTCTTTGTAAGTAAAAGGCGAGAGCTCTTTTACAATCCAAAGTATGAAGATTCCTCTCTGCACTGAGGTCCTGGAAAAAAGAGACAGGTAAGTATACCTCCTGGTTCAGATGAAAAGGGGAGACCACTTTGGGCATAAAGTGTGGATTGGTCCTGAGGACTACCTTATCATGATGGAACCTTGTATAAGGAGGATTAGCCACCAAGGCTTGCAACTCACTGATGCGACGTGCTGAGATGACTGCAATGAGAAAGATAACCTTCCAAGAAAGAAATTTCAAGGAGGTGGGTGGCTAAAGGTTCAAAGGGTGGCTTCATAAGCTGGCCAAAACCAGATTTAAGTCCCATGCCACTGGAGGTGGTCTAATGGGAGGTTTAGTTAAAAGAAGGCCTCTCATGAATCTTGCTATAAGAGGATGAGAGGAAACAGGCTGTCCATTGAGAGGCTTGAGGGACGCTGCAATAGCACTCAAATGGACTCTTACCAACTTTGTTTTGAGGCCTGCATGGGAAAGATGCAGAAGATACTCTAGTAAAGAATTCAAAGGTATTGCAAGAGGGTTAAGACCCTTCTCTGAACACCAAATGGTAAATCTTTTCAATTTGAAAGCATAGGAACGTCTAGTGGAAGGCTTTCTAGAAGCATGAATAATATCTCTGACTTGCTGAGAGAGATGGAAAACTTGAAGGTCTAGGCCTTCAGCAACCAGGCCCTGAGATGGAGAGACTGGGGGTTTGGGTGCCACAACGTTCTGTCTTCCTGGGAGAGAAGATCTGGAGCAGAGCCCAACTCCAGGGATGGAGCTTGAGAGAGATGCAGAAGTAGAGGGTACCGCACTTGGCGTGGCCAATGTGGTGCTATGAGGATCATAGAACCTCGGTCTCTCTGAAGCTTGAACAGTGTTTTGGGAATTAGGGGAATGGGTGGAAAGGCATAAAGGAAGTCTTGACCCCAGTGAAGGAGGAAGGCATCCGTGGCCTGAACTCCCTGACATGGAATCCTGGAACAGAACCGGGGAAGTTTGGCATTCCACGGACTTGCAAATAGATCTATGTCCGGGGTTCCCCAAATTCAAAAAATCCTGGCTACCTGGTCCCTGTGGAGGGACCATTCGTGTGGAAGCAGAACTCGACTGAGTCTGTCTGCCCAAGAGTTTTGAACGCCTGGAAGATATACTGCCATAAGATGAATCTGATGCTCTCTGGCGAATACCTACAGTCGCAAAGCTTCATTGCACAGTGACAGAGAGCCAGTCCCTCCCTGCTTGTTTACATAGAACATGGCTACTTGATTGTCCGTGTGGATGAGGACTGTCCTGTAGCTGAGCAGGGAGTGGAACACTCTGAGAACTAAGAAAATTGCTCTGAGTTCCAAGAGATTTATGTGTAGTGAAGTCTCCTGTGGAGACCAGATGCCCTGTGTGGAGAGATCTTGCAGATGAGCTCCCCAACCCATTGGAGAGGCATCTGTTGTAAGGGTTGCTTGGGGAAGTGATGGTTGAAAAGGGGACCCCAGCAACAGGTTTTGAGAGGACTTCCACCACTGGAGAGATCAAAAAAGGCAACTGGAGTTTGCTATTTTGTCTGACAGGCAACCTGATGCCTGAGTCCATTGGGTGGACAAAGTCCATTGAGCTGCCCTCATGTGAAGGCGAGCATATGGAACCACATGCAGTGGATGCCATGTGGCCTAAGAGTTGTAACATTTCTCGAGCAGTTAAAAGGGATTTTAACTGTATTTGGGAGGCTAACTGCACCAAGCATAGGCAACGGGCCTGAGGAAGATAGGCCCTTGCAGTTGTGGTATCCAACAAAGCCCCTATGAACTCGAGGGACTGAGTAGGGGTGAGACTGGATTTTGGGATGTTTATTACCAGGGCCGGATTTACCTTGAGTGAGGCCCTACGCCAACAAAAATTGTGGGCCCCCAGAAAAGATAAAAACGAGCACGCCGGATCAGCTGCGCGCTGTTGGCCCTGACATCATAATTAAACTGGGAATCCCAAAAGCCAAACTTGGAATGTATAATTTATTTATTTATTTAAAGTCTCTTATATACCGCACTATTCGGCATCAGCGCGGTTTACATGGAACAGAAATGCTCAGTACAGTTAACACGTATGAGTTCACAGATAACAGGGCAAATAACTTGGATAACAGGGGTAACTATTTACAGACTTACTACATAAACATGGATAACAGTGGTAAACCTTTTACAAATATTGCTACATCGAGTCGTATAATCATGAATTCCATTGAAACAACTGCACCACGAAGGTTAGAGAATCTTTCTTGACATGTTGTTGGGAGACCATATATTAGCTTAGCGGCTTACATCTCAGTCTCAGTGGGTGAGGTTGGGTTCTATGAGGTACTTATTGAAAAGGTGGTATTTGAGGGCTTTCCTAAACTGTGTAAGGCTCTTAATAGCCCGGATGGGTTATACAGAGTATAACACTGTAGAAATAAAACTATACATTAATTTGCTCTTGTACTAAATAAAGCGCAGACGTTAATGATGCGCATTTACCAGAGCTGACATATTCCAATTAATAAATTCAATACTCATACTGTTTTTAAATTGTGTCCCATAATAAATGTGACTCCCTATTTTCTCAATTTGTCCTGCTTGTCTGTCTTGAACAGATTATAAATTGAGCAGGGATTCTCTCACATATATACAGTGCTACATACATCTGGTAGCACTACAGAAATGATAAGTAGCAAAAGTGGCAGCAAGTGTCCAAGGTGAAGGGGGATGGGCTTTGGTGCATTAGCTACAGCAATTTAAAGATGCCTTGGCTATCCAGCACAAAACAGCAACGGTAACCCAAGGTCCCTGGTTGTTGCATGCAGTCAATATTGCCTTTAGGCAGTGCAAGTTTACTTTAAACTTATATTTTCCATTTCAATAGAAAAGTACAAGGTAGATACGCAAATATCAGTATGAAATGCTAATAGCCCTTTTCTATGGTGACAATATCACAGGCTACCATATCCCCAACCAACAAGTGAGGTGACAGAATACAATGATCTTACAGAGGGCCTTCTCTTTGCATTCTCATCTACTCTTTACATTTAAAAAAATAGGGAAACTACTACCGAGTTACAAAATACGGACTGAAAATTCAGAGTACTTTCCAAATTAGCCAACTGAGGTAAAGCTGAAAAAACGAGTGCAAAATCAATATTTTGAATCACAAAACAGCAACAGTGATACCGATACAACCTCACAAATTAGCACAAATTGTAATGTAAATCACATATGTCCAATTTCAGGAAAATTTCGTCAAATTTGAAAATTACTGCAACATCCCAAAATTAAAAATTTCAACACGGAAACTACACTTTAAACACGAGATGCAAATTATTACACCACTGCACTAACGAGTTAGCAACACTATAAATATACTAAACATCAACAATACCAGGTAGAAAGCATAGGTGTGCATGGCGGGCCCAGGCTCCTCTCACGTGTCCGACAGGAAAAGCCGGAAACCCACTCACTTGCTAAGTGACAGCCGCGGCCTGGAACGAACTCTCTACATTACCTGTTTACTCTTGGCGTAAGGCTTGGCTGCAATGTGATACCTCCGGGTGCGGATTTTGCCTCCTCCCGCCGCTGCCGCCATGACTCTGGGAGGAGGAGTCGTCGTCAGAGGCTCAGATAGGAAGCCTCCCGCTCTCCCCGCGCCCGACCAGAAGGCGCCGTCCTCGCCGCCTGCCCGACCCCCTCCGCGCGTGCCGCGCAACACGAGCCCGGCGAGTTCCGAAGGGGAGGGAGGGGGCGCGCATGCGCCTCTGTATGCAGACCCTCAGGGCCTCGTGCTCAGTTCCTCTATGCTCTGTGACTCCGCAGCGCTCAAAAGCTTACGATGGGCGTGCTCCGCGCGACTATCTCTCCACCCCGCTCCACTGTAGTCCTCCTCTTCCTACTGCTTCCGCTTCCGCCCTTAGCGGCATATACCGCCACTATCCCACTGCTTCTTTCCAGACGGCAGAGCAGCAGGTGTGTCCTGCCCCAGCCCCTCCCTTCCAGGCGTTCGGGGGGGTGAGGGGCAATCTTCCTAAACCAGCCTCTCATCTCCTGTTCCTCTTGCCCCTGGTGCCTTCACGGAGGGGCTCAGCCGGGCAGAGGGGGCCTCGCGGGACAGTCCATGCTGCCGCAGCGGCAGCCAGCGGGTTTTTTTTTAATTTGTTCAATATTTGTGGGCCCTTGCCAGCTGTGGGCCCTACGCCACGGCGTAGTTGGCGTATAGGTAAATCCGGCCCTGTTTATTACTAGTCCCAAATACTGAAGGACACGCATTGTGCAGGTTAGACAAGTCTTGGCCTCTGCTTGAGATGTAGCTCGAATGAGCCAGTCATCCAGATATGGGAATACGAATATTCCTAGAGTGCGTAGAAATGCAGCTACTACTGCCATGCATTTCGTGAACACCTTTGGTGCAGAGGCCAGACCAAAAGGAAGCACCCTGTACTGGTAGTGCTTTCCTTGAAAAAGGAACCGAAGGAACCTTCTGCGAGTTGGATGGATGAGGACATGGGTGTACGCATCCTTGAGATCTAGAGAACAAAGCCAGTCCTGACTCTGAAGGTATGGAAGCAGAGCACCGAGAGAAATCATCTTGAATTTCTCCTTGAATAGAAATTTGTTCAATTCTCTGAGATCTAAGATGGGTCTGTAGCCCCCTGTTTTCTTTGGAATAAGAAAATAAGGGGAGTAGAACCCTGTGCCTTGTTGAAGAAGAGGTATTTCTTCTATTGCCCCTTGGGCAAGAAGGATGGCAATCTCCTGACCTAGAAGGTTGAGGAGAGATGTTGGAGAATTTAACTGTTTCACCATGGTGTGAGGGGGAAGGCTTAAGAAATGAAGCTTGTACCCTTCCCTTATGATGGAGAGTGTCCATTGCTCTGCTGTGATTTGCTCCCATCTGGGAGCAAAGTAAGTCAACCTTCCTGGGATGGTAAGGGGCTCTGGTCCTTCCAGAGCTAGAAAGGCTAAGTTCTCTAGTTGCAAGTCAAAGGCCCTGAGGAGGCTGAGGCTGCTGGGCCGTGGAAGGTCTAGCTGCCTTTGACTTGGCCTGTTTAGGCGGTTGCTGACGCTTTGCAGCAAAACGACCTGCAGAAGATGCCTGCTGACCATAAGCAGGATAGTATCTTCCCTTTTTGGAAAAAGATGTCTTTTTAAACAATCTTTTCTTAACAGGAGCAGAGGTAGACTTTGAAAGTCGATCCAAAGCAGAGTTTTCAGCATCCATCTGAGGGGCCTTTGCTTGCCAATCCTTACCAAAAAGGTTTTCACCTGTACAAGGGAGATTTCCCAATTGATCTTGAACCCAGAGCTCCAAATCATAAGCTTGTAGCCAAGCAATTCTGCGTGCCCCTATGGCAATAGCCGAAGCTCTGCTTACACACTCAAAAGAGTCAAAAGGCTGCACGGTTGGAAAATTTGGAGACATCTTGGGCATGTTTGAGCCAAGTGAGAAACTCCTGTCTTTTATCCTCTGAAATGAAAGGTGTTAAAGTCTGCAGATGATCTGTGACTTTTTAGAAACATTCCTATATAGAGACTATAGGAATTGATCCTAGCAGCTAGCATAGCAGCTTGGAAAAGCCTTCGGCCAAAAACATCCAGGGTCCTGCATTCATGCCCTGGAGGATTAGATGAGTGTCTTTTTGCACTCTTTATCTTCTTCATGGCAAACTCTACCACAATAGAGTGGTGAGGAAGCTGAGTCTTGTGGAAGCCAGGACAAGGAGGGACACGATACATGGTGTCTAACCTGCGAGAATGAGGAGAGGTGGTGAGAGGTGTCTCCCACATCCTCAACATGAGATCATACAGAATCTCATTAACAGGTAAAGTAGCTGCCTCCTTAGGAGCTTTAGGATATTGTAAAATATCCAACTCCTTGGCTCTGGGTTCTGACTCAGGGGCCACTGTGATAGAGAGGCCCCTAGCCACTTCCCTAACAAAGTCTTGAAAAGACAAGTCTTCTGGAGGAGACATTCTTCGTTTAGGTGAAGAAGACTCCTGAGGAAGAAGTATCGATGCTTCTACAGAACCCTCAGACTCAGAGTCCTCAGAGGAATCGAAGTATCACCTGTCTGGATGCTCCTGTAAAGCCCGATAACCGTATCGAATGGGATTGACATCGGGAGTAATCAGTACCTGTTCGGTACCGATGGGCATCATAGGGCAGGGTACCGTTGCAGTCGACACCGAAGCCGATGTCGATGCAATCGGTGCCGGTACCAGCAACGGGGATTGTTGCGGTACCGGAGGCGTCGCAGCCTGTATGAAAGCCGTTAAGGTGCGCTGCATGGTCAGAATCTTCTGATCCATCGACGCCACCGGTACCCCAGAACACGGCAACAGGTGATCTGTCGAGGCCGAGCCATAGATAATGCTTTGGAAGCTGGAGCTTCCCGCCGGGGTAATTTTGCCGGTGCGGAATCCTCGAGGGCAAGCCCGGAGGCATCTCGATGCTTGGAGGGAGATCTGCCCTTCGAGGACCGGCCAGATTTATGCTTGGTTACCTGAGATCCATGGGAGGAAGAGGAGGCCCTGGAAGACGTCGATGCTACCGAAGCTGCATCAGAGGGAAACAGGGTACTGAGCTTGGCTGCTCTGTTCTGCCGACCTCTCTTAGACATCATGGTACAGGACATACAATCCGTGATGGAATGGTCAGGTCCCAAACACTTTAGACACCAGTCATGGGTGTCGGTGACAGAAATAGTACCGCCACATTTTGTGCATTTTTTAAACCCAGAAGCGGGCTTCTCCATGAGGAAAATATTTTTAGGCCTAGGGCCCAAAAACTGAAAATGCACAGTAGAGAAAGCTTTTTTTTTTTTTGAAAGAAAGAAAAGATCGGCGGTACCGGTCCGACGTCGAAGAAGGCAGACGCGACACAAAAGAATAAAGAAAAAATAAAGAACTTCTTCTGCGGTGACAGGAACACGACCTGCTGGCTCCGCGGAAAAGAAGAACTGGAGAGAGGCGGTTGGGAAAGGCGGGAAGGCAGTACGCAGGCGCTGTGGGATGCTCCCAAAAGCTTTCTTATTGGACGCTGGGGAGCGTTCCCGCGCAGGCTCCGTCGGTACCGACAATACCATGTGAAGACTCATTCCTGCTTGTTCCTGGAGATACTATTTTAGACTAATAAGACAAAATATTTTTTCACTCAACGTGTAATCAAATTCTGGAATTTGTTACTAGAGGATGTAGTAAAGGCTGTTAGTGTAGCTGGGTTTAAAAAAAGGTTTGGACAAGTTCCTGGAGGAAAGGTCCATAAACTATTATTAAAAAGGGACCAAGGATATCAATGCTTGACCCAATACAAGCATTGTGGAACCTGTGTCTCTTGGGGATACTGCTAGGTACGTATGACCTAGATTGGCCACTGTTGGAAACAGGATACTGGGCTTGATGGACCTTGGTCTGACCCAATATGGCATACCTTATGTTTTTATATTAAGTGTCACTGTATTAAGATTATCACCCATGTTTTTGAAATACCACATAATACATTAAAGGCAAACAGCAAGAATCATCCTGTAACTAAATAGTATAAAGTAGCAGACAAGGACCACAGGGCACATCAACTCCACCCAGTTTACATCCTACTGCATTACATTAGGATCCTTGGCGATAACTGAGGTCTGTGTGCTCACTGCAAGCCTTTTTGAATTCTGTTATTTTTGTCTCCAGCACCTCTTCCATGAGGCTATTCCATTACCCACCACCCTTTTCATGAATATTTTCTAATGTTACTCCCTTTGAGCCTCACATCCTGTCTATCTGTTCTGGAATTTTTCAATGAAGAGGAAAGTTTGCTTGTTTCTATTATTCAAATGTTTGAGGTATTTGAATAAATCACCACAAAACCCATCTACTGCTTAGTACACATCAGTATGTTACCCCATCACATACTACTACTTTAGACTTCTGCACCCCAAAAGCGTAGTTACTCACCTGTAACAGATGTTCTCCAGGGACAGCAGGAATCAGTCCTCACACATGGGTGACGTCGGCACCGACAGACCCCACGCAGAGCATTTCCCCAGCTTTCACAGAAAGTCTTTGGGAATGCTACCATGCATGCGTGGTCCCCTTCCCAACCAAGGGTGCCATCTTGTTCAGTCAGATGACATAGCTTAGGCAAAAGGACAAAAAGGTAAAGGAGGCAACTCCAAGGGGAGGAGGGAGGGTTGTGAGGACCGATTCAGGCTGTCCCATGGAGAACACCTGTTACAGGTGAGTAACTACGCTTTCTCCAGGAACAAGCAGGAAGTCAGTCCTCACACATGGGACTCCCTAGCTCCAGGCTGCCAGGGCCCGAACCACGACAGCAGCAGTGGCAACCCAAGGGGGTTCATGAGTTGCAGAAGGCGAGTCCCTACCAAAAGACTGCAGACCCAAGTGTCCAGCATCACCATAACTCCAGTAGCCTGAAGACTGAAGGCAGGAGTTGCCTATACAAGAATGTTTCTGATCACTGCCTGGACAAAAGCACTGTCCCTGCGGTACTCACTCTCAAGGCAGTAGAGGGCTGCGAACATATGGATTGAAGACCATGTGGCGGCCTTACAGATTTCTTGCACAGGCTCTGTGCGTAGGATGGCCACTGATGTGGCTATAACCCTCCCACGATGAGCAGTGATCCAGTGCTCCAGAGAGGCCAGCTTATTCATAAGCGAGGGCAATGCAGTCTGCCACCCAGCTAGACAGCGTTCGCTTAGTCACAGGTAGCCCCAGCCTGCTGAGGTCATAGGAGATGAAAAGCTGAGGAGCTTTCCGATGGGCGTTGGTCCTCTGTAAATAAAAGGACAGGGCCCTCTTGCAATCCAGGGTATGCAAGACGACCTCCCCCCTGCTGGCGTGCGGCCGTGGGAAGAAGGTGGGGAGAACTACTTCCTGATTGAGGTCAAAAGCAGACACAACCTTTGGGAGGAATTTGGGGTGCCACCACCCTGTTCGTATAGAACCTGGTATAGGGCGGGTCTGCCACCAGGGCCTGCAACTCCCTTACTCTATGAGCGGATGTCAACATCCCCAAGAAAGCCAGCTTCCAGGAGATTTCTCTCAAGTGGCAGGGGGCCAAAGGCTCGAAAGGTGGCCCAATGAGCTGGGAGAGCACCACATTGAGGTCCCAGTCCACTGCTGGAGGGCAGAGATGGGGCTTGGATAGCAGGAGGGGCTTGGATAGCAGGAGGCTCCTGAGGAACCTGGAGACCAAAGACTGGCCTGAGAGGGGCTTCCCCTCTACAGGGTGATGGATAGCCACGATGGTGCCGAGATACACCCTCACCGAGTTAGATTTGAAGCCCAAGTGTGAGAGATGCAGCAAGTACTGCAGCACGAGCTTTACCTGACAGGAGAACAGGTTCTCATTTTTCTCTGCACACCAGACTGAGAACCTCCTCCACTTGAAGGTGTAAGCGCTTCAGGTGAAAGGCTTCTGGGAGGCCAGGAGCATTTACTTAATCTCACCTGGGAGGTTGAAAGGAGCCAGTGCTACCCTTTCAGCAGCTACGTTGTCAGCATTAGGGACCCCAGGTTGGGGTGCAGCAGGAAGCCTCCCTCCTGGTCCCGGCCTAGTGGTACTGGGGTTGCCACCGACAGGGAGAGCAGCAGGGGGAACCAGGGCTGCCTGGGCCATCTGGATGCAATCAGGATCACTGAGGTGTGCTCGCTCTGGATCTTGAAAAGGCACTTGGCTATCAAAGGTGTCGGTGGAAATGCGTAAAGCAGGCCCTGTGACCAGGAGATCAGGCAGGCGTCTGCCGCCACCCTCCTGTGGTATGGCTGAGGAGAGCAGAATTTGGCCAGCTGTGAGTTGTCCAGGGAGGCGTACAGGTCCAGCCAGGGTCTTCCCCAGAGGCGGAAAAGCCTCCGAGTCACTTTTGGGTGCAGGCACCACTCGTGAGCCTGACGTACCCGGCTGAGGTTCTCCGCAGGCAGTTGTCTCAGCCCGGTAAGTACACCGCCCTCAGAAGGATATGGTTGCACACTGCAAAGGAGTGGAGGGCCACTGCCTCCTGACAGAGGGAGTATGAGCCTGTGCGCCCCTGCTTGTTCACAGAGAACATGGCAACCTGATTGTCTGTCTGTATGAGGACCAGGAGGTCACTCAGGATGTGGTGGAAGGCCTGAAGGGCCAGGAATATGGCCTTGAGCTTGAGGAGATTGATTTGCAGGAGGGATTCCTCCGGGGACCAGGTGGCCTGGCCCTCACAATGTGCGCCCCAGCCTACAAGGGAGGCGTTTATCATCAGGACCCTCTGAGGGGTCGGTGCCTGGAAGGGCATCCCTGCTCTGAGGTGATATAGGGACTGCCACCAGGTGAAGGAGGCCGCCAGCTGGTGAGTGACCTTCACTCTGTCCCTCAGCCTGCCCATTGCCTGTGTCCACTGGGAACAGAGACACCACTGGGCTGCCTGCCTATGCAGGCGGGCCAGAGGTGTAACATGAACTGTCGAGGCCATATGGCCTAGCAGGCAGAGGAGTAGGTGAACAGGCATTGAACTGGAGCTCTGCACAACCCCTGCCAGCTGCATCAGGCGGTGGTCTCTCTCCACAGAGAGGAGGGCCCTGACCCACAGAGTGTCCAGATGGGCCCCTATGAATTCCAAGTCTTGGGCTGGGGAGAGGCTGGATTTGGGGCATTGATGATGAACCCCAGCTGTTGCAGGGGGCGAATAGTGAGCCTTGTGCCCCACTTAGCCTCGTGAGGTGTGCTGCCTCTGATGAGCCAGTCGCCCAGGTAAGGGAAGATGTGGGGCCCTTGGAGGCGCACATGGGTGGCTACGACCGCCTGGCATTTTGTAAAGACCCCTGGAGAGTAGGCAAGGCCAAATGGTAAAACTCTATACTGGCAGTGCTGCCCCCTTCCCCCACCAAGAATCTCAGATAACGCCTGTGGAAGGGGTGGATCAGGATGTGGGTGTAAGCATCCTTGAGATCCAAGGAGCAGAACTAGTCTCCCTGGTGGAGGTAGGGCAGCAGTGTCCCAAGGGACAGCATCTTGAACTTTTCCCTCACCAGGGACTTGTTCAAGTTGCACAGGTCCAGGATGGGCCAGAGACTCCCTGCGAGTTCTCTAGCAAGCAAGGCCTGGAGGAGGAGGGGCTTTGGTAACTCTCCTAAGAAGAAGTCTGGAGGGTTCTGCTACAGATGGAGGAAATACCCCTCCTGCACCACCCGCAGGACCCACTGGTCTGTGGTGATGCTGGCCCATCTGTGGGCAAAAGAGGCCAGAGGACCTCCTGTGGGCCGAGGTGGGCCACCCGGGGGAGGGGAGGCCCAGCCCAGGGAGTCAAAAGCTCCCCTCCGGTTAGGTGGGAGCCAGTGTCTGGGATGGCTTGCGCTGGGAGCCAATGCCAGCGGCTGTAAACCCTGGCTGCAGACCTCAAACCCATCGTAGGCGGCCCGGGAGGGAAATTTGGAACAGTCCCAGATGCTTGCTGCCAGGAACTGGAACCTTTGCAGAGGCTTCCTGGCGAGGTCCGTCGAGAACCCTGAGAGTTCCTGTATCAGGCACATAAGGTACATTCCAATGTATAATTAGTATGCCTGTACTTGGCAATCTAGCATGGCACCCTGGTAGCACTTGCGCTCCATGACATCGAGGGCCCGGGCTTCCCTGCTGGGGGGAACTAAAGAGTAGGTCTTTTGACACTTCAGTTTTTGCATGGAGGACTCAACCACCATCGCGTTGTGGCTTATGGAACTCAGGGCCTTTCCGATAGATAGCGTCCAGGCTCTGACTGACCACTGGCAGAGGCCGAGGACTCCCACATCCGGAGGAGCAATCTCTCAAGGATTGGTGGGACTGGCACCGTGAGAGCCTCCTTAGGAGGAGACTCATATTGTAGGATCTCAAGCTCCTCTGTGCACAGGTCCTGCTCAGACTTCATCTGGATTGAGAGAGCCTGGGCCATGTCACAAATGAAGTCATGAAAGGCCACGTCCTTCAGTGGGGAGTGGCGCCGAGGCTCTGGGGGAGATGGCTCGGAGGGAAGTCCCGGTGTCAGGAGATCTCCAGAGAGGCCTTGTCCTCGGTCTCCCAGTCGGAGCCCAAAGGCATCGAGGAATCAGCCCCGGGGGTAGCTCCGAAAACTGGGGGCCCCTCCCAGAGGACATGGGGGGTGTCGGACTCCCGGAAACTCACCGGGGAGGACCGGAACAAAGGAGCATGATCGAGACCTTCATTGACCCCAAGGACTTACCTGAGGCCAGTGGCACTCGGTGCCAAGTTCGATGCCTGGAAGCTCTCCAGAGGCCGGGGGGGGGGGGTCTGGTGTCAGGGCAGATGATGCCAGGGGGCCCAACATCAACACCCATTGCAAGACCAAGATGGAGGAGAGGCTCTGCTCCATGGCCACCATGCGTAACTCGAGGCCCGATGGCTGTGCAGCACTTGGCGTGGACACCGAAGACCTCGGGTTCGACACTAGCACTCCAGAGAGTGCATCTTTGAGGAGGTTCACGGGTCTTGGCGTGGTCTTCGCTGGCTGAGGACTTTTGTCTCAAGACTTTTTTAGGTGCTGCTCGGAGTTGCCCGAGTCCCGCCGAGGGACCTTGCCAGGTTTGATCAGAGGCACCTCCTTTGGGGCCGCCTTCTTTTTTTGGGAGGGTCTGAGGCTGCACCGGAGGAGGAGCTGCTGCCACAGGACTCCGAGGATGCCCGGACCTCTCGCAAAGGGCCGGCTTTGGGGCTCAGCGATGGGGAAGCCATGGCAGAGTCAGACCTTGAGAAAAGCTTCCTCTGCAAACTCAGACCGCCTCCTATTGGTTTTAGGGGTCATGGCCTGGCACCGGTCGCAGATGGAACTGTCATGGTCTGGGCCCAGGCAGCGGATGCAGCAGTCGTGAATATCAGTGACTGGGATATTCTGACTGCGGCGGTCGCATTTCTTGAACCCACCAGGAGTCATGGTGGGAGGACCCCTGGGTGAAAAAAGGCATGAAGGCCAGTTGAGGTGGAACTTCGAGGAAAAAAGGGGAGCTGAGATTGGCACCGGTGGTGCCACCTCGAGGCAGGAAGGGAACCGGTACGCAAACTGGACAAAAGGAAGGAATTTAAGAAATGTTTTCGGGGGAGGACCACATCCGTTGGGCTCCACAGAAAGGAGGAGACCACGCATGCTGTGAAAGTTAGGAAAATGCTCTGCACGGGCTCAGTCGGCACCGACATCACCCATGTGCGAGGACTGACTTCCTGTTTGTTCCTGGAGAATATATGATTTTGTGCACTGCAGCTTAGCTACCAGGCTCTCAAACCTTCCTCAAGCTTTCTTAGATCACTCCTAATTCTGGCCGTTCCCTCAGGAGGGACACTAACATCTGTAAGAATGAACATCGGCAAAAAAGAAAACACACAATCCAACTGCTCTCTATATTAGCTAAAATGTCACAAATACTTCTAGGCAGGGGTAGAAAAATCCCAGGTACCAGACACCAAAACTTTGGCACCTGGTACCTATTGAATAGCCTGCCACCAGGTCACATAAGAGTTAACTAGTAGGCAGAGGTTGGACTGAGACATGGATAGAAGAGGCTAAAAGGGAAGAAAAAGCAAAGAAAATCAAAAGCTAAAAACAAAAACTACAACCCCAACATAATTAAAACAAAAAAAACCCCATAACACAAAGAAACAAAAACAACAACAAAAAGAGCCTTCCAAAATCTAGGTATTTTTGAACACCATTTATGGAAAAACAAAAACTATGTTTAAAAATCATTATCTGATCAAAACTTATTTTAGTTGCATTTTAGCTCAAGCCTTTCTAGTAGTAGCTCCCTATCCCCAGAGCACTCATTCTAAATCTGTATCTGAATCAGTTGAGATTTAAATGGCTTGCCCAAGGCTACAAAGATTTGAACCCTTGCTTTCCCCGATTTCTAGCTCACTGCACAAACCAGTGGGTTACCTCTCCACTACAATGTTTATTTAAAAGTTGTAAATATATTACCCACATCAAAGTGTGACTATCTTACCAACTTGTGGATTCTGAAAGGCAACCATTTTATCAAGCTTTAATTTTGATTGAATGTCAGACACTTCCCAAGGTCGGAATTCTGGGGCTGTGGTAACATTAATCAGATACTCCATGACAGTATCGCTGTAAAAGTGAGATAACTAATGCATTATCTGAATTTTACAAAAGGTAAAAAATATAACTGTTAAATTGTTTCAGTACTAAGTGCTATAATGAAAACTATTCCAGGAGACTATACTGGGGGAGTTTACAAAGTTATCCTCAGTTTAACTCATCCCAGTCTGTGTAAATATGCAGGTTTAGGGTGTGCTAGAAATCTATTTCTAGTATAGTACTGTAATAATAGTACATACACTGCAAACACAAATTAAGATCTGATATAGAAATCATAACTATAAGCCCTGCTGCTAACGCCGGCTTTTTCTCCCACAGGTAGGTTTTATTGTGTGGTGGCTGCTTTCAAGATGTCATTTTACCTACCCCCCCCCCCCCCCCATATGATAAATTTAAGTCAAGATGATCTGTAAAGGCAATCCCAAAAATACTGAGTAGTGTCAAATTATCTGGAACAGGTACAAATATGGATCATAATATGTGTGCCTCTCTAAACTATTCATCAGTGTACTTACATGTAGTCACGCAGACATTCCACACTGTAAACCATGTTTTCCCTTGTAGAAGTCACACTGCAAAAGAGAAGTCTGGTTAATGGAGAAATTTTATATACCTGCTAAAATGTCCTTTCCTTGAATCCTACTAGACCAGTGCAGAGGAGGAGTTATGCTCCCCAGCCAGCAGGTGGAGATAGACTAGAACAAAGTCCAGTGACATCATTACTAATATATACACTGGTACAGCACCAAGAAACACCAGTATGACACTTCTCAAACAGAAACTCTTGGGAGTTAGACTGAACTCTGATCTTCTGCTTGTGCAGGAAGGTCACCACAACCACCATGACTTTCAAAAAGGTGTGAGAGGCCATGGCAAGGCCAAAGGACAGGACCTGGAACTGGCAGCCCAGAAGCGGAGAAAGTACTGATGTTGATCCCAGGCAAGATTATGGAAATCTGCCTCAGAAAGGCTCAAGTAATTAGAACCCCCACCCCCCCACCTTGCCAGATTGATGCAATGGACCAACCTTAAGGATGTCATGCAGAAATGGGGCACTCAGTTTGGCAATGACTACCTTCAAATTCAGAAAGGGACAGAATGACCCGCTTTTCTTCGGTACCATGATGCCATCCCTGACCTTGCTCTTCAGAAGACATGAGAATGATGGCCTATAACTGCAAGAGGCACTGAAGAGTTTCCTTAATTGCTGCTCACTTACATAGAAACATAGGCCATGTGGTCTGTTTCTGTCATCATGTTTCTTTCTAGTCTGTCCTTCCATATCAACAACTACAACAGTCCACTTTTTACCTTTAGAGATCCTCTGTGTTGGTCCCATGCTTTTTTGAATTCAGTTACTGTCCTCATCTCTACCACTTCCACTGGGAGACTATTCCCATGGATCCACTACTCTTTCCGTAAAGAAATATTTCCGCATATCACTCCTGAATTTATCTCCCTTCACCCTCATCCCATGTCTCCTCGTAGCAGAACTTGCTTTCAATTGAAAGAGGCTCTCTCCCTGAACATTTATGCCACGGAGGTATTTAAACATCTCAATCATATCACCTCTATCCCGCCTTTCCTCTAAGGTGTACATATTAAGATCCTTAAGTCTGTCCTCATATGCTTTATAATGAAGATCACTAATCATTTTAGTAGCCACTCTCTGCACCGGCTCCATCCTGTTCACATCCTTTTGAAGGTGCGGTCTCCAGAATTGCACACTATACTCTAAATGAGGTTGCACCAAAGACTTACACAGAGGCACTATCACCTCCTTTTTTCTGCTAGCCATTCCTCTCCGTATGCACCCAAGCATCCTTCTAGCTTTTGCCGTCGCTGTTTCTACCTGTTTAGCTACTTTAAGATCATCAGACACAACCACGCCTAGGTCCCGCTCTTCTTTAGTGGACAAAAGTACTTCACCTCCTATACTGTATTGCTCCCTTGGATTGCTGCAGCCCAAATGCATGACCTTACATTTTTTAACATTAAATCCCAGCTGCCAAATTCTAGACCATTCTTCAAGCTTAGCTAGATCCCTCCTCATGTTATCTACACCTTCCTGGGTGTCTACTCTATTGCAGATTTTGGTATCATCCGCAAAGAGGCAAACCTTACCCGACAGCCCTTCCGCTATATCACTAACAAAGATGTTAAAAAGAATTGGACCAAGGACAGATCCCTGGGACACACCACTGGTAACATCCTTCTCCTCAGAGTGAGCTCCATTTACTTGTAGTCTTTGTCGCCTCCCACCCAACCAATTTCTAACCCAAGCAGTAACTTTAGGGTCCATCCCTAGGGTGGCTCAGTTTGTTTATAAGTCGCCTGTGAGGAACAGTGTCAAAGGCTTTACTGAAATCTAAATACACCATATCTAGAGCTCTCCCTCGGTCCAACTCCCTGGTCACCCAGTCAAAGAAATCAATCAGATTTGTCTGACAAGACCTGCCTCTGGTGAATCCATGCTGCCTCGGGATCCTGTAATCCGCTGGACTCCAGAAACCTCACTATTTTCTCTTTGAGCAGCGTTTCCAATAATTTACTCACCACCGAAGTTAAACTAACAGGCCTGTAGTTTTCAACCACATCCTTACTTCCGCTTTTGTGTAAAGGCACCACATGAGCCTCTCTCCAGTCCTTTGGCACCACTCCCGATTCCAATGAGGCATTGAAAAGGTCAGTCAGTGGAGTCGCTAGAACGTCCCCAAGTTCCCTCAGTATTCTAGGGTGTATCCCATCTGGTCCCATCGCTTTGTCTACTTTAAGTTGAGCTAGTTTCTCACGAACACAGTCTTCTGAAAATTGTTCAAGATGTCCCTCGTTTCTGTTCCTATTTGTGGGTGTTTTCTGAGGTCCTACTCCTGGTTCTTCATCTGTGAACACAGAACAAAAATATTTGTTAAGCAATTCCGCTTTATCCTTATCAGCTTCTACATATTCCCCCCCTGCACCCTTGAGTCTGACAATACCACTTTTGCCCTTCCTCTTCTCACTAATATATCTGAAAAATGTCTTATCCCCCCATTTTATTGCATTGGCTATTTCCTCCTCCTTTTGAATCTTTGCCTTCTTGACTACTTTGCTAGCTTCTCTAAGTTTTTCCAAATACAGATGCCTGTCTTCCTCTCTCTGTGATCTCTTGTATTTCATGAAGGCCTCCCTCTTTTTCTTCACTTTTTCAGCTACTTCCTTCGAAAACCATAGCGGTCTCCTGTTCCTTTTGCCTTTATTTACCATTTTAACAAAAAGGTTGGTTGCCCTTAAAATACCCCCTTTCAGTTTTGCCCACTGTTTTTCTACATCCCCCAGCTGTTCCCATCCCACTAACGACTCCCTGAGGTATTGGCCCATCTTCGCAAAGTTAGTCTTCCTAAAGTCTAAGATCCTCACCTTGGAATGGATTCTAACAGCTCTAGTCCTAATACTGAACCACACCATCTGGTGATCACTGGATGCAAAATGATCTCCCACTACAACATCAGAAACACTTTCACCATTGGTAAGCACCAAGTCCAGTATGGCCCCTTCACGTGTGGGGTCTGTTACCAATTGCCTGAATAGTTCTCCCTGTAGAGAATCCAGGATCTCCTTACTTCTAGATGATACTGCAGCAGGAATGTGCCAATCAACATCTGGCATATTGAAATCTCCTATCAGTAGCATTTCCCCTTTCCTAGCAATGCTGCGTATGTCTTCAATTAACTCTCTGTCCACCTCTTCCTCTTGTGAGGGAGGTCTGTATATCACACCAATGCAAATAGATTTCTCTTTCCCTCTTTCTAGTTTAACCCACAATGCCTCCTCTCTCCCTTTTAAGCTCTGTAATTCCAAAGCTTTAATAGTAGTTTTTACATATAGTGCCACTCCTCCTCCCCTTCTTCCTACCCTGTCCTTTCTGAATAAAGTATAGCCAAGGCACTGCAAGGAGATTCCACAAAGGCCTCTTGAAGAGGCTCGGCAAACGTCAGCGTGTACCCCTTTTTAAGGACCTCCAGAACCCACTGGGCTGATGCAATGTGGGTTCATTCTGAACAAAAAGCTGGAGCCACCCCCCAATCCCTCAGAAGGAACCCACTGGATCTCACTGAGAGGGCTCATCGGCTCCCAGAGAGGCTCTTGCTGAGTCCTGTGAGTGCTGGGATCCACAAAAAGACCTATTCTTCTTGGGTTTAGACTCATAGATGGAAAAGACTGTGCCAGAATTTTTTCCAGCCCTAGAATGTCCTCATGCTCCCCACTGCATCCTGCAAAAGGAAGCTCTGAGTGAGCCGCTCCCAGGATCCTTCACCAGTTTTTCTAGGTCTTTCCCAAGTGCAAATTGTCCTTAAGTGGAGATTCCTCAGCTGCATCATCTGTAGACCAATTCTGGAGCCAGAACCAACCCCAGGCTACTACAGTCACTGTCAGGGTCTTAGAGGACATCCTGATCAAGTCATACAGAGCATATGTCACAAATGACTCTCCAGACTCCAACACCACTGAGCTGTCCCGCAATTGCTAGATCCAGCACAAGAGTTTAAGCATTCTTGAGAAGGGCTTCCACTCTCATATTACAAAGTCTCCTTCAGCACAGTGCCACCTTCCACCGGAATGGCTGCAAGTTTCATCACTGCTATGACGAGGGCATCCACCATCAAGTTGCCAAAAGCTGTTCCATCTCCCCTTGGGGCAGAGGACGTAGCTGAGCTAAGACCTTAATACCCCCCTCATCCTCAGTTCTGGTACCTCTCACTGAGAGGACACAAGCTTTCCAAAGGGCTTAGGAAGGGGCAAAAAAATGCTGCAGAGCTGATGCCACCCTTCCAGGATAGGATTTGTTTGAGAAACCTGTACTGGGAAGGGTAACTGCAATGTGCGAGCCCACCATGGCATCCTGAATAAGGGTAGCCAGATCTTCCCTGTAAAAAGGCAAATCATTGGTGGATCTTTCCCCCCCCCCCCTCCACTGACCCACTCACTGGAGACATGAAATCCTCATTTTCTTCCCAGTACTCCCCCCACAGGGGATAAGGCTGAGATCCCAGAGGAACGGACAGGTGAAAAAAAAAGAAATGGGACACTTAACCCCCTTATTGCTAGTGGGAGAGACCTTGCATGGTCAATGAGTCCCCCTTAAGGGACGTCAGGGCCTCAGACCCCCATGAGGGGAAGTATCAGGCAGCTACTAAAGACTGAAAACAGTCCATGAACTGTTTCAGGAAATGATGATAAAAGTTGGACAAAACTGGGCTCTGGAGCCCCGAAAGACCTTTACGGACCTGCTGGCTTGAGGCTGTGACCACCTCACCATGCTCTCCTTCAGTTGGGACCATGCGGGCATCTAAAATGGCTTCCGTTCTTGCTGACAGGAAAGTGCAGGAGCAATGGCAGAGGCAGCAAAATCGGAATCAAGTACCAGATCCCCCATGGTGTTGGGGGGGGGGGGGGGGTCCATGATACTGCTTAAAAAAAAATACCCAGAGGATTCTCCATTGCACTTGAGGCAAAAGGAGTCACCAGAGCTCATTGATGGGAGCCACAAATAGCACACCTCTGTACAGTGAGCATGGTGTCAAACACTTTTAAAAGAAAAGAAGCCTATAGGAATGGACAGGTAGCAGAATACTACAAATCTTTAGGGTGTAATTGAAGAGGCCTATGAATTTCTTAACACAGGCCTCTAATATGTGCTGACCAGATGAACTTTGGAGACAGTCAATCATGTGTTTAGCTTTTTGTCCACTGCTTTAAATAAAGACGAATATATAGTCATAAAGAAATTGTGATTACTCTAAGAGAATTATAGGTCACTACTGGTCTGTGAAAAATCCCAAAAGATATGCTAAGCTAGCAATGTAAGCGAGATAATGTGTTATGTTCAGTCATTATTGAAATAATCTATGCAAAAAGCGATGCTATGTGTGTTAAAGTTGATGATAGCTGTGTAAAATGTTTTTTCATATTATCAGCGAATCCTTTTTAAGTGAAAGAACCTGTGATGATCTTGTAATTATGCGATAATGCTACTTTCTCAAAATTTAACCAATAAAAAGATTAGCTTGGGAGGAAGGCCTTTGAATCAACCAGGAAGAAGCTATGCCCGTTAATGGCCACTGGTTGCTTCCTTTGAAGCTTCAGATTAATTTTGAATCTGTCTTGTGTGTGTGTGTCTCTCTCTCTCTTTTCCTCACTGTCTGGAGGACCAAGCTTAAAGAACTGAGGAGACCTTGCTCTCGCTTGAAGGGGTTAAAAACAAAGCAAATGAAAAAGAAGAATCACAACAAAAAAAGGAATTCCTAAATGTTAAGGGAATCTTTTCACTTGACAAGCTGACTGGAGAAACCTGAGAAGGGTGGCTGCAGCTGCCTACACAGGCCTGTAAAGCGTAGTTACTCACCTGTAACAGGTGTTCTCCAGGAGCAGCAGGAATCAGTCCTCACTTATGGGTGACGTCGGCGCCGACGGAGCCCTCGCGGAGCAATTTTCCCCAGCTTTCAAAGAAAGCCTTTGGGAATTGCAGCGCGCATGCGCGGTCGTCTTCCCGCCCGAGGGTGCCATCTTAGCCAGTCAGATGACATAGCTAAAAAAGACAGCATAAAAATTTGCAAAAAGAACATAAGCAGACGATTGCAACTCCAAGGGGAGGAGGGAGGGTAGTGAGGACTGATTCCTGCTGCTCCTGGAGAACACCTGTTACAGGTGAGTAACTACGCTTTCTCCAGGACCAAGCAGGAAGTCAGTCCTCACTTATGGGACTCCCAAGCTCAAGGCTACCGGAGACCCTAAGCACAAAAATGAGCTCCCTCTAGCTCAGCAGCACAGAAGGATAGAATCTTCGCTGAATTATCACCCACCGGTAGCCCACATCCGGGATGGAGGGTAGGAGTTGCTCAGACCTCAAAGAGATTACGGAGGACTGCCTGTCCGAAAGCACTGTCCCTACGGGACTCCCTCTCGAGACAGTAATGGACCGCAAAAGTCTGGCTCGAAGACCAAGTAGCGGCCCGGCAGATGTCTGCCAGCGGAACAGAGCGGAGGTAAGCCACTGACGTAGCCTTTGCCCGAACGCAATGAGCCGTGACTCGACCTTCCAAGGAGAGTCCGGCTGCCCCATAAGCCCAAGAGATACAGTCCGCAACCCAGATGGACAGAGTACGCTTGGAGACCGGGAGCCCCAATTTACTGGGGTCAAAAGACACAAAAAGCTGAGCAGCTTTACGGTGCTCCCGCGTACGGTCAAGGTAGAAGTTCAATGCCCTTCTACAGTCCAGGGTATGGAGGACCGTTTCAGCTCGGCTGGAGTGTGGTCTGGGAAAGAAGGTTGGAAGTACCACCTCCTGATTGATGTGAAAAGGGGAGACCACTTTAGGCAGAAATTTTGGGTGAGTCCGTAGGACTACCCTATTCTTGTAGAACCTAGTGTAAGGGGGATCAGACGCGAGGGCCTGCAATTCACTTACGCGTCTAGCGGAAGTGAGGGCTACCAAGAACAGTGTTTTCCAAGACAGAAAACGGAGAGAACAGGTAGCCATAGGTTCAAAAGGCGGACAGGTGATCCGCTGCAAAACCACATTCAGGTCCCAGTCAGGCGCTGGCGGGCGCAGAGGTGGTTTAAGTAGAAGGAGACCTCGGAGAAACCTCGCTACGAGAGGGTCATTAGAGAGAGGTCTGCCGTCCACCGGCACATGATGTGCTGAAAGAGCACTGAGGTGAACTTTGACGGAGTTGGACTTAAGTCCCAGATTAGAGAGGTGGAGCAAGTACTGCAAGATCACCGACACCGGGCAGGAGAAGGGATCCTGAGACTGTTGGGTACACCAGACTGCAAAGCGACGCCATTTAAGGGCGTAGCATTTGCGGGTAGAAGGCCGTCGCGAAGCCAAGACGACCTCCTCCACCTCCGCCGGCAGGAGAAGGGGAGCAAGGACTACCCTCTCAGCAGCCAGGCCATGAGGTTGAGAGACCTGAGGTTGGGGTGCAGGAGGGACCCCTGATCCTGAGTGAGGAGATCCGGTTGTACCCCCAGAGGGATTAGATCCTCCACCGCCAGTTGCAGCAGGAGCGGAAACCACGGCTGCCTGGGCCAGCGAGGGGCCACCAGGATCATGAAGGCTTTGTCTCGGAGAACCTTGAAAAGAGTCCGAGAGACCAGCGGGATGGGAGGGAAAGCGTACAGAAGGCTCCCCGACCACGAGATCAGAAAGGCGTCCGCCGCCACCCGAAGGGGGTGTGGCCGACGAGAGCAGAAGCGAGGAAGCTGCCGGTTGTGAGGACTGGCAAAGAGATCCACCGTGGGGAGACCCCACTTGAGGAAGAGCTTCTGAACTACTAAGGGATCCAGACGCCACTCGTGCGGCTGGAGGACCCTGCTGAGTTTGTCTGCAAGGCAATTTTCTTGGCCCGGGAGATAAACTGCCTTGAGGAGAATGCCGTGACTGACGGCCCAAGAGCAGAGCTTCTGTGCCTCCCGGCAGAGGAGGAAGGAGCCCGTGCCCCCCTGCTTGTTCACGTAGAACATGGCAACTTGATTGTCCGTCTGGACAAGGACGGACTGTTGGGAAGTCAGGTGGGAGAAGGCCTTGAGAGCCAGGCGGATCGCCCTGAGCTCCAGGAAGTTGATCTGCTGAGCAGACTCCCACGTGGTCCAGAGGCCCTGAGTACGTGCCTCTTGGCAATGTGCTCCCCAGCCCAGGAGGGATGCATCGGTGGTCAGCACCCGGGTCGGCTGAGGTGACTGGAAAGGCATTCCGAATATCAGGTTCGGCTGCCGGAGCCACCACCGGAGAGACGAGACCAGCGGCTCGGAAACGCGCACTAGGTCTGCCAGGCCGCCCGTGGCTTGTCGCCACTGCTGGCGGAGACACCATTGAGCAGACCGCATATTCAGGCGGGCATTGGGGGTCACATGGACGGTGGAAGCCATATGGCCGAGCAGTCTCAGGAAGCGCCTGGCGGAGACCAGGGGCTGGCTGCGAAAGCGGTCGGCTAGGTCCATGAGCCGTTGAGCCCTGTCGAGCGGTAGGAATGCTCGCGCCTGAGGAGTGTGCAGCCTTGCGCCGATGAACTCGAGATCCTGTGAGGGGAGCAAAGTGGACTTTGCGAAGTTTATGACAAAGCCCAAGTGCTGCAGCAGAGTCACCGTGCGGCACGTGGCGTTGGTGACCTCCTGAGCGGACGCTGCTCTGATGAGCCAGTCGTCGAGGTACGGAAAGACATAGAGGCCGTGAAGCCGGAGATGGGCCGCCACGACCGCGAGACATTTTGTGAAGACTCGCGGTGCGGAGGACAGGCCAAAGGGCAGTACTCTGTACTGGTAATGATTTCCGGCCACCACAAACCGTAGGTATTGGCGGTGGCTTGGGTGGATGAGGATGTGCGTGTAGGCATCCTTTAGATCCAAGGAGCATAGCCAATCTCCCTGCTGGAGGTAGGGCAGAAGGATTCCAAGGGTAAGCATTTTGAACTTCTCCCGCACAAGGAACTTGTTGAGGTTGCGCAAGTCCAGGATGGGTCTGAGGCCCCCTGTTCTCTTTGGTATCAGAAAATACCTTGAATAAAAGCCTTGACCTCTCAGGTGGTGTGGCACCGGTTCCACCGCCTGTTCCTGCAGAAGACCTGCTAACTCCTGAAGGAGCAACTCCCTGTGCAGAGGGGGGCGCGGAGGTTCTCCCGGAAAATAGGAGGGAGGGACCTGATGGAAGTGGAGAGGATAGCCTTCTCGCACGACCTGAAGCACCCAGGCATCTGCGGTGATGCTGGACCACCTGTGGGCGAAGTGAACCAGCCGGCCTCCGGTGCTGGAGGGAACCAGCGGGGGGGGAGAGGCTATGCTTAGCGAGTCAAAAACCCCCACCCTGCTGAGCAGGGGCTGGTGGTGCAGGCTTGGGGGCTTGCTGCCTACGGGACCCGTTACCCCGTCCCTTGGCCTGCTGGCCCTGTTGGGGAGCTGTAGGGGCCTGATAATGGGGGTATTGTTTGTAGGCAGCCGCCTTCCTCGGGTAAAAGGACTTTTTCCCCGAGCCCTTCTTTTTCTGGGAAGGGGCGGAGGTCTTCCTAGAAAGCCTGGTCCTGGTGAGAGTCTCAGTCTCAATTTGTGCAGCCTTTTCCGCCATGGGCTTGCCAAAGAGGTTTTCGCCTCGGCAGGGGACATCGACCAACTTATCCTGCACCCAGGGCTCAAGGTCTGACGACTGAAGCCAAGCCTGTCGGCGGGCACCGATGCCGGCTGCGGCCACTCGAGCCGAGGCTTCAAAGCCATCATAGGCTGCTCGGGACATGAACTTTGAGCATTCCCGAATGCCAGTGGACAAGGCTAGGAACCTCCGCAAGGGCTCCTCGGAGAGACCAGCGGAGAATCCGGCTAGCTCTTTAGCCAGATCCCGGAGATACATGCCCATGTATAGCTGGTAAGTCTGGACACGACATGCGAGCATAGAGCCCTGGAAGCACTTCTTGCCAAGGCCATCCAGGTTACGGGCCTCCCTGCCAGGAGGCACCGAGGAGTGCATCTTCTGGCTCTTAAGACGGTGCATGGCCGATTCCACTACCATGGAATGGTGTGGCAGCTGTGCCTTTTGAAAGCCAGGGCTCTTGCGGACTCGATAGATAGAATCGACCCGCTTGCTCAGGACCGGCGAGGAGGCCGGACTCTCCCACATGCGGAAGAGTAGTCGTTCCAGCATAGGAGGAACCGGCACAGTAAAGTGTTCCCTCGCGGGAGAGTCATACTGGAGAGCGTCGAGCTCTTCGGCTCGAGGCTCCTCCTCGGGATCCGCAGGGAAGGCCAAAGCCTTGGCCATATCCCTAACGAAGTCCGAGAACCGGGCATCCTCCGGGGGGACTGCTTCCGAGGCTCGGACTCCGGTGAGTCCGATGGGACACACCGAGTCCGGAAAGAATCAGGTGACTCTTCCTCCTCAGACTCCCAGACCGACTCCGACGAGGACTCGGTGGGGTCGGCCCGGGCAGGGTGCGGCGCCAGCCGCCCCGACGCCGAGGGAGTCGGCGTCGGCGACCTCGGTCCCGAACGGGAGGCCGAGGGCGACCTCGACCGAGGATCGACTCGAGTTCTCATCGACTCGAGGATCGGCTCGGTCTCCGGGGTCGACTTGGACGTCGACGTCCCGGCGGTCGGGGCAGCGACGCCAGCGAGCAGTGCCCTCTGCTGGTCCATGAAGGCAGACAGTCTGCTCTCCAAGGCCGTCAACCTGAGTCCGAGCTCAGGTGACCCAGCAGCCCCCGACTCGGGCCCCGACGGCGTCGGGCCCGACGTCGGCTGTCGCGGAGGCGAGTCCAGAAGGACCACAGGACTTACCCGGGCAGGCATCTCCGACTCCAGGCGAGGTCGCTTCGGGACGTGTTCCTTCTCCAAGGACCCGGGGCGGCTGTCGGGGCTATGCAACCTGGCCCTCGCGGAACCAGGAGCGTCCACCGACGCCGCCCTCGCGGGTTTTTCCTTCCGACGATGGTCCCCGGAGGGAGAACCCCGGTCGGAGGAGCTCCGGCGACGGTCCGAGCTGGAGCCTTTCGACACGGAGGCCTCCGACGAGGTCCGGGTACGGCTGGGGTCAGCGAAGATTCTCTCACGCTGATGCCGCCGACTCCTCAACGCCTTTGAGGACAGTTTGCTGCAGGGCCCACAGATCAGTTCCTCATGATCCGGGCCCAGGCAGCGGAGGCAAAAGTCGTGTGTGTCGGTTAGTGACATATTTCGGTCACACCGACCACACCGCTTAAACCCACTGGCAGCCATCGGGGGAAAAAGGGCCCCTGCGAGGTCAAAGGACCGGGCTGCCAGGGAAAAACGAAAACGAAAGCTGACTAAGTCAGAAAAACCGAAAAAAGTAAGAGGACTCGAGACCGGCGTCGCGAGTCCGGGCGGGAAAACGATCGGCGTCGAACCGAAAGAAAAAAGGATAAAATAAAGAAGAAAATCAACTTTTTCGCGGGGACAAGACGGGGACATCTGTAGGGCTCCGCGGAAAAAAGAAGACTGGCTAAGATGGCACCCTCGGGCGGGAAGACGACCGCGCATGCGCGCTGCAATTCCCAAAGGCTTTCTTTGAAAGCTGGGGAAAATTGCTCCGCGAGGGCTCCGTCAGCGCCGACGTCACCCATAAGTGAGGACTGACTTCCTGCTTGGTCCTGGAGAAAGTCCAGCTCCTTAAAGGTATTTTTTTTTTAGTTTGAATCTGCTTTATTCAAGCAGCACAGAAGAGAGCTAATTAAAGTATGCCTAAACCATAAAGTAATAGGACCAAATTAAAAACACTTAGCAAAAATTAGTAAAAGAGACAAACATACAGATGTAGGACAGTGATAGGGAAGTGGGGGGGGGGCCGCAGGGGTGAACCCAGACTTACTAACTGCCCCTTAAGGGCCTCATGGGGTCCTCCTGCTCACTCTGTTCCACCAGTGCTAGAAACTCATCAATAACAGCGCTAGACAGAGGGCATACCTAAGGTCTGAAAAAAAATGTTGGGCCCATCACAGACCGCAAGACAATGATCCTGCCCTGTCTCTCCAATCTTGCTGCTGCACCATCTACACACCTTGCCACCTGCTGGAGACAAACAATACTGGCTTTTCTCAGTGCTGCATCAGAGTATATACTAGAAATGACATCGTTGAAACTGTCTACTTCCACCTGCTGGCTGGGAAGTGTAACCTGCTTGTCTGGGCTGGTCTAGTAGAACAAGGAAATACTTTTTATTCTTTCCAGCCCAATGGATGTTTGAAAGAAATTATACATAAGGACTCAAGAACGACTCTTCTCTGCAAACAATAGAACAGTATCAAATTGGCTTGAGTGAAAAACTGATGACAAGTTCTAAGATTCCAGAGAAATAAGCTCCCTCCAAAATGGCCCATGCATTTCCATGGAGGGAAGCAGTTCCAGCTACTGAAGCATAAAAATTCTGATACATCGAAGCATATCAGTAAAAGAATTCCTCTTTTCAAACTGCCTTTCTCCTCTATTCTCCTACTCATGGTCACACCGACACAAAAACAGGAACCTAAAATAATTCTATGAGGCATGTGTTTCCCTCAATGCAACCCTGGTGCTGCGAACCCCCCCCACCCCCAGGCCAGTTCTTAATGATTTCACTTTCTTAGTTGAAAATTCAACTGTGACCCCTAGGACTGACCGTATAGCTTTCTCTTTTTTTTATTTTTTTTTATTTTAATTGAACAATTTGTCAAAAGCACATACATATTCATAGGCCAATAAGACCCAACAAAGATAAAGGAAAGGAAGAGGGAACATCGAAGCCATCAGTATCTCTACAATTAAGCCGTATCTCAGCTACCCAATGTAATCAAATGTTATAGTGACATTATACACACTAATAAAACTTCCCGTCTAAATCAGTGTCTCCATTTGTCTTCCCTTATACTTCCAAATGCTATTACGTAAATGGCAAGTAAATGACATTTTAACAGATTACATAAAACATCCAGACTCCCCCTGTCCCCCACTCATATAGTTAAAGGATTTATAGCCTTACTGCTACTTCACCCCCCTTCCCCTCAATCCACCCTCCCCATCCCTACCCACACTCCCCCACCCCCACAGAACCTGAATTAACTTCTTCCAATCATGTTCAAATCTCTCCACTCATTGGCGCCTATGTGCCGTCAGCTGTTCCATCACAAGCATCTGGCGCACCTGCACTGTAGACAGTTCCAACTCTGGGACCACCTCCCGTTTCCAATGGGCAGCCACCTCACAAGCAGCCGCACACAAAACAAGCCATAACTGCCCTCCCCCTTCCCCACCCTTATTCCCTGTTCCTCAGGGCAGCAGGATCAAGTGGCAGGTGCACCTCTAGCAGCTGTTCAATCCATCCCTGAATGGTAGTTCAATAGACCTGGATCCTGGGGCAGGTCCACCAGATATGCCAAAACGCGCCCCACCCTCCACACCCCTACCAACAGTCCGGCAAGGCCCCTGGAAACCCCTCATATATGCTAATGTATGGAAAAGAGTTCCCCTCAATGCTTTGTATAGGGCCGAAATAAGACCCGGTGAATGCCTCTTCCCATACCATACCACTTCTAAATCAGCAAATTCTCTGCGGAACCCCTCCTTCCCTAATGTGCTCCTCAGAAAGTGGCAGACCTCCTCTCAGATCGTACGTCTCCTGCAGTTCTTCAAAGGGGACCAACTCCCCATCATCTACAAATTGGTGAAAATACTGTAACCTTTTCTGGTCTCACCATCCATAGATACCCCCCCTCCCCATCCAGGCCTAAACTCTGGCCACCCTCTCAATGGAGTCAAAGTGAATCCTTCCCTCTCCCCTCTTATCCCTCCCCATTTGCGTGCCCCATCCCAAATTCTAAGTACCTGCTGTATCCCCAGACTGCCCCCTCCCAACCTCTTCCAAACCCCCAATGAAACCCATGGAAGCACTCTGTGACTACCCTCCTGTGACCAGGCCTTTTCCAACTGTGCATATCGCTTCAGTTCTCCCCCCTCCCTCCCTCCAATCCATAAGATGCCTGATTTGCCCCGCCCAACAATATGCCCTCAGGTCTGGTACCCCCAGTCCATATAGCTTTCTTAATGAAACTGTGTAAGGCGACACTTATTGGTTGAACCACATAGTCTGCTACTGGTTTCTATGTGTTCTGCAAACTAGTGATGGTAAAGCATGCCAATACCTATTGCCATGGGACAGTGGCACCCTATGGTTAAACTGTAAGATTCATCCTTTGAAATCTGTTGACAAGGTTTGATGATGTGATTATCACACTGATTTATTTTATTATTCCTTTGAACCAACAGTATGCCCCTCCCCTCTCTTCTAGAATTTAGCGGCACACACAGAGACAAGACACTATGCACGCACGCACGCACGAGGAAGATTACAAAGAATTCTATGAGCCGTGCATCACAGGTTTTCCCTACTTGTTTCCGTACACTGCACATAAATGTATGTCAAGATTAAACTTAAAATGGTAAAATTACACATACCTGGTAATTGTAGTTCCTTGAGTGACAACAGTTCAGTCCTCTACCTCTGGGTTGTCAACCTCCTCCTGCAGCTTTGGAGACTGGTACGTCAGAATGATGACATCACTGGATATAGCCTGCTGCTCACTCCTCTTAGTCCCAGTGTGAACTATTAACAAAAGCAGACTCAAAGGAGCAACAAATAAGTAGCACAAAGTAACCAACATAAAGTAATCTAACTAGTTTGAAACCGCTAAACCTTTAAACCCCCATTAAGGTCTTCTTACGCCCTTTACTGTCAGTCCACATACTAAATACGAGAGAATCCTACCTGTGAAAACTCCCCCCAATTTCTTATCGCTGGATTCTTTGCAAAACTTTGGGCGGGACGGAGGACTGAATTGTCGTCACTCAAGGAACTACAATTACCAGGTATGTGTAATTACCATTTCTTTATCGTTCCTCCAGTTCAGTCCTCTACCTCTGGGAAGTACCAGAGCAGTAATCATTGGGAGGGACCCTGCAATCCGACCTGCAATACCGCTGAACTGAAAAGAGCATCTGAAGCCGCTGCGACATCCAGACGATAATGCTTACTGAACGTATGTAGGGACGACCAAGTCGCCGCTCTACAAATGTCCCCCGGCGGCACTAAACTGTACTCCGCCCAGGAACAGGCTTGCGCTCTCGTGGAGTGCGCACGCTATCCTGTGGGTATTGACCGCCCCTGAAGCAGATAGGCGGAAGCAATTGCCTCTCGAACCCACCGGGCAATCGAAGCCTTAGCCGCCGCTTCGCCTTTGCGAGCATCCCAAAACATCACAAATAGCCTATCCGACTTACGAAACGATTCAGTCACCTTCAAATACCTACGCAAAGCTCTTTTTACATCCAAACGTCGTAAACTGGACTCCCGTTCCCCGTCGTTCCGAGACCCGAGGACTGGCAAGCAAACCGCTTGATTCAAATGGAAAGGGGACACCACCTTGGGTAAAAAGGACGCATCGGACGAAGCACAACTTTCTCCCTTGAAAAGGATAAGAACGGTTCCCTACAGGAAAGGGCCTGCAATTCGGAAATGTGTCTAGCCGAACAAATCGCCACCAGGAAAACCGTCTTCAACGTTAAGTCCTTCACCGATGCTGAAAGCAAGAGCTCAAAGGGCGGTTTGGACAACGCCGCCAACACCAAATTGAGGTCCCAAGGAGGAATCACCTCCCTGCGCGACGGTCTCAGACAAGACACCGCCTTTAGAAAGCGTACCACATCCGGATGAGTACCAAGCGACACTCCCTTAACCTTGCCGCAATAACAGGAAAGAGCCGCCAACTGTACCCTCAAAGAACTGGCTGCCAGACCCTTATCAAATCCGTCTTGCAGAAACCCTAAGATTGAAGGAACGTCAACCGTGGATGCCCGAATCTTTTCGCCTGGAACACCAATCCTCAAAGACACGCCACACACGCACATAAGCCAAGGATGTGGAGGTCTTACGCGCTCTAAGCAGTGTAGCTGAATATCCCTTTTTTCTCAGACGCATCCTTTCAATGGCCAAACCGTAAGCGAGAACCGATTCACTTGGGGCATAAAAAGAGGACCTTGAAGCAGTAGGTCCGCCCGGATCGGCAACCGCCACGGTTGCCCATTCAGACGACGCACGAGATCTGCATACCATGGACGTCTCGGCCAGTCGGGCACCACGAGGAGAACCTGTCCCGGATGAGTTTTGATCCTTTGAACCACCCGGCCTATCAACGCCCACGGAGGAAAGATGTAAAGAATCCCCTCGGTTGGCCACCGCTGTAACAGCACGTCGATGCCCTCTGACATTCTTTCCCGTCTTCTGCTGAAGAAACGGTTGGCCTTTGCCGACTGAAAGGTCGCCATCAGATCCATTATGGGCCACCCCCAGCGCTCCACTATCTGTGCATAGACGTCGGGATGCAGCTCCCACTCCCCCGCGTCTACTCGCACCCTGCTGAGAAAGTCCGCCTGAATATATTCCTTTCCTGCGATGTGCGCTGCCGAAATCGCCGTCAACCGCTGCTCTACTCAAGTGAACGCCTCCGCCTCTTCCTCCATTGCTGCACTCCCCGTGCCGCCCTGACGGTTGATGTAGGCGATGGTAGCCGAGTTGTCCGAGAGCACACGAACCGCTCGACCGACCACCAACTCCTCGAACGCTGCCAGCGCCCTCGCTACAGCCCGCAATTCGAGACTGTTTATCGACCAGGACGCCTCCTGGGGAGACCACACCCCCTGCGTGAATCTGTCCCCGCAGTGAGCTCCCCACCTTGCAAGACTTGCGTCCGTTAACAGAGGAAGCCAAATCGGCTGCTCTAACGGCATTCCCGCCGCCAGAGATGACGGGAGCAGCCACCACCGCAGTGACACTCTGACTTGGGGTGGACACGGCAGGCGCTGTCCCAGCGAGTCGAACTGATGAGACCACCAGTGAAGCAGGGCTCTTTGCAGAGGCCTCATATGTTCCTTAGCTCACGGCACCGTCTCCAACGTCGCCGCTATCGTTCCCAACACCTGAAGATAGGACCACGCCGACGGCGCTGTAGTCGATCTGAACTTCCGAACTAGATTCCGAAGCGTGCGAGCTCTGCTGTGCGGCAAGAATACCTGTCCTCTCTTCGTGTCGAACCGGACACCCAAGTACTCCAGGTCCTGAGACGGCTCTTGGCCGGATTCACCACCCAACCAAGACTTTGCAAGAAAGCCATCACTCTGCTCGTTACCTGAACACTCTCTGCCTCGGACTTGGCCCGGATCAACCAAGCGTCGAGATATGGGTGAACCAGAATCCCTTCCCTGCGCAACGCCGCCGCCACCACCACCACCACCATAACTTTGGTGAAGGTTCGCGGCGCAGTCGCCAGACCGAAAGGCAGGGCTTGGAACTGGTAGTGACCCCACGGCAGAGCGAACCTCAGAAACCTTTGATGCGTCGCTCGGATAGGAATGTGCAAGTATGCCTCTGAGATCGAGAGACGTCAAAAACTCCCCTTGACGCATCGCCACTATGACAGAGCGCAAGGTTTCCATACGAAAATGTGGCACGCGGAGACAACGATTTACCGCCTTCAGGTCCAAAATAGGTCTTAACGTTCCGCCCTTCTTTGGCACCACGAAATAGATGAAATACTGTCCCACGCCATGCTCGTCCTTCGGTACCTCTACCACGGCCCCTAGCTGGATGAGTCGATCCAAGGTTCCGCGGATCTCTAACACCTTCTTGGACCCCCTGCAAGGAGACATAACGAAGGAGTCCCTTACCAGCCGCGCCAACTCCAGTGCATACCCCTGCCGAATGCTCTCCAACACCCACTGGTCGGAGGTGATGCGGGTCCAAGCAGAAAGATACTCCCTCAGTCGCCCACCTATGGGAGGCCCCTCCGCCTGGACCCACCTCACTTCATTGGGACTTGTGAGGTGCTGAGGCGGGGATTGAGGAGAAACCTCTATTGGAGCCACGAAACCCGCAGAGAAACCCTGAGCTCGGAATGGAAAACGTCCGCGTTGGAAACTTCCAAACCTCGACGCACGAAACCGGCGGATCTCACGAAACTGACCACGATACCCCATACCGAGCCTACTCTGTTTTGGTTTATCCTCCGGGAGCCGACCCGTCTTTGACTCCCCCAGGTCCTTTACCAACTTCTCCAAGTCTTCACCAAAAAGCAATCCGCCTTTAAACGGTAACTTACTAAGGCGTGACTTTGAAGAACCGTCTGCCGCCCAATTCTGCAACCACACCGACCGGCGGGCGGCTACCACTGACGCTGTGCTGTTAGCCAGAGCCCTGATCAAGTCATAATGTACATCCGCCAAATACGCCGCTCCCGATTCCAAGCGACCTATTTCCTTTAGTTGCTCAACATCCATACGCGGAGACTCCCGCAGTCTCTGAACCCAGCGTAAACAGCTCTAGCAACCCAAGCTCCACAGATGGATGCCTGCAAGGACAGGGAATCCGCCTCGAAAACCTGCTTCAGCAAGCCGTCCACCTTCCGGTCTTGAGCATCCTTCAAGGCCGTGCTGCCTTCCACCGGTATAGTGGTCTTCGTCACCGCTGACACCACCGCATCCACCCGGGGTGCTTTGAACCTGTCCTTATCCTTTTCAACCAAAGGATAGAGCCTATTCAGGGTTTGTATACCCCGAAGCCCAGACTCCGGACGATCCCATTCGTCCTGTATCATCCTGTCCACCACCCTGTGCACAGGAACCACCACCTGCGTTTGCCTAACCGCCTGAATGACCGGGTCCTCCACCTCCTCCTCCACCAGAGAAGGGGTGGAAAGGTTCAGTATCTGCATAGACTCTGTGATCAACGCCGACAGTTCTTCTCTACGGAAGACCTGAATAATTTTAGCCTGATCCTCGGGCTCAGGGATCTCGAAATCCGGAACCCCGTCCTCCCAGTCCCAATCAATCTCATCTTCGCCCAAGAATTCTGAGTCCACTGGCGGTGAAAGACGCAGCCAAGGCCTTTTTGGGATCGGCAACCCCTCGTCGCCCTCCTCCACTGCCTCCAATAGCTGAGTGCGCCCGGACAGGCCCCTTGCTCCCGGCAGCCCACTCTGACGGCGCATGCAGTACGCTTTGATGCATTAACAAAATAAAATCCGGACTGAAACCCCCGAGGTCTGAGGACTGAGTCTGCAGCGACCCAGACAGGCCCGCTACCTCCTCTAAATCCAGCTCCTGCGCAGGGGATGGCAGCAGAGCCACTCCTGCGCAGGGGATGGCAGCAGAGCCACCCCCGCCCCCAACGGCCCCCCCCCTGCATGTCAGGGATTTCTTTCAAATCCATTTGCTGTTCCACCTCTGAGGAAAGGGCAGCGCACCCCCTGCACACCCCTGAATCAGCAACTTTACCCCTCCGGGCGCCCAGACATAGCCAGAATGGATAACCGAGTCCCGCCCCCCACCTAAGGCTCTAACCCCGAGTCCAGATCCTATATAAATTATCTACATATATTTAACTGACTCTGCCACTCTGATTTGCTTCTTTTGGTTTTTTTTTTTTTTTGGTCTTTCAATGCCGGAAAAGCCCAGCTTCTGAAAGTATTTCCCAAACTATACTCCTTCGCGAAACGGGACACCCCGCAGAAGTCCCCCCCCCCCACGGAGGGGCCCGCAGGCGGAAACTAAGCTAATGAAAGAAACCCAAACCAAAGAAAACAAAGAACTAAAGTCATCGCAAGAGCGAGTGGGCCAAGCACCACTGAATTACCTGCCGAACCCACTCCTGCTGATCCGCCCGGCGCCTGCCAGTCACACGCCTCACAGCATAGCTAAAATGGCCGCCGGGACTCCCAGCACTGCTAAAAAGAGCGCGAAAAGCTGCCGAAGATCAGCGCGCTCAGAGCCGGGGCTCCCTGCCTGAAAACGCAGCCTGAAACCGGGCTCCTTCACCGGCCAGGACCGCGTTGTCTGCCCGCTGCTGCAAACGCTGTTCTTCTTTGCCGGATCGCAAACAGCATGCACAGCTGAACAGTCCTCCGATCCCACGAGCAATCAGGCCACGTGGTCCGGGAAGGCAGCCGCCAGTCAAAAGGTGCTCTCCCCCGAAAAGTCCGGGGGGAGAGAGCCTGCGGGCTTAAAGGGAAACAAACCCCTCTCACCTCGTGCTGAAATCACTGTCCTTCTGGCGGTTCTTTAATTCCCTTACTTTTTTTTTTTTTTTTTTTTAATAGGCAGGGAGTAAGAAACCGCAAATCCCTTGGAAAGATTTTCTTTAAAACCACCCCGGCTCTTAAATCCAATTAACCCCGCTAAACTATCACTAAGCTCCTTATTTATTCCTCCAGAGAGCCTCTACCAGGCTCACTGACGTCGTCCTGCTGCTTGGAGACTGGTCACACTGGGACTAAGAGGAGTGAGCAGCAGGCTATATCCAGTGATGTCATCATTCTGACGTACCAGTCTCCAAAGCTGCAGGAGGAGGTTGACAACCCAGAGGTAGAGGACTGAACTGGAGGAACGATAAGGAAATGTCAGAATTACAACATTAATTCAAATTAGTTTTTCTTACCACTTAAATCTAACAAATGAAAAATTAGAATGTTAAAAGCATCTATAAATTAATCATCATATAAATTTAAAACAAATAACTAAATTTCACACCTTAGGCTACCACCAACAGCTTCAATGCCCCGGACAATCCTGAAGGAAGATGCTCCCTTTGTAGTCTATAAAATATTTGAAATATAAATAACATTTTATCTATAAAAATTATTTTCATCATTCAAATTTATCAGGTTTGTTCTACATCTAGTTTTCTAAGGAAATACAAAACAGTTAAAAAGCAAAAAAATCACATATAAAAAATTTAAGAATACACGTGTAAATTACTGTAGTAGTTTTGAATTTGATACAATCACTATATTTTTCACTAGGATAGTAGTAATGTGTTTGAGCCATGAGCTCCATTACCTTAATACTTCCCTGCCTTTGGAAGTTCCCTGAAAGATGTGCTGTGCTTCAAATGGTTTTCAATTTTACCATTTCAAGAAATATACTTTTGTACAGATAAGAGTGTTAAAACCTTAATCTTTATTCACCATTTAATATACTGCCCACATGTGAGTATCAAAGCGGTTTACAATTGTAAAAACAAAATAAAAGCTGCAAGAAATGGAACGCCATTGGTCAGATAGGAAAGAGAGCAGGAAAGAAAAGCCTGAACTGAGAGGAGGAGGGGCACATCAGAGGGGAGGGACGAGGGGTTGGGGGGGGGGAGAGAGATCAAAGGCGGTATAGAAATATTTTAATGATATTTGAAGGGATGACATGGTAGTTCAGGCCACTGTACAGTACAGCATAATGCAGGACATATTCAAGCCAACTATAAAAGTGTGGTTTGCAGGGCTCTGGAGTGTCCTGGGGATGTTGAACTGAATAGTGATGAGGGATAGAAAATCTCCGTTAGCCTAAACTGGCACTGAGAGAGCCTCAGAAGAGGCTTCTTTCATCCCTCTGGATAGATGAGGTTCCTTGATTTACTCAGATTTGCCATCTGGGATAGATTATTATAAAAAGTGGGGGAAATTTAGGAGGAAATGGCCATTTCCTCCTGCCCCCCTCCCAAAAAAAGAAAACAACCTTGTATGTTCCACTGTCTCCCAGAGTATAATGGTTTCCAGCTACCACACACTCACCACAGGTGTTAAAAGAAAAACAAAACAAAAGCATACTTCTTTTTCAACCAAAAATCCCAGCTCTCAATTGGGAGGGAGGGGAGGAGGGGTTGTCAGTCAATACCCAAAATTCAAAAAATTGAGCCCCTGCAATTCCAAGTCAAAATATTTGTGTTGGTCCTTATTCATCGCCCACCCTCCTTTCACCTTCAAATCAAATTGTCAGTTCCAACAAAAAATACTTTAGCTTGGAATTGCAGAGGCTCCATTTTTTGAGTTTTGGGTACTTTTTCTTCAAAGCATGCTTAATCCTATATATCCTGCATGCTCTGGACAGAATAGTGGCCTTTCCACACATTCAATTTCTAGCTCAAACAATAGGGCACTGAGAAAAACAAAAAAAAAAAAAAAAGAGACTATAGTGAGCCTAACAAGTGAAGCTTTTCTCCTTTTGTAACCCAGAGCCCAGAGAAGAAAATAAAATACACATACCAAACTGGATGAAAGACGAAGCAAGTGGTTGACACCCAGATTGTTGCTGGTTTCATATCTGCTACCCGCTTTAACAAATACACCAAGCTTTGAAACTGGACAATAGTTTTCCAAAGAAGCAATCACCAAACCATTTGGCAATTTTGTGATCTGGATTAAATAAAATAACCAACACCACTCTTCACTGTGAGAAGTAGAACAAAGTATTTTAAAACATTCAGCAATAAAAACCTGCCTGCTTGAGCAAACATTACCCTAAAATTGGGTAACATCATTGGCTTAAAAAGGAAGGGAGGCATTTTCAAAATGTTTTAGTTGGTGCAAAGGGGACTGGCAATACACAGAGAGCTATCTTAACTCGTCCCTCAGAGCTGACCAGTGCAAGGACAGCTAGCGCAGCCAGTCATGTTCCAATGATTTGTCTCAACACAGCAGCAGCACAAGCACAGTTAGTACCACAGAGGAAAGGTGTCTGTCTTCATCACCTTCCAGTAGCATTTCTTCATACATACACCTCTCCTCTAGAGAATTCAGACAAGCTGCCTTATCAGACACCTCTATCATGACTCACCCTCCAATCCTAACTTCACAAACCTCCAAGGAATGCCCAGAGTTAGTGCAAATGTTGAGAAAGCTCCTGGCAAATTTTGAAGTCATTTCAACTTTGAGTCAACTACCCAAAAATCTAGCACAATGCATTCACAAGTAAGATTTCTCTATAATTCAGGTTTTGGGAACCCGACAAGTACTTGTGACCTGGATGGGCCACTGCTGGAAACAGGATACTGGGTTTGGTCTGACCCAGTATGACATATCTTATGTTCTTAATACAAAAAAGAGAACATTTGCTCCTTCCCAATGGGATGTAACATCCTTCTGGCAATCATAGAACCAAGTAGGCTCCGTAGGGCGATGAGAGAGTGAGCAGCTGAATGTTAACTAGATTTAAAAAAAAAAAAGGGGGAACCCAACTTTTCATGTAATTTTCTTTGTTGGAATGTACAGAATGCTATAGATTTGCATAACACTTCATGGAGTAGCACTTCAAAATACTAATGTTAAAATCAGATGTGGTTTTCAAAAAAAGAAGTTCTACCTCGTATCTCTAGTTGAAATGCTTCTTTAAAAAAAAAAAAAAAAAAGGACTATTGGAAGCTAAAAGTCACTGTGCAAAACTTCCTGTAGGGATAACTGTAGCAGGACTTTCATCCTCAAATACAGACTCCTCAATAAATCAATTACAAGCGGATGCAGAAAGCTAGCTTGGGCTTTATGAGCCCATAATGCCACGTTAAGCACATTTTAATGATCATTTATATGCAGGAAATAGACAAAACGCTGGCAGAAAAACTAAAGCCCAATTAACACCATGCATATTTAAATTCGTCCATAATTATTTAAATGTATTTTAATCTGCTGGGCTGGTATGAAAATCATGGCTCACCTAATATAGAGGCAGGCGTAGATGATTTTGCAACCAGCCAAAGTGCCAAAATCGTTACTGCAGGGTCTGAGTGGAAGTAAACCTCTAATGCGTGCCCCCGATAGTATTTTTATGGCACCAGGAAAGGCCCCTGATGCCATCAAAATACTGCTGGGGGCCATGCCCCACAATAAAATGATCCCTGGTGGACTAGCAGCCCCAATCCCACTCCTGACAGTATTTTGATGGCATCAGGGGCTTTTCCCGATGACACAATTGTCCCCCCCAATGCCATCAAAATACTGTCAGGGGACATGCCCAACAATAAAATTATCCCTGGTGGTCCCTTTCCCCACCCTAAATAAAAGAACAACCTGGTGGTCAAGTGGCCCCTTTCCCCCACCCTCCTATATTAAATAAAAAAACAAAACCTGGTGGTCTGGCGGCCCCCAAATGCACCTAAGCAGGAGTGCTGCCTATGTGCGCCCACTCTGCATCAGCCATCATGCAAAATGGCAGCATCTGGCCCCGCACGGTGCATCCTGGGATGCAACGAGCAAGGTCAGATTGCCATATAAGGTTGATTATGCCAAGGGGCCATCAGGGATAATTGTATTGTCAGGCATGGCCAACAGTATTTTGATGGTATCGGGGGCTTTCCAGATGCTGCGATTGTCCATCAATGCCAACAAAATACTGTTGGAGCTACTATGCAAATTCACCATGCAGTGCCCAGAGAGCAAGCCAAATTAGCGTAGAGTTTGGCTTGCTCTCTCGGTTCAGTGCTGCAATGGCTCATTTTCATGCACACTTAACGTTGGGGTCATTTGCATGCCTTTCTTTGCTGCATCCGGCGTTAAAAAATGTGCATTGTCGGGCCGTGTTAAAGTAGTCTTCAGCATGCGTCTAGCACTGGTTTTCTGCATCAGCCTGTTACTCTATAAAGTGTCACCAATCTTAGTTTTACAAAAAAATCTTTATTTGTGCACAGCTGTTTTATGATTTTCAGTTGAGTGGTGTAAAATCATTTGCATGTATACTTGCACAGTACGGTACACTAGGAAACCAAACAATTCTTTCAGATGTTGTCATCCTTTTCTTGACATGGTTTAGCTCCTGAAATAATCTCCCTGAGCTTTGCAGTCCATTAGGGTGACTTGTTAAAGAAGAAAGCCAAGCTTAACACCTCTCAAAAGACACATTATTTTCCTGACCTCAAGCTCCTCAGGCTGTAGTCTTCCTCCTTCTGATGCTGCATGTCTGGGAACAGCATTTACAGAATACAACCTCCGCTAGAACAAGAAATTGTAGATCTAATTAGTAAGATTTTTTCATGGGAATGATTTCTATTAGCAAAACCATCATGTTTACATTTCTATATAATGTATTTTAAATAGTTAATGGCTATATACGTAATATGCTGAAGAAGTGAAAGTTAAAATGTTACTAGGAGTTAAAGTCTGAAGGTGTTCATAGCCCTCCAAGAAGGAGGGGGGGGGGGGCTAGAAATGACAGGGGATTAAAGCAGAAGCTCTTTCCATGCAAGGCCAAAAAATCTGAAGATGTCACACGGGACTGTAGAGGTTCTACACTCACTAAGGCACACTTAGGGGCCCTTTCTGAAACATGCTTTATGCATTTAATGCATGTTTTTACATGCAGTAACTTATCACAGGGGCATGAGAGTTACTGCATACCAATTTGCATGGAGTACTGAACTGGCGGTGTAGGGGTGGAGAGTGGACATGGGAAAAAACATTGCAATTAGTGCGGGGGAGGGGGGCATATTGCAAGCTGTCAACACCGCCACAATAGGTGGAGTTACTGCACCTGTGGTACTTGCACTATGTGTTAGGATAACCAAGTAATCATACAACCTCTGTCTCTCTGAAGCTTTAAGAGTGTTTTGGGGATGAGGGGAATGGGTGGGAAGGTATAGAGGAAGTCCTGACCCCAGTGGAGGAGGAAGGTGTCCCGTGCCTGGCAATTGTGAGCCGGAATCCTGGAACAGAACCGGGGAAGTTTGGCATTCAGTGGACTTGCAAAGAGATCTATGTCTGGGGTTCCCCAGATGTGAAATATCTTTGTGTCACCTGGTCTAGGTGGAGAGACTATTTGTGAGGCAGCAGTACTCGATGGCATTTGTCTGCCCAAAGGTTTTGAATGCCTGGAAGATATACCATGAGAAGGTGAATTTGATGCTCTCTGGCAAGGGCCCATAGTCGTAAAGCTTCGTTGCATAATGACAGAGCCTGTTCCGCCCTGCTTGTTGTGACATAGTGGGTCCTTCTAGCCCGTGTAATGAAGCTAAAAAGCCAGGAACAAAAGTAGAGCTGAGCTGTAAACAGAAGCACATGGCTCCTGGTTACCGTGGGAACCAGGCAGAGAGGCAAGAGAAACGCCGGTACTATTCTGCTGCTACACTATCATTCAAGGGGTGAATCACAAAGTAATGCAGGACACCTGCTAGGGGGTGGAGTTGAGCACGGCCCCAGAATTCACCCTATTAAAGAAGGTTCAGGTGAGTTGAGTGAGGTAGGCAGAGAAGGAAGTAATGAAGAGTTGGCTGAAGAAGCAGGAAGTGAGGCATATGAGCTGGAGAGAGAAGCTATTGCGAGCTACACTGAAGACAGCTATGCCCAGAGTAAGCCAGAGTCTCTATGGAAAGGAGAGACGGATTCCTTCTTGAGGAGAAAGAAAGAAACCCCGAGGACAGGATATAACAAGGGCAAAGGAGATTGCAATATCCTGGGGAGCACGGGAGAGACAGAAAGCCTAGGAGGCAAGTGAAATGCTATGAGCAGGGCTTAGGTTGGGAACCTACAGCTATTCAAAAGCACCAGAGAAAACCTCCACCTGTAAGGCTGAAAGGTAGGCCAAAAGGCTTGAATGTAATTAATTACCGTGACTGTTTGTATCCAGAAGGTTTGTGCTGGGAAAGGAATACTGGGCCTGATAGTCTGTGTGAAAGCCAGTATTTGACCCAAGCATATCGTGTAAAGCCTGGAGCAATAAGAAAGGGCGTGGCACCAGCAGTGCCGGTTCAAACATTTCCTTTTGACCAGGAGGAATTGATGGACTGTGAACCAGAGTATATTGATACTGGAGAAGATATAGATATAATGGACTGTACATTATCTCTGGCCAATGGAATAGTTTCATTGCGTTGAAAGCCTGTGTGAAAAGAGAGTACAGCACAGATTTCATGTGGAAACAGAGAGCTGTGAGGAAACAGCGTGGTTTTGTTTGAATGTTTGTTTTCCACCTTGGTTAATGCTGAAGAAAGCCTTTTTCTGTTAAGGAACTTTTGTTTGTCCAAATACCAGTAAGTGCCTGGATTGTGTTTTCTGTTCATGGTAAAATCCACCCCAGCAGGGGAAAATAAAATCCTTTGGTTGCTTAACCACTTTTTCCACAACTGCTCCTTATTGATTGAGTGAAGAGACTACATTTCCCAAGGGGCATTGCTCCAGGATCTGTAAAACAGCTATTTCAATAGGGAAAAACCCACTCCCTTAACCTCTACTCGGGGGTTGAAGGAGAGCTGGTGACATTGTTCACATAGAACATGGCTACTTGATTGTCCGTTTGGACTAGGACTGTCTTGTAGCTGAGCTGGGCATGGAATACTCCAAGAGCTATATAGATTGCTCTTAATTCTAGGTGGTTTATGTGAAGACAAGCCTTCTGTGGAGTCCAGGTAGCCTGGGTAGAGAGATGATGCAGGTGTGCTCCCCAACCCACCTGTGATGCATTTGTTAGGGTGGCCTGGAATAGGGGTTGTTGGAAAGGAGACCCCACTAAGAGATTCTCCAGTGATTGCCACCATTGTAGGGACAAGATCAGTTGTTGAGAGTTGGATATCTTGTCTGACAGACGTCCTGTGGCCTGTGTCCACTGTGTGGATAGGGTCCACTGGGCTGCTCGCACATGGAGGCGAGCATAGGGAACTTCATGAACTGTGGATGCCATATGTCCCAGTAATTGTAGCAGTTCGAGCAGTTAGGGAGGATTTTCCCGCTGCTTGATAAGCCAATTGCACTATGAGAAGACATCGGGCCTGTGGGAGGAAAGCCCTTGACTGTCTGGTATCTAAACAGGCTCCTATGAACTCCAGGGACTGAGAAGGAACGAGTTGGGATTTTGGGAAGTTTATTACCAATCCCAAGTATTAGAGGATTCGCATTGTGCGAGACAAAGCAGAGCTGGCTTCTGCAACCGTGGGGGCTCGAATGAGCCAGTCGTCCAAGTAAGGGAAGACGAATATCTCCAGGGTTCGGAGGAATGCAGGGTTTGGAGGAATGCAGCTACTACTGCCATGCATTTCGTGAATACTCTTGGTGCCGAAGCCAGATCAAAAGGGAAGAACCCAGTATTGGAAGTTTTTTCCCTTGAAAAGGAATCGTAAAAATCTTCTGTGATCTGGATGGATCAGAATGCGAGTATATGCATCCTTTAGATCTAGAGAGCAAAGCCAATCCTGACTTTGAAGGTATGGCAGAGGAGTTCCCAGAGAAATCATTTTGAACTTTTTTTGGACAGACTGTTCAATTCTCCGAGGTCTAGAATGGGTCTGTGTCCCCCTGTTTTCTTTGGAATAAGAAAATAGGGGGAGTAGAACCCTGTACCCAGTTGGAGAACGAGTACTTCCTCTATTGCTTCTTGGGCAAGGAGTGTTGAGACCTCTTGATCCAGTAGATTGTCTGCAAAGGTTTGGGATTTGAACTGCCTTACGATTGTAGGAGAGGGCATGCTGTGAAAATGAAGCTTGTACCCCTCTCCTATAATGGACAGAGTCCAATTTTCTGCTGTTATTTGGTGCCATCTGTTGGCAAAATGACAACCTGCCTGGAATGTTTAGGGGTTCTGGACCCTTCAGAGGCAGGAAGGCCAAGCTCTCTAGGAAGGAGTCAAAGCCCCTGAGGGGGCTGAGCCTGTGGAGCTGGTTGAGCTCTCGGGCCTTTTGGCTTCTTTTGTTGTCTGGATTGTTATTGTTGATCTCTTTGGGCAATTTGACCCTGACCTTGCCCTTGCTGGGTATAGGACGGATAAAAACTTCCTCTTTTTGCTGAAAGAGGGGTTTTTTTATAGGGCTTCTTTTTGGCTGGAGTGGCTGTAGATTTTGACAATCTCTCTCATTAGCCTTTTCCTGCCAATTCTTGCCAAAGAGGTTCTCTCCTGTGCAAGGGATGTTTCCTAATTTATCCTGTACCCAAATCTCCAAGTCTGATGCCTGAAGCCAGGCAATCGGACGTGCACCAATGGCAATAGCAGAGGTTCTGCTGATGCATTCAAAGCAGTCAAAGGCTGCACGATTTACAAACTTGGAGACATCTTGGGCATGCTTGACAAGAGTAAGGAAGTCTTGTCGTTTGTCATCTGGGAGAAGGGGGCTCAAAAGCTCCAAATCTCCTGTGACCTCCTTGAGGAACATTCCCATATATAAAATATGAGCTGATCCTAGCTGAAAGCATGGAAGCCTGAAATGTCCGACGCCCAAAAGTGTCAAGAGTCCTGCATTCAAAACCTGGAGGATTGGATGCATGTCTCTTTGCACTTTCCATCCTACGCATGGCTGACTCCACTACCATTAAATGGTGTGGCAGCTGAATCTTTTGAAAACCAGGACATGGTGGAACTCGATACATGGTATCGAGTCGCCTAGAATGAGATGTGGTCAAATGTGTCTCCCACATTCTGAGCATCAAATCATATAGAATTTCATGAATGAGCAGAGTAGCTGCATCCTTGGGAGCCTTAGGATATTGAAGAATTTCCAATTCCTTTGCTCTAGGCTCTTTTTCAGGAGCTACCGTGATTGAAAGGCATCGGGCCACATCACGAATAAAATCCTGAAAGGACATGTCTTCCGGAGGAGACCGTCTGCGTTGGGAAGAAGAGAAGTCTTCCGGGAGCAACACTCTGGTACCGGCAGAATTATCAGAGTCATCGGAATCGGAGGATTCGAAGTATCTCTGATCCCGATGTTCATGCAAAGCACCAGTCATGGGTGTTGGTGACGGAAATGGTACCGCCACACTTAGTACATTTCTTAAAACCACTAGCTGGTTTTTCCATGTTTTAGGAAAAATGGGGCCTAATGTCCAAAATGGCGCCTAGCACCAAAAAGAAAGGTTTCTGAAGAGAAACAGTTCAGAAATATGGTACTGCCGGTTATTTATTTTTTTGAAAGAAAAAGGAAATATTTTTTTATATATATATTTTTTTTTTTTTTGAAAGAAAAAGGAACCGGCGGTACCAGTAGATGTCGTGCGGAGGCTGACGCAACCACAAGAAAGAAGTTTAAGGAATAAATTTTCTGCGGTGACAGGGTATGTGTCCTGTCGGCTCCGTGGAAAACGAAGAACTGAAGAGGGACAGCTGGAAAGGCAGCACGCATGTGCTGAGGGATGCTCCCAAAAGCGTTCCTGCGCAGGCTCCGTTGGTACCAACGATACCCATATGTGAAGACTACATTCCTGCTTGTTCCTGGAGATTGCTGGTTACATCCACAACCATTACAATGGAGGCTTTGCACTTAATGCAAAGTTAGATGCAAAAATCTGAAGCACTTTAGTAAAAGAACTCCCTTATAGATCCAGATGACTATATCCATCTTTAAGCTGAACTGTAGAACAATCATGGGGGGGGGGGGGGGAGGAAGATTTAAAAAAAAAAAAAAAAAAAAAAAGGACCAGGTAAAGACTTGGACAGTAGTACCAGATATTAGGATTGAAAACTTCTGAAGGGTAGATTTGGTATGCTTTACATTTTCAATTTGGTGCAAGCATTAATGTTCTTCCAACTGTAAAGCAGGAAAAGAAAAGCAACACCAAGATTTAGTTAGTAACTGTAGCTCTTAGTGTACTATGGTGCACTACTGTTAACACACGCCATTAGTAATCAGGTCCTACTGAATAAAATGGGACATGAGCTACAATAACATGCATTAACAGTAGTGTACCTCAGTAACTATATCCCTAAAGCACTGGTCAGTCATTTAATATTAACCTTCCACGCTTGCTACATAGAAACTGATTTAATCAAGAGTTCTCTTCATATGCCTATGAAAACACAAAATCAGGCATGTATTTTCTAATCTCTCTAAAATCACTGCAGCACTTTTTTTGGTCTCACAGCATTTTTTTTTTTCAGATTCATGCATACATCCCAGAATGTATGCTTTACAGTCAGTGTGTATATGAGCGGAGGGTCACAGGTTCATGACCCAGTGGCCAATCTGGAGCCACCAGCACTACCTTCCCCGATGAGCCTCTATACGCTGTACCACTCAACCTATGAGCACCCACGGGGGAAATGCCATATAGCAGACCTGTCGTCGGACATCTTTGCATCAGCGCGTCGATCCCTTCTGACATTCTCTCCCGACGTCTGCTGAAGAATCGACCCACTTTTGCTGACTGAAAGGTCGCCATCAGGTCCATGATCGGCGTACCCCACCTGCGAACCACTTGCGCAAACACGTCCAGATGCAGTTCCCATTCTCCCGCATCCACTTGGACCTTGCTGAGAAAATCCGCCACCACATTTTCTCTTCCTGCAATATGCGCTGCCGAAATAGCTGGCAATCGAAGTTCCATCCACCCAAGCGAACAGCGCTTCCACCTCTTCTTCCATGGCTGCACTTCCTGTGCCGCCCTGCCGATTGATGTATGCCACTGTCGCAGAGTTGTCCAACAGCACTTGCACTGCCCGGCCCTTCACCTTCTCTTCGAACCTCTGCAGTGCGAGGAAGACCGCTCTCAGTTCCAGCCGATTGATTGACCATGTGCTCTCGGTAACAGTCCCACACTCCCTGCGCGAAGACATCTCCGCAATGTGCCCCCCATCCTGCGAGACTGGCATCCGTCAACAATGGGAGCCACTCCGGCTGCTCCAGAGGCATCTCGGCTTCCAAAGATCCCGGTAGTAGCCACCAGCGCAGCGACTGGCGAACCTTGAGGGGACAGGAAGTTGTTTGCTCAATGAATCGTTCTGATGAGACCAACGGCGGAGCAGTGCCCGCTGCAGCAGTCTCATATGATACCTGGCCCATGGTACCGCTTCCAAAGTCGCCGCCATTGTACCTAACAACTGAAAATAACTCCACGCCGAAGGCGCCTGGGCGGCTCTGAACTTGCGTATCAATTGCCGAAGGATCTGAACCCTGCAATCCGGTAGAAACACTGATACTGAGTGTCGATGTGTATACCCTAATATTCGTTATTTTGGGACGGCAACCAAGTGGCTTTTGGTCGGATTGACCACCCAACCAAGATTCTGCAAGAACTTCACTACCTGGTCTGTGACTTGAACACACTCGGCCTCAGATTTCGCTCAAATTAACCAATCGTCCAGATAAGGATGGATGAGAATTCCTTTTCTCCGCAACGCCGCTGCTACCACCACCATGATCTTGATGAAGGTTCACGGCACCGTCGCCAACCCGAAAAGCAATGCTCTGAATTGATAGTGCCCCCAGGGTAAAGTGAAGCGCAGGAACCTTTGATGAGCTGTTCTGATCGAGATGTGTAAATATGCCTCCATAAGATTGAGGGACGTCAAACACTCCCCTTGGCGCACCGCCACAATGACTGACCTTAACGTTTCCATTCTGAAATGCGGTACCCGAAGACAACGGTTGACCCCTTTGAGATCCAAAATAGGTCGTAGATTTCCATCCTCCTTTGGCACCACGAAATAAATTGAGTATCGACCCGTGCCGTAATCGGTACTGATGCTATCACTCCTATTTGCAACAACCGATCTAAAGTACTGCGTACCGCTAAGGTTTTCTGTTGACCTTTGCAAGGAGACATTACAAAGGAATCCCGAACCGGTTTTGCAAATTCTAGCGCGTAACCTTCGTGAATTATTTCCAAAACCCACTGATCTGACGTTATTTGAGTCCAGGCAGAAAGAAAGTCCCGAAGTCGACCGCCTATCGGTTGACATTCCACCGGGACCCGCCTCACTTCATTGAGGTCTCCTAGGTATGGCTGCTGAGAAGCCTCTGCCTGATCCACAAAACCCACGAGCTCTCAAAACAAACCGTCCTCTCTGGAAACCCCCCAGGCGAAAAGTTTGAAGTCTTCTAAATCTCTAGACTGACCCCGAAAGGCCTGCGGGGCCTTACCCAGTTTAGGCTTATCCTCCGGGAGACGACCTCCCTTCAACTCCCCTAAGTCCTTAACCAGCTTATCAAGGTCCTCTCCAAACAACAACAACTTTCCCTTGAACGGGATCTTACTGAGTTGTGATTTAGAAGAGCCATCGGCCGCCCAGTTTCTCAACCACAGGGACCAACGAAGCCATGCTATTAGCTAGGGCTCTGATCAGGTCGTAATGAACATCAGCCAAATAAGCCGACCCCTGACTCCAATCGATCCAGCTCCCGCAGACTTTCCTGCTCCAGCTGCGCAGACTACCTCAACTTTTGCGACCATCTGAGGCATGCTCTTGCCACCCACGCTCCACAAATGGAAGCCTGTAATGACAAAGCGTCGGCTTCAAAGGATTGTTTCAATAATCCATCTATTTTCCTGTCCTGTACATCCTTTAAGGCCGCACTGCCTTCCACCGGAATCGTGATCTTCTTGGTCACTGCTGACACAGCCACATCAATGCAAGGAGACCAAAACTTTTCCTTGTCTTTATCTGCCAATGGATATAGTCTATTCATAGTCCTAATGCCTCTCAGCCCTGTTTCTGCTTGATCCCACCCGTCCTGTATCATCCTGTCTACCACCCGATGGACAGGGAAGACTATTTGGGTCTGCCTGACGGCCTGGATAATAGGGTCTTTGCCACTTTCTTCCCCGCCGGTTGCTCTGTAGCGAGATGACGTGTCTGCAGGGATTCCATGATAAGCGCCGTGAGTTCATCCTTGCGGAAAACCCTAATAATCTTCGCCTGATCCTCTGGCTCAGGAATCTCTCCTTCCTCCAACTCTTCCACTCCAGGTTCGAGGAGTATCTCCTCCTCATCCACCTCCTGCCACTCTAAATCTGAAGGCGAAGCTTCTCGCGGCCGAGATCTTTTGGGAGGCCTCGAGACATCGCTGCTAACTCCCGCAAACCCTGGCCTGCTGCTGCAGCAGAGAGCGGCAAGGGATCCGGAAATTTCCCCTGCCGCCTCAAACAGAATGCCTGATGCATTTATTAAAACAAAGTCTGGACAAAAGTCTCCAGGCTGTGGCCCCCCCGCTCCCACCGTTGTAGGCACCCCTGACGGTCTGGCTTGAGTGTCCTGGTTTATTTCCGATTGAGTGGACAGCAAGGTCTCTCCCTCGGCTCCCGCTGATCCCCCATGAGGCGTAGAGCCTACGCTAACCTCCACCTGCTGTTCTACGCTGGTGGAAGCTGCGACAGATTCCAGAGTCAGCGATAAACCCCTCTGCGGGTGCCGCAGACCACACACTGGGGGGCGCGACGCCATCCAATCACACCAAATTGCTTCCAAATGGGCAAAGGCAATTAGCAAACTGAGGCTCTGTTTTTTTGTTTTTTAAATAAGCCCCTTAAAAAAAAGGGGAGAAATCTAAGTTAAGCTAAGGCAACTTGGGGTAATGCAACTGCCTAACCCCCAGGGACCCAAGACAAAAAAGGTAAGAAAAACCTCTAGCCACCGGCGAGGGAAAAAGAAAAAAAAAAGTCAGCCTTAAATAAGAAATAAATCAAATAAAACAAACTAAAATTGTCTACCAAAATGCTGAATGAAGGGCTTCACAGCCCTGTGATCTGTTGCGCCTGTCAGCACCCGCCACGCAGCGAGCATGGTGACAAAATGTCCCTCCCCCGCCGAGAAAGGCAAATGGCGGGCGCCAAAACCCGCTGGAACAAACTGCTCACTTCTGCGGTCTGTTCCTCGTCTGCCGGCCTGATCACCCCTTGCTCCCACACGTTACCACTTTGGCAATGGTGATCCCGCCGATGTGTGTCTTCCAGCTGTGCAGCCGCCCCGCTCATCTAAGGAGAGAGTGTAGGACTGCTGAACCAGCTTCCCACCGCTCAGCGCCTGCCGCGGCTCATGAAGCAGGGGATTGCACTGTGCAGAGCTCTCCTCCGGATGATTCAGGGAAGAGAGATCTGACCACAGCAATTCAACCGAACTGTACTTCGAGGAAGGAGAGACCAGCCCGGCCAAGGCAAAGAGCAGTGTCTTTTTTTTTTTCTTTTAAAAGACACAGTACCCAATTTCACAGCAGAATTTAACACATAATGACCAATCAATTGAATCAAATCAAATCAAACTATTTCTACTCCTAAATGCTCCTTATATGTCACTCAAGTGAGACCATCACTCAGGCTCACTACGTCCTCCTACTGCATGGAAACTGGACACACTGGGCCTGATGGGAGAGAGGCAGCACCGCCTACATCCAGTGATGTCACGTTTTTGACATGCCCAGTCTCCAAGCTGCAGGAGGAGGTGCACAACCCAGAGGTGGAGGACTAAACTGGTGGAACAATAAGGAACAGAAAATATTTTTTTCACTCAATGCGTAAATCAAACTCTGGAATTCGTTACTGGAGGATGTAGTAAAAGCTGTTAAGTGCAATTGGGTTTAAAAAAAGGTTTTAGTTCCTGGAGGAAAGGTCCATAAATCATTATTAAAAAGAGGACCCAGAAAATCCACTGCTTTGCCCCAAACTTGTGTGTCTTTTTGTGACCCTGCTAAGTACTTTTGTGACCTGGATTGGCCACTGTTCGGAACAGGATACTGGGCTTTGAGGACCTTGGTCTGACCCAATATGGCATATTTTATGTTTTGGCATTGTCACAGTTTTTATACTATTTCCTTTTTTAATTGGTCTTGTTTTATTTATTTGATTGTGTTAAGTGTGTACGCATATATAATCCAAAGCCATTTCACTGGACACTTTTTTTTTTTTTTTTTTTTTTTAGGAGATATTGGGAATGAACTGCAAAGGTGCCAATAATGTTGACCACAACTGTATGTACATTTCTCGAAGTTACTAATAGCCAGGGAAGAAATACATTCAACATATCCCCCCTCAAAGAGAATAATCCCTACCCCACTCTCCATGCAGCCTCCTCTTACGCAACTTTCCTTGCCTACCCAGTACAATCTCTTCACTCTCCTCCATTCCCACCTCACAGTCCTCCTCCTCAATCTACAATCAACTGAAAGTGAAATTAGGCCTTACCTGCTAATTGGCTTTCGGCCTTACGTACCTCCAGTCCAGTCCCAACCTGTGGGTTGTCACACCTCACCAGCAGCTTGGAGACTGAGCACATTAACTTTTGATGACATCACCACACATAAAGCAGCAGGCACCACCTACCAACCCCAGTATTCTATTGACAAAGCAGACTCACAGGAGCAACAATTAAGAAAACATCTTTCATAAACTGACAATTTACATCCCCAAAGGCAGGTATCCCAGCACCCCCCCCCCACAAAGAAAATAGAAAAAAAAAAAAACCCACCTTATTGCAAAGCTGATCCTAAGTCTTGATGATTTCTGTTAATTTCCTCCCCCTATTCAAAGGAGAAACCACATGAAACCCCTGCTAAAGGAGTCCCAGCATGCCACTGGCCCCTCCAGCCCTGCCCGGACACACTAAATACTTAGATAGATCGATTCTTCAGGTCTGAGATCACTAGCACACACCGTCTCAAACCAGGGAGGGTCTGGGATTGGAGGTACTCAAGGAAAACCAAAATTAGCTCATCCAGGTGATAATGCTTCACAAAAGGTATGCAAGGACGACCAAAAATCGCTGCCCTGCAGATGTCCAATGACGGCACTATGGCTAGCCTGCTACCCCATCGAATGAGTTCCGCAAACCCTCAGCCAAAACTCTTCTTATCAACAGAGGTAGGGCCACAAGGAGATGACGTCCCTCACCCACTTCGAGAGCGACAGCCTTGGAAGCAGGCCTGGCCTTTATGTGGGCCGCTGAATCAGGACAAACTGTCTGACTTCCGAAATGGCTCCGTTCATTTCAAATAGTGCTTCAGCACCCCTGGCACACATTCAGGAGGCATAACTGGGGTTCCACCGCAAAGCTCCCGCCTGCCCCCTGCCCCCAAAAAACAATTGGAAGGGACACCAGTTGATTCAGATGAAAGGCCGAGATCGCTCTGGATAGATATGAGGGTACACCGATCCTCACTAACAACCTTCTCTTTGGACGCTGGAGCAGAAGAAGGCTCACGCCACAGATGCCATTAAGACAGACCGTCTTCAAGGTCAAACCTTTCAAGGTACAAGCACTCACTGGTTCAAAGGTGCGCCTCTGTGCAACAACTTGAGAAGCTAAACAATAATTGAGGGTGCACGCCAAGGAGGGGATCGAGGGACGTCTCACCAGTGGCCCGCGAACCTGTTTTGGGTCAGCATTCATAAACCCAGACGATATCTGGGTGAGAAGCTGCTCAGAGAAAACCCCTGTGGACCGTTACGAAGTCCTGCCTCTCAGCACAGACAGGTAAGCCATGGCATATTTCTGGGGCGCACGCGTGCAGCTCGGAGGCTAAACTGCACACTGCAAGGGCCCCCCAGAACAAACCCATGCTTGAGAGACAAGCAAAAGCGCAATGAATCAAACTTGTCAGGGCTTGACAGATCACGTGTCCTATGCACCACGGCTTCTCGAAGACCTCTCTCCACACTCACATCATAACGACATAGGAGGTATGAGGGCTTACAGGCTTTCAACAACATGTGAATATACCATTGGCCGAGTAGGCCATACGCTTCCTCGAAACTGCCGGCCCCTCAAGTGGAGCGCAGAGCTTCATAAATGTGAGAAACGATGCCCACTATGTGAGCATTAGGGCACGGGGCCTTGAGAGTAGGGGTCAGATCGCAACGTCCCAGTGGCCAGATGGATGTCCTCTGCCACAGGCGAGTGCGCAGTCCGCAAGCCAGACCAGATGCTGCGTAGCTTATGGCCACCCCGGTGGCCAATCTGGGCACGCCACCAGTGTGCTAAACCGGATTGCCTTCCCTCGATGGTGGGGCCGGCTTCAACTCTACCTGGCACCACATTGCCTCACAAATCAGTGCGCCACGGAGGGAAACACAGATGGCAGAACGTTCGGCCGCTCTGTGCGTCGCAGCATGCTCTGTGCACCATCACATGTCCAGATGCCTTCTGACATACCGGGGTCTCTCATTCATGATCATCTGCTGTAAAACTGAGGCTAGCCTTTGCAGACTTGAAGGTTTGTGCATTAGTGTGCGGGCATGATCAGATTTGTTCGGCGCCAATGCTTGTCTGCACCAGCATGACAGGTCAACACAAACCACTCACATTGAGAGTGCCCATTTATCGCCAGGGTCGGCGCAGAAAGCAAAAACAGATTGAGGTGGTCGACTTATGTTTTCGCTTGCCTGCCATGTGACTTCTGCTGCTGAGAAAGCCTGTATGTTCTCATCGCTGCCTACCAGTGCGGCAGTTAACAGACCATACCTCTTCTCTGCTCCAGGCTGAATGCTGGCCCTTTGCTTCACTCTGACGGATTGATGTAAGTCATTGTAGTAGCATTGTCCGAGAACTAACACTTAGCCACTCCTTGCCCTTGGCTAGGAAACCCCAAAACTCCTGTCAGAGCCAGGAATTATTGCTCCTTCATCTGCGCAACGTCAGTTGGATGGGCCATGCACAAGGCTCTTCCTCTGACCAGCATTGTATGCTGGCACTATTTCGGGCTCTGCAACAATGCACCCCCCCCCCCCCCAGCCTATGAGGCTGGCATACGCGCCGTCAGATGGCTGAATACCTACCCAACGCGACAAGGCTCTCTTCCGGGGGCATGCCTCGTTGGTAAGAGCTTTTCTGGCCAGAGCTATGTACGCAACGCTTAGGTCTATTACCCTGTAGGACGTACTGGACGCAGCTCCGCGCGACAGTGTCTCGGCATCACTGAGTATGTGATGTTGGGCTGCAGGGCTCGACGCACTTGTCTCTGGGGCAACAAACGCGTCTCATCAATGGGGCAACGGCCAGTCATGTGGGGCCGCGCTAGTGCAAAGGAAACAATCAGCAATTGCTCGCTCGGCTAATCCAAGATTCTAACACCACTGAAGCTTAATAGCGCACACTATGAGGAGCCTCGTTCCATCTTTCAGAAGATTGCCTAGACCGCTGACCTCTGCTTAGGGTGTGCCTATCCCTGTCTCACTACTGGCAAGAAGGGATACCAGTACTTTGTCCGTGCTGGAACTGGGTTCGCGGGGCATGTACACCCAATCCTGTACTGGCTGTAGGCAACTCTTGGCAAAATTGACGACCAAGTCTAGACTCTGGCAAGTCTAGGGCTATCACCGCTTGTGCCCTGGCGCTACTAGCTCTCATATCCGTGAATTTGCGCTGAATGAGTCAATTGTCCTCATAGGGTGTAGTACGGGTCAAAATGCCGTCCTGTTGTGGTAAGGGCAGCAGCGGTGACCACGCGGATCCATGAACGTGAATGTGGCAGAAGGTGGTCGTGCGAGGTCTGACAGGGCAACACCTCGCAAAAAGGCGCACCTTCAGGCAATGACTTCGGGTGTCTTGAGTATCATGGATGCTCCCTGAACAAGCCTTGCTTCTTGGGGACGCACATAGTATATGGAAGTACTGGTCCCAGCTCGCACTGGTCTCGAGGGAACTCGCAACAGAACACCATGTTTAATTCCTGGCAAGCCTTAACACGGTGATTCTCTAGCAAATTTCTTGTAAAGCTTGTGGGGTGCCCTTGCAGGATGATTGAGCAAAAGCTTCTGCGATAGGCTGGAAACAATTCTAGGGCATACCCCTCACACCGACCTCAAGCACCCTACTAATCAGAGGTAATCTGGACCCAGGCGGAGTAGAAGCCTGCTGGCATTGCATGGCCGCGCCCATGGGAACTACTCCTCTCCCCCATTCCCTCCTTGCTGTTTCATTGTGGCTTCTTCGCATGTGGAAGAGAGAGGCGAGAGGCATAGAAACGCTACTGCCTGTTCTGCAAAATCCTCGAAAAGCAGCTGTCCCCGAGAAAGCAACTGGGCGGTACCTCCGGTAAGGTGTTAAGTGCACCATGTAGGAACTACCCAAAAATCTCTTGCCTGGGCCCCATCGGAGCTCCGGACCAACCGCAGCTCTCTGCTTATCCTGGGCTGGGAGTGCCTGCCATCCCTTCCATCTCCCCCATATTCCTTCAACTAACTTTTAATCCAGGAGCATCCCGCGGCCCTCTCTAAAAAAAAAACTCGGCAAATGAGCCTTACTCTTAAAAGTGGAGTCTACTCCAAACATGACTTGGAGTAGCCATCCGCTGACCAATTTAGCAGGCCTCCAATTACATGCCGGGTGGCAGCCAGCTGAGGACATAGCCCTTCGACACCGCTCAAATAAGATCAATGAAAAGGCATCTGTCCTTCACTGCCTGTCCATAGAGGCAGAGATTGTCTCCCCTGCACTCTCCAGGGATCGCCTATTGCCTAACACCAAAACATGGCCCGCTGTCCACATAATAGCACCACAGATGGATGGCCTGCAAGGTTA
>CM066044.1:5621493-5938772 GCA_033557465.1 Ichthyophis bannanicus | reverse complement strand
ATACCAAACTGGATGAAAGACGAAGCAAGTGGTTGACACCCAGATGGTTGCTGGTTTCATATCTGCTACCCCGCTTTAACAAATACACCAAGCTTTGAAAATGGACAATAGTTTTTCCAAGAAGCAATCACGGCCCAAACCATTATGGCAAATATAGTTGTGTGGAGATATGGATTAAAGTAAAAATAACCAACACACCACAGGGTGCTTCACATAATGTGAGAAGGTCAAGAACAAAAGTATTTTAAAACATTCAGCAATAAACAACCGTGCCGCTAATGAGCAAACAGTTACCCTAAAATTGGGTAACATCATTGGCTTAAAACAAGGAAAGGGAGGCATTTGAGTTGCGGCAAAAATGATTTTTAGAGTTGGGGTGCAACAAGGGGAATGGCAATACACAGAGAGCTATCTTAACTCGTCCCTCCAGAGGCTGACCCAGGTGCAAGGGACAGCATCCAGGAAACGCAGCCAGTCATGGAGTGGGGGGGGTTCCAATGAGTTGTGCGTGCTAACCCACAGCAAAGCACAACACGACGCCAGTTATGTAGTTAGCCGGACAGAGGAAAGGTGTCGGTGTTACAATCAGCCTTCAAGTAAAAAAGCATTTCTTCATACATTACACCTCTCCTCTAGAGAAATTCCAGACAAGCTGCCTTATCAGACACCTCTATCAGGACGTACTCAAAAACCGCCAATCCTCAGACGTGGGTCACAAACCCTCCAAGGAATGCCCAGAGTTGCAGTGGCAAAATGTTGAGGAAAAAGCTCCTGGATCAGAATGGTTGTTGTGGAAAGGGTCAGGTGGTTCAACTTTGAGGCTAAGCCGTGCTGCACTACCAAAAAGAAGTCTAGAGCACCAATGCATTGCACAAGTGGACAGATGTTCTCTATAATTCAGGTTTTGGGAAAAAACAGACAACGTACTTGTGACATGGAGAGTGGGGCCAGGCTAAGCGTTGGAAACAGGATACTGGGGTTTTGGTTGCTGACCCAGTATGACATATCTTAATGTTCTTAATACAAAAAAAGAGAGACATTGGTGCTCGCTTCCCGAAGTTGGATGTAACATGGCCGGTTCGATGATGCAATCATTAGAAAAAACGCAAGTAGGGGGAAGGCTGCCGTAGGGCGAATACTGAATTCCGGGAAAAAGGAGAATTTGGTGAGATGACGAGCTGTTAAGGGAGGTGTTGAGAACGGTATGGATTTAAAGAAAAAAAAAGGAGGGGGGAAACCCAACTTTTCATGTAATTTTCTTTGTTGGAATGTACAGAATGCTATAGATTTGCATAACACTTCATGGAGTAGCACTTCAAAATACTAATGTTAAAATCAGATGTGGTTTTCAAAAAAAAGAAGAGTTCTACCTCGTATCTCTAGTTGAAATGCTTCTTTACAAAAAAAAAAAAAAAAAGGACTATTGGAAAGCTAAAAGTCACTGTGCAAAACTTCCTGTAGGGATAACTGTAGCAGGACTTTCATCCTCAAATACAGACTCCTCAATAAATCAATTACAAGCGGATGCAGAAAGATAGCTTGGGCTTTATGAGCCCATAATGGCCACGTTAAGCACATTTTAATGATCATTTATATGCAGGAAATAGACAAAACGCTGGCAGAAAAACTAAAGCCCAATTAACACCATGCATATTTAAATTCGTCCATAATTATTTAAATGTATTTTAATCTGCTGGGCTGGTATGAAAATCATGGCTCACCTAATATAGAGGCAGGCGTAGATGATTTTGCAACCAGCCAAAGTGCCAAAATCGTTACTGCAGGGTCTGAGTGGAAGTAAACCTCTAATGCGTGCCCACGATAGTATTTTTATGGCACCAGGAAAGGCCCCTGATGCCATCAAAATACTGCTGGGGGCCATGCCCCACAAATAAAATGATCCCTGGTGGACTAGCAGCCCCAATCCCACTCCTGACAGTATTTTGATGGCATCAGGGGCTTTTCCCGATGACACAATTGTCCCCCCCAAGGCCATCAAAATACTGTCAGGGGACATGCCCAACAATCAAATTATCCCTGGTGGTCCCTTTCCCCACCCTAAATAAAGAACAACCTGGTGGTCAAGTGGCCCCTTTCCCCCACCCTCCTATATTAAATAAAAAAACAAAACCTGGTGGTCTGGCGCGCCCCCAAATGCACCTAAGCAGGAGTGCTGCCTATGTGCGCCCACTCTGCATCAGCCATCATGCAAAATGGCAGCATCTGGCCCCGCACGGTGCATCCTGGGATGCAACGAGCAAGGTCAGATTGCCATATAAGGTTGATTATGCCAAGGGGCCATCAGGGATAATTGTATTGTCAGGCATGGCCAACAGTATTTTGATGGTATCGGGGGCTTTCCAGATGCTGCGATTGTCCATCAATGCCAACAAAATACTGTTGGAGCTACTATGCAAATTCACCATGCAGTGCCCAGAGAGCAAGCCAAATTAGCGTAGAGTTTGGCTTGCTCTCTCGGTTCAGTGCTGCAATGGCTCATTTTCATGCACACTTAACGTTGGGGTCATTTGCATGCCTTTCTTTGCTGCATCCGGCGTTAAAAAATGTGCATTGTCGGGCCGTGTTAAAGTAGTCTTCAGCATGCGTCTAGCACTGGTTTTCTGCATCAGCCTGTTACTCTATAAAGTGTCACCAATCTTAGTTTTACAAAAAAATATTTATTTGTGCACAGCTGTTTTTATGATTTTCAGTTGAGTGGTGTAAAATCATTTGCATGTATACTGCACAGTACGGTACACTAGGAAACCAAAACAATTCGTTCAGATGTTGTCATCCTTTTCTTGACATGGTTTAGCTCCTGAAATAATCTCCCTGAGCTTTGCAGTCCATTAGGGTGACTTGTTAAAGAAGAAAGCCAAGCTTAACACCTCTCAAAAGACCCATTATTTTCCTGACCTCAAGCGCCTCAGGCTGTAGTCTTCCTCCTTCTGATGCTGCATGTCTGGGGAACAGCATTTACAGAATACAACCTCCGCTAGAACAAGAAATTGTAGATCTAATTAGTAAGATTTTTCATGGGAATGATTTCTATTAGCAAAACCATCATGTTTACATTTCTATATAATGTATTTTAAATAGTTAATGGCTAGTATACGTAATATGCTGAAGAAGTGAAAGTTAAAATGTTACTAGGAGTTAAAGTCTGAAGGTGTTCATAGCCCTCCAAGAAGGAGGGGGGGGGGGGCTAGAAATGACAGGGGATTAAAGCAGAAGCTCTTTCCATGCAAGGCCAAAAATCTGAAGATGTCACACGGGACTGTAGAGGTTCTACACTCACTAAGGCACACTTAGGGGCCCTTTCTGAAACATGCTTTATGCATTTAATGCATGTTTTTACATGCAGTAACTTATCACAGGGGCATGAGAGTTACTGCATACCAATTTGCATGGAGTACTGAACTGGCGGTGTAGGGGTGGAGAGTGGACATGGGAAAAAACATTGCAATTAGTGCGGGGGAGGGGGGGCATATTGCAAGCTGTCAACACCGCCACAATAGGTGGAGTTTACTGCACCTGTGGTACTTGCACTATGTGTTAGGATAACCAAGTAATCATACAACCTCTGTCTCTCTGAAGCTTAAGAGTGTTTTGGGGATGAGGGGAATGGGTGGGAAGGTATAGAGGAAGTCCTGACCCCAGTGGAGGAGGAAGGTGTCCCGTGCCTGGCAATTGTGAGCCGGAATCCTGGAACAGAACCGGGGAAGTTTGGCATTCAGTGGACTTGCAAAGAGATCTATGTCTGGGGTTCCCCAGATGTGAAATATCTTTGTGTCACCTGGTCTAGGTGGAGAGACTATTTGTGAGGCAGCAGTACTCGATGGCATTTGTCTGCCCAAAGGTTTTGAATGCCTGGAAGATATACCATGAGAAGGTGAATTTGATGCTCTCTGGCAAGGGCCCATAGTCGTAAAGCTTCGTGCATAATGACAGAGCCTGTTCCGCCCTGCTTGTTGTGACATAGTGGGTCCTTCTAGCCCGTGTAATGAAGCTAAAAAGCCAGGAACAAAAGTAGAGCTGAGCTGTAAACAGAAGCACATGGCTCCTGGTTACCGTGGGAACCAGGCAGAGAGGCAAGAGAAACGCCGGTACTATTCTGCTGCTACACTATCATTCAAGGGGTGAATCACAAAGTAATGCAGGACACCTGCTAGGGGGTGGAGTTGAGCACGGCCCCAGAATTCACCCTATTAAAGAAGGTTCAGGTGAGTTGAGTGAGGTAGGCAGAGAAGGAAGTAATGAAGAGTTGGCTGAAGAAGCAGGAAGTGAGGCATATGAGCTGGAGAGAGAAGCTATTGCGAGCTACACTGAAGACAGCTATGCCCAGAGTAAGCCAGAGTCTCTATGGAAAGGAGAGACGGATTCCTTCTTGAGGAGAAAGAAAGAAACCCCGAGGACAGGATATAACAAGGGCAAAGGAGATTGCAATATCCTGGGGAGCACGGGAGAGACAGAAAGCCTAGGAGGCAAGTGAAATGCTATGAGCAGGGCTTAGGTTGGGAACCTACAGCTATTCAAAAGCACCAGAGAAAACCTCCACCTGTAAGGCTGAAAGGTAGGCCAAAAGGCTTGAATGTAATTAATTACCGTGACTGTTTGTATCCAGAAGGTTTGTGCTGGGAAAGGAATACTGGGCCTGATAGTCTGTGTGAAAGCCAGTATTTGACCCAAGCATATCGTGTAAAGCCTGGAGCAATAAGAAAGGGCGTGGCACCAGCAGTGCCGGTTCAAACATTTCCTTTTGACCAGGAGGAATTGATGGACTGTGAACCAGAGTATATTGATACTGGAGAAGATATAGATATAATGGACTGTACATTATCTCTGGCCAATGGAATAGTTTCATTGCGTTGAAAGCCTGTGTGAAAAGAGAGTACAGCACAGATTTCATGTGGAAACAGAGAGCTGTGAGGAAACAGCGTGGTTTTGTTTGAATGTTTGTTTTCACCTTGGTTAATGCTGAAGAAAGCCTTTTTCTGTTAAGGAACTTTTGTTTGTCCAAATACCAGTAAGTGCCTGGATTGTGTTTTCTGTTCATGGTAAAATCCACCCCAGCAGGGGAAATAAAATCCTTTGGTTGCTTAACCACTTTTTCCACAACTGCTCCTTATTGATTGAGTGAAGAGACTACATTTCCCAAGGGGCATTGCTCCAGGATCTGTAAAACAGCTATTTCAATAGGGAAAAACCCACTCCCTTAACCTCTACTCGGGGGTTGAAGGAGAGCTGGTGACATTGTTCACATAGAACATGGCTACTTGATTGTCCGTTTGGACTAGGACTGTCTTGTAGCTGATCTGGGCATGGAATACTCCAAGAGCTATATAGACTGCTCTTAATTCTAGGTGGTTTATGTGAAGACAAGCCTTCTGTGGAGTCCAGGTAGCCTGGGTAGAGAGATGATGCAGGTGTGCTCCCCAACCCACCTGTGATGCATTTGTTAGGGTGGCCTGGAATAGGGGTTGTTGGAAAGGAGACCCCACTAAGAGATTCTCCAGTGATTGCCACCATTGTAGGGACAAGATCAGTTGTTGAGAGTTGGATATCTTGTCTGACAGACGTCCTGTGGCCTGTGTCCACTGTGTGGATAGGGTCCACTGGGCTGCTCGCACATGGAGGCGAGCATAGGGAACTTCATGAACTGTGGATGCCATATGTCCCAGTAATTGTAGCAGTTCGAGCAGTTAGGGAGGATTTTCCCGCTGCTTGATAAGCCAATTGCACTATGAGAAGACATCGGGCCTGTGGGAGGAAAGCCCTTGACTGTCTGGTATCTAAACAGGCTCCTATGAACTCCAGGGACTGAGAAGGAACGAGTTGGGATTTTGGGAAGTTTATTACCAATCCCAAGTATTAGAGGATTCGCATTGTGCGAGACAAAGCAGAGCTGGCTTCTGCAACCGTGGGGGCTCGAATGAGCCAGTCGTCCAAGTAAGGGAAGACGAATATCTCCAGGGTTCGGAGGAATGCAGGGTTTGGAGGAATGCAGCTACTACTGCCATGCATTTCGTGAATACTCTTGGTGCCGAAGCCAGATCAAAAGGGAAGAACCCAGTATTGGAAGTGTTTTCCCTTGAAAAGGAATCGTAAAAATCTTCTGTGATCTGGATGGATCAGAATGCGAGTATATGCATCCTTTAGATCTAGAGAGCAAAGCCAATCCTGACTTTGAAGGTATGGCAGAGGAGTTCCCAGAGAAATCATTTTGAACTTTTTTTGGACAGACTGTTCAATTCTCCGAGGTCTAGAATGGGTCTGTGTCCCCCTGTTTTCTTTGGAATAAGAAAATAGGGGGAGTAGAACCCTGTACCCAGTTGGAGAACGAGTACTTCCTCTATTGCTTCTTGGGCAAGGAGTGTTGAGACCTCTTGATCCAGTAGATTGTCTGCAAAGGTTTGGGATTTGAACTGCCTTACGATTGTAGGAGAGGGCATGCTGTGAAAATGAAGCTTGTACCCCTCTCCTATAATGGACAGAGTCCAATTTTCTGCTGTTATTTGGTGCCATCTGTTGGCAAAATGACAACCTGCCTGGAATGTTTAGGGGTTCTGGACCCTTCAGAGGCAGGAAGGCCAAGCTCTCTAGGAAGGAGTCAAAGCCCCTGAGGGGGCTGAGCCTGTGGAGCTGGTTGAGCTCTCGGGCCTTTTAGCTTCTTTTGTTGTCTGGATTGTTATTGTTGATCTCTTTGGGCAATTTGACCCTGACCTTGCCCTTGCTGGGTATAGGACAGATAAATCTTCCTCTTTTTGCTGAAAGAGGGTTTTTTTATAGGGTTTTTTTGGCTGGAGTAGCTGTAGATTTTGACAATCTCTCTCATTAGCCTTTTCCTGCCAATTCTTGCCAAAGAGGTCTTCTCCTGTGCAAGGGATGTTCCCTAATTTATCCTGTACCCAAATCTCCAAGTCTGATGCCTGAAGCCAGGCAATCGGACGTGCACCAATGGCAATAGCAGAGGTTCTGCTGATGCATTCAAAGCAGTCAAAGGCTGCACGATTTACAAACTTGGAGACATCTTGGGCATGCTTGACAAGAGTAAGGAAGTCTTGTCGTTTGTCATCTGGGAGAAGGGGGCTCAAAAGCTCCAAATCTCCTGTGACCTCCTTGAGGAACATTCCCATATATAAAATATGAGCTGATCCTAGCTGAAAGCATGGAAGCCTGAAATGTCCGACGCCCAAAAGTGTCAAGAGTCCTGCATTCAAAACCTGGAGGATTGGATGCATGTCTTTGCACTTTCCATCCTACGCATGGCTGACTCCACTACCATTGAATGGTGCGGCAGCTGAATCTTTTGAAAACCAGGACATGGTGGAACTCGATACATGGTATCGAGTCGCCTAGAATGAGATGTGGTCAAATGTGTCTCCCACATTCTGAGCATCAAATCATATAGAATTTCATGAATGAGCAGAGTAGCTGCCTCCTTGGGAGCCTTAGGATATTGAAGAATTTCCAATTCCTTTGCTCTAGGCTCTTTTTCAGGAGCTACCGTGATTGAAAGGCATCGGGCCACATCACGAATAAAATCCTGAAAGGACATGTCTTCCGGAGGAGACCGTCTGCGTTGGGGAGAAGAGAAGTCTTCCGGGAGTAACACTCTGGTACCGGCAGAATTATCAGAGTCATCGGAATCGGAGGATTCGAAGTATCTCTGATCCCGATGTTCATGCAAAGCACCAGTCATGGGTGTTGGTGACGGAAATGGTACCGCCACACTTAGTACATTTCTTAAAACCACTAGCTGGTTTTTCCATGTTTTAGGAAAAATGGGGCCTAATGTCCAAAATGGCGCCTAGCACCAAAAAGAAAGGTTTCTGAAGAGAAACAGTTCAGAAATATGGTACTGCCGGTTATTTATTTTTTTGAAAGAAAAAGGAAATATTTTTTTATATATATATTTTTTTTTTTTTGAAAGAAAAAGGAACCGGCGGTACCAGTAGATGTCGTGCGGAGGCTGACGCAACCACAAGAAAGAAGTTTAAGGAATAAATTTTCTGCGGTGACAGGGTATGTGTCCTGTCGGCTCCGTGGAAAACGAAGAACTGAAGAGGGACAGCTGGAAAGGCAGCACGCATGTGCTGAGGGATGCTCCCAAAAGCGTTCCTGCGCAGGCTCCGTTGGTACCAACGATACCCATATGTGAAGACTACATTCCTGCTTGTTCCTGGAGATTGCTGGTTACATCCACAACCATTACAATGGAGGCTTTGCACTTAATGCAAAGTTAGATGCAAAAATCTGAAGCACTTTAGTAAAAGAACTCCCTTATAGATCCAGATGACTATATCCATCTTTAAGCTGAACTGTAGAAAAATCATGGGGGGGGGGGGGGGAGGAAGATTTAAAAAAAAAAAAAAAAAAAACAAAAAGGACCAGGTAAAGACTTGGACAGTAGTACCAGATATTAGGATTGACAACTTCTGAAGGCTAGATTTGGTCTGCTTTACAGTTTCAATTTGGTGCTAGCATTAATGTTCTTCCAACTGTAAAGCAGGAAAAGAAAAGCAACACCAAGATTTAGTTAGTAACTGTAGCTCTTAGTGTACTATGGTGCACTACTGTTAACACACACGCCATTAGTAATCAGGTCCTACTGAATAAAATGGGACATGAGCTACAATAACATGCATTAACAGTAGTGTACCTCAGTAACTATATCCCTAAAGCACTGGTCAGTCATTTAATATTAACCTTCCACGCTTGCTACATAGAAACTGATTTAATCAAGAGTTCTCTTCATATGCCTATGAAAACACAAAATCAGGCATGTATTTTCTAATCTCTCTAAAATCACTGCAGCACTGTTTTGGTCTCACTGCATTTTTTTTTTTTCAGATTCATGCATACATCCCAGAATGTATGCTTTACAGTCAGTGTGTATATGAGCGGAGGGTCACAGGTTCATGACCCAGTGGCCAATCTGGAGCCACCAGCACTACTCTTCCCCGATGAGCCTCTATACGCTGTACCACTCAACCTATGAGCACCCACGGGAGAAATGCATATAGCAGACCTGTCGTCGGCCATCTTTGCATCAGCGCGTCGATCCCTTCTGACATTCTCTCCCGACGTCTGCTGAAGAATCGACCCACTTTTGCTGACTGAAAGGTCGCCATCAGGTCCATGATCGGCGTACCCCACCTGCGAACCACTTGCGCAAACACGTCCAGATGCAGTTCCCATTCTCCCGCATCCACTTGAACCTTGCTGAGAAAATTCGCCACCACATTTTCTCTTCCTGCAATATGCGCTGCCGAAATAGCAGGCAATCGAAGTTCCACCCAAGCGAACAGCGCTTCCACCTCTTCTTCCATGGCTGCACTTCCTGTGCCGCCCTGCCGATTGATGTATGCCACTGTCGCAGAGTTGTCCAACAGCACTTGCACTGCCCGGGCCCTTCACCTTCTCTTCGAACCTCTGCAGTGCGAGGAAGACCGCTCTCAGTTCCAGCCGATTGATTGACCATGTGCTCTCGGTAACAGTCCACACTCCCTGCGCGAAGACATCTCCGCAATGTGCCCCCCATCCTGCGAGACTGGCATCCGTCAACAATGGGAGGCACTCCGGCTGCTCCAGAGGCATCTCGGCTTCCAAAGATCCCGGTAGTAGCCACCAGCGCAGCGACTGGCGAACCTTGAGGGGACAGGAAGTTGTTTGCTCAATGAATCGTTCTGATGAGACCAACGGCGGAGCAGTGCCCGCTGCAGCAGTCTCATATGATACCTGGCCCATGGTACCGCTTCCAAAGTCGCCGCCATTGTACCTAACAACTGAAAATAACTCCACGCCGAAGGCGCCTGGGCGGCTCTGAACTTGCGTATCAATTGCCGAAGGATCTGAACCCTGCGATCCGGTAGAAACACTGATCCTGAGTGTCGAAGTGTATCCCCAAATATTCGAGATTTTGGGACGGCACCAAGTGGCTTTTGGTCGGATTGACCACCCAACCAAGATTCTGCAAGAACTTCACTACCTGGTCTGTGACTTGAACACACTCGGCCTCAGATTTCGCTCAAATTAACCAATCGTCCAGATAAGGATGGATGAGAATTCCTTTTCTCCGCAACGCCGCTGCTACCACCACCATGATCTTGATGAAGGTTCACGGCACCGTCGCCAACCCGAAAAGCAACGCTCTGAATTGATAGTGCCCCCAGGGTAAAGTGAAGCGCAGGAACCTTTGATGAGCTGTTCTGATCGAGATGTGTAAATATGCCTCCATAAGATTGAGGGACGTCAAACACTCCCCTTGGCGCACCGCCACAATGACTGACCTTAACGTTTCCATTCTGAAATGCGGTACCCGAAGACAACGGTTGACCCCTTTGAGATCCAAAATAGGTCGTAGATTTCCATCCTCCTTTGGCACCACGAAATAAATTGAGCATCGACCCATGCCGTAATCGGTACTGGTGCTATCACTCCTATTTGCAACAACCGATCTAAAGTACTGCGTACCGCTAAGGTTTTCTGTTGACCTTTGCAAGGAGACATTACAAAGGAATCCCGAACCGGTTTTGCAAATTCTAGCGCGTAACCTTCGCGAATTATTTCCAAAACCCACTGATCTGACGTTATTTGAGTCCAGGCAGAAAGAAAGTCCCAAAGTCGACCGCCTATCGGTTGACATTCCACCGGGACCCGCCTCACTTCATTGAGGTCTCCTAGGTATGGCTGCTGAGAAGCCTCTGCCTGATCCACAAAACCCACGAGCTCTCAAAACAAACCGTCCTCTCTGGAAACCCCCCAGGCGAAAAGTTTGAAGTCTTCTAAAATCTCTAGACTGACCCCGAAAGGCCTGCGGGGCCTTACCCAGTTTAGGCTTATCCTCCGGGAGACGACCTCCCTTCGACTCCCCTAAGTCCTTAACCAGCTTATCAAGGTCCTCTCCAAACAACAACAACTTTCCCTTGAACGGGATCTTACTGAGTTGTGATTTAGAAGAGCCATCGGCCGCCCAGTTTCTCAACCACAGGGACCAACGAAGCCATGCTATTAGCTAGGGCTCTGATCAGGTCGTAATGAACATCAGCCAAATAAGCCGACCCTGACTCCAATCGATCCAGCTCCCGCAGACTTTCCTGCTCCAGCTGCGCAGACTACCTCAACTTTTGCGACCATCTGAGGCATGCTCTTGCCACCCACGCTCCACAAATGGAAGCCTGTAATGACAAAGCGTCGGCTTCAAAGGATTGTTTCAATAATCCATCTATTTTCCTGTCCTGTACATCCTTTAAGGCCGCACTGCCTTCCACCGGAATCGTGATCTTCTTGGTCACTGCTGACACAGCCACATCAATGCAAGGAGACCAAAACTTTTCCTTGTCTTTATCTGCCAATGGATATAGTCTATTCATAGTCCTAATGCCTCTCAGCCCTGTTTCTGCTTGATCCCACCCGTCCTGTATCATCCTGTCTACCACCCGATGGACAGGGAAGACTATTTGGGTTTGCCTGACGGCCTGGATAATAGGGTCTTTGCCACTTTCTTCCCCCGCCGGTTGCTCTGTAGCGAGATGACGTGTCTGCAGGGATTCCATGATAAGCGCCGTGAGTTCATCCTTGCGGAAAACCCTAATAATCTTCGCCTGATCCTCTGGCTCAGGAATCTCTCCTTCCTCCAACTCTTCCACTCCAGGTTCGAGGAGTATCTCCTCCTCATCCACCTCCTGCCACTCTAAATCTGAAGGCGAAGCTTCTCGCGGCCGAGATCTTTTGGGAGGCCTCGAGACATCGCTGCTAACTCCCGCAACCCTGGCCTGCTGCTGCAGCAGAGAGCGGCAAGGGATCCGGAAATTTCCCCTGCCGCCTCAAACAGAATGCCTGATGCATTATTAAAACAAAGTCTGGACAAAAGTCTCCAGGCTGTGGCCCCGCTCCCACCGTTGTAGGCACCCCTGACGGTCTGGCTTGAGTGTCCTGGTTTATTTCCGATTGAGTGGACAGCAAGGTCTCTCCCTCGGCTCCCGCTGATCCCCCATGAGGCGTAGAGCCTACGCTAACCTCCACCTGCTGTTCTACGCTGGTGGAAGCTGCGACAGATTCCAGAGTCAGCGATAACCCCTCTGCGGGTGCCGCAGACCACACACTGGGGGCGCGACGCCATCAATCACACCAAATTGCTTCCAAATGGGCAAAGGCAATTAGCAAACTGAGGCTCTGTTTTTTTTGTTTTTTAAATAAGCCCCTTAAAAAAAGGGGAGAAATCTAAGTTAAGCTAAGGCAACTTGGGGTAATGCAACTGCCTAACCCCCAGGGACCCAAGACAAAAAGGTAAGAAAAACCTCTAGCCACCGGCGAGGGAAAAAGAAAAAAAAAGTCAGCCTTAAATAAGAATAAATCAAATAAAACAAACTAAAATTGTCTACCAAAATGCTGAATGAAGGGCTTCACAGCCCTGTGATCTGTTGCGCCTGTCACCGCCACGCAGCGAGCATGGTGACAAAATGTCCCCCGCCGAGAAAGGCAAATGGCGCCAAAACCCGCTGGAACAAACTGCTCACTTCTGCGGTCTGTTCCTCGTCTGCCGGCCTGATCCCCTTGCTCCCACACGTTACCTTGCAATGGTGATCCGCCGATGTGTGTCTTCCAGCTGTGCAGCCCCGCTCAGCTAAGGAGAGAGTGTAGGACTGCTGAACCAGCTTCCCACCGCTCAGCGCCTGCCGCGGCTCATGAAGCAGGGGATCGCACGGTGCAGAGCTCTCCTCCCGGATGATCAGGGAAGAGAGATCTGACCACAGCAATTCAACCGAATGTACTTCGAGGAAGGAGAGACCAGCCCGGCCAAGGCAAAGAGCAGTGTCTTTTTTTTTTCTTTTAAAGACACAGTAACCCAATTTCACAGAATTTAACACATAATGACCAATCAATTGAATCAAATCAAATCAAACTATTTCTACTCTAAATGCTCCTTATATGTCACTCAAGTGAGCCCAGCACTCAGGCTCACTACGTCCTCCTACTGCATGGAAACTGGACACACTGGGCCTGATGGGAGAGAGCAGCCGCCTACATCCAGTGATGTCACGTTTTTGACATGCCCAGTCTCCAAGCTGCAGGAGGAGGTGCACAACCCAGAGGTGGAGGACTAAACTGGTGGAACAATAAGGAACAGAAAATATTTTTTTCACTCAATGCGTAAATCAAACTCTGGAATTCGTTACTGGAGGATGTAGTAAAAGCTGTTAAGTGCAATTGGGTTTAAAAAAAGGTTTTAGTTCCTGGAGGAAAGGTCCATAAATCATTATTAAAAAGAGGACCCAGAAAATCCACTGCTTGCCCCAAACTTGTGTGTCTTTTTGTGACCCTGCTAAGTACTTGTGACCTGGATTGGCCACTGTTCGGAACAGGATACTGGGCTTTGAGGACCTTGGTCTGACCCAATATGGCATATTTTATGTTTTGGCATTGTCACAGTTTTTATACTATTTCCTTTTTTAATTGGTCTTGTTTTATTTATTTGATTGTGTTAAGTGTGTACGCATATATAATCCAAAGCCATTTAACTGGACACTTTTTTTTTTTTTAGGAGATATTGGGAATGAACTGCAAAGGTGCCAATAATGTTGACCACAACTGTATGTACATTTCTCGAAGTTACTAATAGCCAGGGAAGAAATACATTCAACATATCCCCCCTCAAAGAGAATAATCCCTACCCCACTCTCCATGCAGCCTCCTCTGACCAACTTTCCTTGCCTACCCCAGTACAATCTCTTCACTCTCCTCCATTCCCACCTCACAGTCCTCCTCCTCAACTACAATCAGACTGAAAGTGAAATTAGGCCTTACCTGCTAATTGGCTTTCCTTACGTACCTCCAGTCCAGTCCCAACCTGTGGGTTGTCACACCTCACCAGCAGCTTGGAGACTGAGCACATTAACTTTTGATGACATCACCACACATAAGCAGCAGGCACCACCTACCAACCCCAGTATTCTATTGACAAAGCAGATTCACAGGAGCAACAATTAAGAAAACATCTTTCATAAACTGACAATTTACATCCCCAAAGGCAGGTATCCCAGCACCCCCCCCCCACAAAGAAAATAGAAAAAAAACCCACCTTATTGCAAAGCTGATCCTAAGTCTTGATGATTTCTGTTAATTTCCTCCCCCTATTCAAAGGAGAAACACATGAAACCCCTCTAAAGGAGTCCCAGCATGCCACTGGCCCCTCCAGCCCTGCCCGGACACACTAAATACTTAGATAGCATTCTTCAGGTCTGAGATCACTAGCACACACCGTCTCAAACCAGGGAGGGTCTGGGATTGGAGGTACTCAAGGAAAACCAAAATTAGCTCATCCAGGTGATAATGCTTCACAAAAGGTATGCAAGGACGACCAAAAATCGCTGCCCTGCAGATGTCCAATGACGGCACTAGGCTAGCCTCTACCCAGATCGAATGAGTCCGCAAACCCTCAGCCAAAACTCTTCTTATCAACAGGTAGGCCAAGGAGATGACTTCCCTCACCCACTTCGAGAGCGACACCTTGGAAGCAGCCTGGCCTTTATGTGGGCCGCTGAACAGGACAAACTGTCTGACTTCCGAAATGGCTCCGTTCATTTCAAATAGTGCTTCAGCACCCGGCACACATTCAGGAGGCATAACTGGGGTTCCACCGCAGCTCCCCCTGCCCCCAAAAACAATGGAAGGGACACCAGTTGATTCAGATGAAAGGCCGAGATCGCTCTGGATAGATATGAGGGTACCGATCTCACTACAACCTTCTCTTTGGACCTGGACAGAAAAGGCTCACGACACAGATGGCCATTAAGAACACCGTCTTCAAGGTCAAACCTTTCAAGGTACAAGCACTCACTGGTTCAAAGGGCGCCTCTGTCAACATTGAGAAGACAATATTGAGGTCCCAAGGAGGGACGAGGGACCTCACCAGTGGCCGCACCTGTTTTGCAGCTCATAAACCCAGACGATATCTGGGTGGGCTGCCAGAGAAAACCCCTGGACCCTCTCACGGTAACATGCTATTTCTGCCACCTGCACTCGGAGCTAACTGCACACCAGGCCCCCCAAACCCACTTGAAGAAAAGCCAGAATCAAACTTGTCAGGGCTTGACAGTCACGGTCCATGCACCAGGCTTCGAAGACTCTCCACACTCACACATACGACAAGGAGGTAGAGGGCTTACAGGCTTTCAACAACATTGGAATTACCATGGCCGAGTAGCCATGCTTCCTCAACTGCGCCCTCAAGAGCCAGGCCATATGTGAGAAACGATCCACTTGTGACATTAGCACAGGGCCTTGAGAGAGCAGATCCACCCCATGCCGATGGATGCCACAGGCAGTCCACCGCAAGCCAGACCAGATCTGCGTACTATGCCACCGTGGCCAATCTGGCACCACCAGTGCTACCAGCCCCCGATGTGCCCTCAACTCACTGCACCACATGCCCAATCAGTGCCCACGGAGGAAACACAGAGCAGTCCCTCTGTGCGCCAGCTCTGCACCAACATGTCCAGGCCTTCTGACATACGCTCTCTTCTCCTGCTGTAAAACTGAGCTACCTTTGCAGACTTGAAGGTTGTCATTAGGTCCATGATCAGTTGTCCCCAATGCTGCACCAGCTGAGCAAAAACCACCACATTGAGAGTCCATTCGCCAGGGTCCAGGCAAAACAGATTGAGGTGGTCGACTTATGTTTTCCTTGCCTGCCATGTGACCTGCTGAGAAAGCCTGTAGGTTCTCATCCGCCCAGTCCAGTAACAGACCAACCTCTCTCTCTCCAGCTGAATGCTGCCTTTGCTTCCCTGACGATTGATGTAAGTCATTGTAGTAGCATTGTCCGAGAACACACTTACCACCTTCCCTTGCAGGAAACCCCAAAACTCCTGCAGAGCCAGGAATATTGCTCTCATCTCCAACCAGTTGATGGGCCATGCACTCTTCCGCTGACCAGCAGATCTGCACTATTTGGGCCTCACAATGCACCCCCCCCCCCTATGAGACTGGCATCCGCCGTCAGCTGAAACCACCACGGCTCCTCCGGGGGCATCCTCGCTAAGAGCTTGTCTGGCCAGAGCTACCAACCTAGCATTACCCTGGTGACTACTGGGCAGGACAGTGTCCACATGAGTATGTGATGCTGAGCCGACCACCTCTGCAAAAACGCTCTCTGCAACGGCCTCATGTGGGGCCCCAAGTCAAAGGAAACAACTCAATTGCCGCTGCTATCGATTCTAACACCTGAAGTTAATGCCACACTATGGGAGCCTCCATCTTCAGAAACTGCCAGACCTGCCTCTGCAGGGTGTGCATCCTGTCCACTGGCAAGAAGGATACCAGACCTTTGTCCGTCTGGAACTGGGTTCCCATGTACACCAAATCCTGTAATGGCTGTAGGCAGCTCTTGGCAAAATTGACGACCCAGTCAAGACTCTGCAAGCAGGCTATCACCCTTGCCATGGCCTACTAGCTCTCATCCTTGAATTTGCCTGAATGAGTTAATTGTCCAGGTAGGGGTGTACCAAAATGCCTCCTGTTGAAGCACAGCGGTGACCACCACCATGAACGTGAATGTGCAGGAAGTGGTCGCAGGTCTGAAGGGCAACACCCAAAAAGGCGCACCTTCAGGCAATGACTGACGTGCTTGAGATCTAGGATGCACCTGAACAAGCCTTGCTTCTTGGGGACCACAAAGTATATGGAGTACTGGCCCCAGCCGCACTGGTCTGAGGGAACCTCCAACACCATGTTTAATTCCTGCAACCTTAACACGGTGTTCTCTACATCCTTAAGCTTGTGGGGTGCCTTGCAGGATGATTGAACAAAAGCTTCTGCGATAGGCTGAAACAATTCTAGGGCATACCCCTCACAGACGACCTCAAGCACCCACTAATCAGAGGTAATCTGGACCCAGGCGGAGTAGAAGCCCTGCAGCAGGCCCCCCATGGGAACTACTCCCCCCCCTCCTTGCTTCATTGTGGCTTCTTCGCTGTGGAAGAAGAGGCAGAGGCATAGAAACCTCTGCCTGTTCTGCAAAATCCTCGAAAGCACTGTCCCCGAGAAAGAAAACGGTACCTCCGGTAAGGTGTTAAGTGCACCATGAGGAACTACCAAAAATCTCTTGACTGCCCCATCGGAGCTCCGGACCAAAGCAGCTTCTGCTTATCCTCTGGGAGCCTGCCTCCCTTCATCTCCCCCATATCCTTAACTAACTTATCCAGCGCCTCTCCAAATGAGCTTACTCTTAAAAGGGAGTCTACTCAAACATGACTTGGAGGAGACATCCGCTGACCAATTTAGCAGCCCCAAGTAATGCCGGGTGGCGACCACTGAGGACATACCCTTCGACACGCCTCAAATAAGATCATAAAAGGCATCTGTCCTTCACTGCCTCCAGAGGCAGAGACTGAGTCCCCTGCACTCTCCAGGATCGCCTATGCCTAACACAAACATGCCCTGGCCACAAAAGCACCACAGATGGATGCCTGCAAGGTTAAGGACAGTTACTTACCTGTAACAGGTGATCTCTGGGAACAGCAGGAATAAGTCTTCACATATGTGAAGACTCATTCCTGCTTGTTCCTGGAGATGGGCATTGATCTCAAAACACCTGCTTGAACAAGGTCTCCAGCTTATGATCCTGCACATCCATCTAGGGCCAGGCTCCCCCTCCGATGCCCTGCCAGAGCAAGCACTGGGCAAACCTTGCTTCTTCGCTCCATCCATGGCCTCCACAGGCCTGTCTCCCCCTTGCTACTTCATGAGCAGGACAAATTAGGGAGAAAAAGCCCCTGGGAGCTTGTCGTCTGCCAAGTCTTTAGATGTGGAGGGCCGGTGAGAACTGCTGCCCCTGTCCTAGAGCTCTAGCAAAGGCAGAGGAGGACTGTTGTCTTCCTCCAAGTCCGCTACAGGTCTCAGCAGAGCCACAGGGGAGCGATGTCCCCCCCAACACCTAAGAAGGGCCCTCTAACCACCCAACCGAGGACCCTCCCTTTGCAGGCTTCCCTGACATCTTCCTGCAAGCTTTCCTCCGCAGACTGGGACTCCATTTCACAGCCACGACAAAACACCATGGCTGAAACAGAGCCTCTCCGGGACCCACAGGCCAAACACATGTAGCTGCCTTACCTCCAGAGGTCTGACCCCCAATAGTGGTTGAAGCCAAATATTGACGGTCACTTCTTTATATGGCTTTTTTTTTTCTTTAAACCTTCCCTTTAAAGACCAGCAATGAAAAACAAACCACATGGGAAGAAGCCCCCTCGGCGTCTGATCCCACCTGGACGTTCTCTCCCCGCAACCTGAAATTGTGAGCAGCTTAAAATGGCACCAGTTCCTGCACTCAGCAGCCCGACATCCCCAACTGCCACACGGTCTCGAAGAGCACCCCCCAAGAACCAGCTCCCTCTCACAAAATAAAAAACGCAGTGCAGGAACTAACGGAGCAGGGCAGGCACACTTGTTTGCCCCATTCCACTGCTGCTCTCTCCTGCCCTTACCAATGTTGGCATCGACAGGAGGAGTCCTGTGAGGGGCTGAAGAAGACTGTGGCTATCACTTTTAGCAGCTCCTCACCCACTCAAGGGATTGGGAGCTGCTGCAAAATAAGAACGCTGAGCTGGCTGAATGAAAGGCCGGGATCAGAAAGGCTGTTTTTTTTATTTTATTGCTCTGAAAAGCACAAATTTAAAGGGCCCCAAAATAGGAGCCTCTGAAAAAACCCCAGCATAAAAATAAGGCAATGCCTATCTTAGTTGTCCCTTCAGTGAGTCTGACCCAGAGAATCACTTCTCTCCAGCTGATTGGAGACTGAGATACTGGGGCTGGTAGATGTTGCCTATGTGTAGTGATGTCATCAAAGGTTAGTGTGCTCAGTTTCCAAGCTGCTGGTGAGGTGTGAAAACCCACAGGCCGGGACTGGACTGGAGGGACAATAGCCACATCTTACAAACATTGGGACCAGGAAGAGGCAGTGGCATCTTCTCTTCTTTGTACAACCTGCCTGTAAGCCAACAAAGTCCACTTGCCTCGGATCAATTGATATTGGAAGCACTACTTATAGCAATTGTTCACCCTCATTTTCATTATCTTTCAGCCTGAATATTAAGAACTCCTTTGCACATAAGATGCTTAACTTGAGAAGCTGTGACATTCAAGGTCCGAGTTCTTACAGAATCACTCACTTTCCCAAAACTCAAAAGAATCACATCTGTAATCTGCCCAGGCTTTGCTGGAGAGGCAAAGCAAAAAGGTGACCTGTCTATGTAATAGTGGTTTAAAGTAGAATGCTTGATATATACCAGTGGTTCTCAACCTTTTTTGTACCGTGACCCCTTTTACCATTGGTCAACTTGTGATGACCCCCAATGATAAAATCAAATGCATCTCTCTTCCTTTACCGTTAACACAATGTCGCTGCAATCATTTGTTGAATTATTAATATATATTATAGGCCTTTGCATTATGTTTTTATTTATAAAATTTACTTAAACCACAATAATTAATCCCAACAAGTAACAATATTTGATTTCAAAATTATTATGATTTTGTAGTCAAATCACTAATATGAAATAAAATTATTTTTTCCACCTTTGTTGTCTGACCAATTTATTCTCTGATTATGCTGGTCCCGATCTGAGGCTTCTGCTTTCCTGTCTTCTCTTAGCTCTCTTTCTGTGGTCTGCCATTTCTTATCTCTTCTTTTGTTTTCTTCACTTCTTTCCATCAGCCTATTTCCAGTCCCAGTAACCCTCCCCAGTATCAGCCCCTTTCGTCCTCACTCCCAGTACCTTCCAATGTCAACTTGCATTCCCATGACTGCCACTGGTGTCCATTCCCTTCCAGTCCCCCTCCTTCCCCACTGACCAGTCCCTTCTAGTACAAATACCATGGCAGCCCCTCTCAGATCCACTCCCTTCCAGTTTCATTCTCCCATCCCCTCGTATCAGCCGATTTGTAGCCTTAGCCCCCAGTTTTCTTCCAGGGCCAGCAGCTCTATCCTCCTCTCCCCACAATCAGCCCATTCCCAGTCGAAGCCCCCCAATCAGCTCACTTCCAGTGCTAGTCCCCCCTCAACCCCACCCCTCAACCCCATTACCAGTGCTAGCCTCCCCTAATCAGCCCAATACCAGTCCTACCCCCCCCCCATCAGCTCATTACCAGTCCTACCCCCCCCCCATCAGCTCATTACCAGTCCTAGTCTCCACTAATCAGCCCATTTCCAGTCATAGCCCCCACGATCAGCTCATTTCCAATGCTAGCCTCCCATCAGTCCATTACCAGTCCTACCCCACCCACCCCATCAGCCCATTACCAGTCCTAGCTTCCCCTAATCAGCTCATTTCCAGTGCTGGTCCCCCCTCAATCCCATTACCAGTGCTAGGCTCCCCTAATCAGCCCATTACCAGTACTAGCTTCACCGATAAGCTCATTTCCAATGCTAGCCCCCTATCAGCCCATTACCAGTCCCAACCCCCCTTGATCAGTCCATTCCCAGTTCTAGCCTTCCCTAATCAACCCATTACCAGTGCTAGCTCCCCCATCAGCCCATTATAATCCTAACCTGCACTGTCTCTCCCCTCTGTCCAGCATTTATCCCCTGTCTGTCCAGTATGTCCCCCTGTCTCTCCCCTCTGTCCATGTCAGGCCTCCCCCTCCCTCATGTCAGCCCCGTTGCAGGTTCCCAGCCCCCTCCTCCCCTCTCCCCATGTCTGCCTCCTTCTTCTGCAGCAGCGGCTCCCTGTCTCTTAGGGAACCGTGGCTGTGCCTGTGAAGCCACTGCGGAGCTTTTCTGTCTCTAAATGGGCTCCGTGCAGCATTGTCCTGCCTCCAAAGGAAGTGGTAAACAACTTCCTTTGGAGGCGGGACAATGCTGCACAGAGCCCGTCAAAAGACAGGAAGGCTCCACAACGGTTTTACAGGCTCAGCCGTGGTTCCCTAAGAGGCAGTGAGCCACGGCTGCATTAGAAGGGAGGCGGTGAGCAATGTTCCCTCTAATTTTCTGTAGGCTGTGTGCGCATAAAATATCAGCTGTGTGCAGCTTTTGAAAGAAGGTTAAATTTTTGTGCGCCACATAATGACACTTGGAGTTATATACTTTAAAATTTGACTACACGTCAGAATACAGTATGTATACCACATTGATTTTAATCAAATTAAATGAAAATAGACGATTACTAAATGAAGCGGGAAATTTCTAGTAATTACAATCATAAAACTTTTAAAATCTGTGTTTCTCAAATGTGATCACTGTGAATGAAGGCATCAGCTAACATTTAAGTGATAACATGCATTAACTGTTTATAAATAACCTTATTTGTCACAGGGTCCATTTCATGTAGTAGGCCCTGCAGCAGGTAACACACACTAACTGTTAACAAATGATCCTGTGTTTTTAGGAAAAAAAATTGCCATTGTGGCTAGCAAAAATTTGTTGTAAGAATCCCTTATGTCCGCACTGCATATTATATTGCATAACTATACAGGGAGCTTAAATTCTCATTGAGCTTTATACTTGAAAAGTTTAATTTAAATCCAAAATATTCATAAGGAAGCAAATATACGTAAAACAATTGAGATTCATAAAATGTAATCTTTCAACACAACCAATAGCTGGCAATGACACCTAAATACTCTGTATATATCAGCGGTTCTCAACCTGTGGGTCGCGACCCCCATGGGGGTCGCCACAGGATTTAGCAGGGGTCGCCTCACTCCGCCAAGTTAAAAAACAAAAACAAAAAAAACCGCACAAGCTGCTGCCGCTGCCGAGTCCGCTTCTCGGCAGCGGCAAACTCACCGCCACTGTTCCCTCTAAGCTGTGCGCGCGCACATACTTTACAACAGAGCGCACAAAAATTACGGTTCTGATTCTGATAGAAAACAACACAGATGTCTTAAAATTAAAGTTAATGCTTGTGAAAGTGAAAGTGAAAACCTGCAAATTAAAATAAGTTAACTTTTTTACATTAAATGTAAATTAATTCCTAATGTTACTACTCTTCATAAAAAAAATCTGTGTATTTATGTTGGCAATGTTTTTTTAAAAATAAACTCAGACATTTTGTGTAAGAGGAACAGCATTGCAAACTACTACTATTGCTTTGCATCATACTCTTATGAAAATAACAGCAGGCTAGAGGATCACCACATTACATATATTTATTATAAAATTATAACACATACTGTAGATCCCACAATGTAAATAGCTTCTAAAAATCCAGAAAATTCATTATAAGTGTTAGCATCCTAGGTAGTACATTAGGAATTTCCCTGCACAATCACACCCATTCCATCTCATCACCAGTAGACTAACCATATGCAAACATTTTCAAATGTTCAAAATTGTGTAATAGCGCACTTCAATGAATATTAAGTTATGAAATTAAAATCCCAATGTTCACATCTTCCTGCACACATCACACGCAAGTTTGAATATGGGATGTAGCTTTTGATATTTAGGGGCATGTTTAATAAGCTTAGCTAACGGTTATCACAGACTGTTTGTAACTAGCTCCCATGTTATTCAATGGGACCTAAATACCGTGTGCTAATTGTTAGCCCATCTTGGTAAACATGCACCTTATTGTTGCTCTTTGGTGTAACAAAAGGCCCCTTGAAGACCACCAAGAACCAAAACATCGAATGATGTTAGGACAACATGGGCAAAGAGACTGATACTTTTTTGTTTGTGCATGAAAAAGTGAACCTTGAGATTTGCACACTTTTATATTCAGATCCATTTCACAAATGTTAAACATCTGAAAAGCTAGTCTACTATACCCCAATGATGGGAAGGAAATGATTAAGGTGGGCAACATTAGTCCTTGAGGATATCCACAATGAAGAGGCCCCAGTGCAGTAAACTGTGCTATGCTCTAGTATAGCGTTTTTGCTCCCCAATACATAAAGCAAACTAGCACTGGGAAATCCTGAGCTAAAGCATAGTGCAGTGGGCATTCTAATTAAATACAAATGAAGGAATGTGTAATTGTTCCCCAATGTAAAAAAACAAAAAAACAACCACAAAAACAAAAAACCTGTGCTGGAATTTAGCAGAGTTTTTTTTCTTACTCTTCTCTTTATGCCGTATTTGGGCAGGTGTAAAGATGCAGAAGGCAGCAACAGGATCATCTGAGGTGAAGTATGACATTTCACATCAGATAGCCCAATCAGGTCTAGACCCTCCCTATTCCCCACAGACATGCTCTGAACCCCTCATCGGTCTCCTCAAAAGATCGTTGGGAACCCCTAATTCAACCCCACTCCCTGATTCACACTTGGATCAGCAGTGGCCCCTATCCCCAACCGCCTCCAAAAATCATCACTAGCCATGCTTCCCAATTCCACCCCCCCATGAAACACTAGTATGTCCTGAACCGTCACCCCCTTGAATGTTGATAGGATGCACTGCATTGCTGGAGGGGGAAAGAGGGAAGGGGAATCATTCTGTCAGTCTGCCAAAGGTGGCAAAAAAAAAAAAATATATATATATTTGGCAGACTGACAACCCCCACCCTCCCACAATGGTGCATCTGGGCATCAGCAGATTGACCCATGCTGTGCATCCCAAGATGCACCACAGCGTGGAGGGGGGAAATCAGTATGCCAAATAAGGAATTTTTTGCCATATCTGCCATACTGACGACTGCCCCCCCCCCCACATGGTACATCCCAGGATGCACTGCAAGGGCTTAGACACTACCATTTTGAAAAATGGTATCACAGGGGTAGGAGTGTTGTGAGCACTCCTATCTTCTATCACATTCAAGATGCTGTGGGAGGGGGTCCACAAACAGCAGTAATACTGGGCAGACTAGCATTTATTGGAGAAGCAGTCAGCAGTAGGATTGTGGCACTGGCCAATGATATTTTTTTTTCTTTTAAAGAGTATCATCACCAATGACTTTTTTTTTGAGGGGGTGATATTTGCAGCAAGTCTGTGGGAGATCAGGAAGTCTGGGCCTGCTTAAATTACACAGGTACACTAAAAAAAAAAATTTTTTAAACTGCCTCTAATGTTTTGATTGATTTTTACGTTTTTTGGTGCGCTGAATCCAAATCTGGTAACCAATTTGCTCCATCATATACAGATGTTTTGCTACATTGGGTTAGCAGTTTGAGGTGAACGTTTCAGATTGAGTGCGATCGAGATAAAAGTTTCTTGGATGAATTCTTTATACTAATTGTTTAGTAGTTATTCAAATAAGAATAAAGAAAATTGTAACAAGGCAGCACATAAGAATAGAGTAATGTCAACAAAACACACTGTGATGGTAGCAAAATTGTCTGCACTTAAAACAGCCGCATACATGTGCACAAACATTGAGCATATAAGAGTGAGGTTAGACACAAAGCAAAGCAAAGAAATGTGCAAAAAATGTTGTACAGGTATGTATGTAAGAATAGAAAACGCAAACCGCACCATTGCAATACATGAAGACAAACACCCGATGGTGTGAAAATAAAATTCTAATAAATGAGATCCGACACTGTGGTAATAACTAGCAAATTTTTATTTCAAAGTTTAGTAAAAACACGATATTTGTCAACACAGTTTAGTTTTTAAAGTCATTCTTGGGTCAATCAATCTCCTGGTGGGCCCGTTTCTTCTTCCCCCGAATGCTTCTCTTGGTGCGCTGCGTGGCGTATTTTTCATCTGGGGTTTCCCGCAGCAGCAACCAGCAGAAATCAGCCATCATAGTGGTGTTCCATCTTCCTTGGTACCTTCTCTCTGCGTCCTTGATGTCCTGGTGAAACCTTTCACCTTGTTCTTCACTGTACGCCCCCAAGTTTTCAGGAAAGTAGTTCACATGGGAGTGCAAGAAATGGACTTTCAGGCTCATGTTACAGCCTTGTTCTTTGAAGGCATTGAGCATCCTGGCAACAATATCCTTATAGTTCTCATCCCGCCTGTTCCCCAAGAATTTGAGAACAACATCCTTGAAGGAATCCCAGGCTTCTTTTTCCTTCTCAGACATCGTTTCAGCGAATGCTCCATCTGAAATGAGTTTCCTTATATCAGGGCCAACAAACACTCCTTCCTTTAGCTTTGCTTCAGAAAGTCGGGGGAACTTTGAGCAAAGGTACCGAAAGCACTCACCATCTTTTGGAAGGGACTTGATGAATTGCTTAATGAGACCCAACTTAATGTGGAGAGGTGGTAATAGAATTTTATCACGAGGTACCAAGCTCTCATGAAGAACATTTTTCTCACCGGGTCTCAAATACTCCCGAATTGGCCAGTCTTTTTTCCCCCAGTGTAGGTCGCGGGCCCGGCTATCCCACAAGCAAAGGAAGCAGGGATATTTGGTGAAACCGGATTGCTGCCCTAATAGCATGGATAGAATTTTAAAGTCTCCACAAATCATCCACTTATGCTCATCATAACGAATCTTCTGAAGAATCAGGGCCAAATTCTCGTATTTTTCTTGGAGAATAACAGAGTGAGCAATAGGAACTGAAGCGAATGTGTTGCCATTATGAAGAAGAACACCTTTTATGCTGTCTTTTGACGAATCAATGAACAGCCGCCATTCAGCAGGATCATACTTGAGTTTAAACTTTTCCATCACTCCGTATATATCGTTGCAAAATACCAAATCTTCCTCTTTGCTGAAATACTTCAAAAATTGTGTCTCGCGGTTGCGGTACCAATAAAAAGTTGTTCCTGGTGACAATAGATTTTCTGTTTAAGCCGAGAACCTAGCAGTTGGGCAGCATTTTTTGGGAGTCCTAAATCCCGGACTAAATCATTCAATTCAGCTTGAGAGAAAAGTTCAAGTTTCGGATCTGGTTCAGTTTCAAACTTGGAAGTACTGGACTCATCGGGAAAAGCCATCTGATGAGTCTCATCATGATCAGAACCGTCCACACAAATATGATCCAAAAATTTTGGTGGTTCAGGCACAGGTACTTCGTTGCTATGAGGCATAGGCCTAATTGCTGAGGGAAGGTTGGGGTAACTTATTATGTTCTTATTTTTTAAGTTGTATCCCTTCACAATGCAAGAGCAAAAATAGCAGTCACTGCTGTGGTCTCTTTGTTCACGCCACATCATAGGTATTCCGAAACGAAATGCTTGTTTTTTACCTTTCATCCATAAGCGTAGATCTTCCTCACATGTCTTGCACACTTTGTGAGGAGCCCACGGTTTGTCTTGATCGCCTAACTTCAAACCGAAATAGGCGAAATATACTTTTTTAATAAATGCAGAAATGTTCATCTGCCGCTTTTTCACGGTATATTCCCCACAAATAAAACAAAAACTGTCCGGAGAGTTGACGCAACCTCTGGCTCTGTGAGCCATCACAAATACACAGCACTGCAAACTACAACTGTAGTGAACCACTTCGGAATAAAGCTGTATTACAACTGAGCAAACAAAAGGTAATAATGAACTTGCAAGAAACTGAAATTTGACAGGAACGTTCATGTCGCAACCACCGTGTTTGAGCGAGCGAGCGAACGAGGCGAGGCGAACAGGAAAGAACATGCGCCAGCGCGAGTACTGGATTTAGCCCCCCGCCTCCCAATTGTCCTGTTAATGTATAAAATGAATACAAAACACTCTAAAATATCATGAGGGAGTGTTTCTAGTTAGTTAACCATTACAACCTCTATTTTGGGCCAAGAAAATAAACTGCAGTCGGCTAAAAAGAAATTATGTGAACATTCCTTATATGGGTAAGAAATCTAATTTTGCAAGAAAACGTGACGTGATGGAACATTTTGGCTATTTTTCCTGGATTCAGCACCCCAAAATCTATAGGAATCAGTTGCAAAACTGGAGGCAGTTTTTTGGTAGTGTACCTGTGTTATCTGAGATAAAACGTTAAACATCACTTCAGATTACCCTTTTGCTCATGGTTGCAGTGGTATAAACCTGTGTGGGCATGTGTCTACCTTTATTTGGGCAAATATTTGGGCACAACTAATTTGCATTTTTTTCTGCACCTTTGAGAAAAGATTTGCTTTTTCCTTGCATTAGAAAACTTTGAGCTAAGCTCTAACACAAGGTTCTCTGCATCAAGGTCAAAGGCAGTAGAGGGGGCAGCCTAGCCCTGGAACAAGTGCCAACTGCAAAAACCTTCCCAACACACTGCCTGTGATGCCAACACATACATTAAAAACAAGTTTTCCAAATCAAGACAACATAGTTCATGTAATTTGTTTAGAGATTGTGGCTCACAGACAAACCATCAAACTGAAAAACTAAGCTACACTGAATGCTGTTGGATTCACTTGCTACTATTTGGTCCTTCAAAATGTACCCAAGAAATGTGTATGTGATCTTAAATTGTTCTTGTTACTGCATACCTATACAGCACATGATTTTATGTGCAGGGTTTTTAATCAAGACACTAAGGGACATGCTTGCTAAAACACATTAGCTGCTAATGTGGCACATAGCGTATGCTATCTGGCTGCATTAACAGATAAAGCATACAAAATGTCAATAATGCAGCGATTTTCTGTGCTATCTGCATGAGCGGGCATGTTTGCAGCATGTGGTAACCATTGGATTTGCAGACAGTACAGATGCTACTAAAGCCACCTTAATGGGTGGCATTAGCTGCCTCCAGTCTACTGTCCAACCACGCACTCTGTAAATTTGATGCATTATCTTATGTGGAAATGTTGTGTATACCCCCAACAGCTAATACAGGGCTTTTGTAGCTAACATCACACTATCTGCACTTTTTTGCCATATTAACTGCAAAAGCCTAACATGCTCTAGTAAAGAGACCCCTAAGCTTGAATACTGAGCATTAGCACAGCATTTATTTCTAACACAAAAAGCAGAGATTAATTTGTAGCCAAAAGTATGTGGAAGAGTGGAGGAAGGGAAGGAGGGCCAGTGCAAAGAAATTGGGCACACTAAATCTTCACTTTTATGCCCTCCTCTCCACCACCAAGATTTTGATAATTAAACCACTACCTTGATCATTCCAACATCTCTCCCGCAACAAAATGCATTATTTGGGCAGAGGATTTTTTAAAAATTAAACTTTGCTGTGTATCTGTGTGTGCATGTACCCCTGCATAAAAAAAAAGAATGAGCTAATGGTTGTTTGAGTTGTGTGCTTGTCAGATATTGGTTGAGCAACCCTGGAGGAGGGAGAGGGAACAGGACAGCCACGGGAACAGGAGCAACAGAAGAGGAGCTAGATTAGGAAGCAAAGTGGCTATCAAGGACTCTGCCATAGATCCTCTCCTCTTTCCTGCACGCTGTTAGGAAACGAAGAGCTGAAGCCTAACAGCCCTGATGTCTAAAGAGAAGTGATAGAACCGAGTTCCAGGCCGTTCTCCCAGAAAGTAGGTACTGAAAAGGTATAACGTTAGCAAAAATGTCTCTACAGGTAATAAATGGTTTACAATTTACATCTCATCAAACTTAAACGTTTCATAATACTAAAAAATTGCTGGGAAAAAGAGAACCTCTGAAATACCCCCAACCCCCTTCCAGCACTTTAACAACCCAAACATCAATGTGGCCGAAGCGTTCAAGATCAACTACTAATGTCTTTTACTGCTGCTTTCCTCTGAATCCCAGGCGAAGACCACCCTCGCTAAGAAGCTGCAGATCCATTTGCATGCACGCGAGCATCAGTCACAGAGCAGCTCCGAAGAGGTCAGTTGAAGGCAACATGCTTTCCGCACGGCTCTGTCTACCGGGGAAACAGCTCTACAAACGGCGGCCTGAACCGATTTGAAAGGACCTAAAGCGGGCAAGCGGTGAGAGCGAGGCGATGACCTTCAGCCCTGCCCTGGCCTGTCTCCGCCAGCGCTGCTCGAGCCGGGGGCGTCAAGCGACACCGGACCAGGGAGGGAGGGAAGCTCGAGCCTGACGCGCGCCCAACTCCCGCAACGGGGGACGGGGAGGCAGAAGGGAAAGAGGGCAACAAGGAGCGCCGAGCCTCCCTCTCCCGAGGGCTCCGCGGATAAAGCGAGCCCCGCGCGCCGCCGCCGTTGTTATTACAGGCCTCGACCTCCCGTCGGCAACGAACAAGGAATAACCGACGGCGCTCACCGAGAGGCAGCGGACGCCGCAGATTAGCTTCATCCTTCCAGCTCTTCCTCGCGCCCACCGGTTCGGGGCAGACAAGATGGCGGCGGCTCCCTACCCAGGCTGCACCTAGCCGCATTAACCCTTTGCTCGGCTCTCTGCAGAAGGCGCAACTCTTCCGCGACAGCAATGCGATTCCATAAGAGCATAAAATATGTCATGCGGGGCCAGACCAAGCCCAGTGCCCTGTTTCCAATCCATGTCAGAAGTACCTGCCGGGTTCCCATAAGGTAGACAGGTGACATGCAGTTTAAGATGACCAGATTTCTGCAGGCAAATATGGGACACTTATCTTAAGTGTATGGGCGAGGGAGGGAGTTCCAGGTTTAAGCAACAAGGCCTGGAGGAGAGAAAAGGCACATTAACTTTTCCATCACCCCCATGCACCTTCCAAGCAGAGAAATTGACCGAGAAAGACAAACAATGATGCATGTCCTCCTACTGTGCAAAATATAAAGAACATTGATGTAAATTCTAAAAAAAATTACATTTAAATCAGAAAATTGAAAATAATTATTTTCCAACTTCTCTGTCCTCGTTGCTAGAATCAGAGAGAGGGGGGCTGCCAAACAAGTGGGAATCGAGGACACAGCTCTAAAATCAGGGACAATCCCAGAAAATCTGGGATATCTGGTAATCTTAATGCTGCTTATCCCAGGGTTAACAGATGGATTTCCCCAGTGTCATTGGACAAGCATCTAGCGGGGTCCCGGTCCAGTCCAGATGATACCTGGTAAGGAGAGAACAAGAGCAAGCAAGGCAAGAGAGACAAACAAAATTTCCAGGCAGATACCTTTTTATTCACTGCTATAGCATGGGCTGGCTCACAGTAAGCTATCAAGGAGTCCAGTACTCACACAGGATTCAAGCTGGATTTTTATACAGTCTTAGCATAGCAGTTAGAGCAGGATAGCAATTTGGAAGAATTCTTTGGGCCCCTTTGCTTCTTCTTCCTACAAAATTATCTAGGTAGCATATAACGGAGTTACTTACCTGTAACAGGAGTTCTCCGTGGACAGCAGGATAAGTCAGCCACACTTGGCGCCGAGACAGAAGTACTTTCCATAGCTCAGAAGGACTTTCGCCCTTCTGAGCATGGGCCAACTGGCCCCACCCTTCTGCCCGCCCCCGAATCAGAGACAGCATTACAACATTTAAAATGGAGTAAGTAATGAGGAAGGGAATTCCTCTTCAGAATAAGTGTAGTCTTTGGTAATTTCAGTTGGAGAGTAGAGAGGTCCGTCTTGTTGGCAAGGCGGAAGAACTGAAACTGGCTAGCTAGGGGCGGGCAAAGGGGTGGGGCCAGTTGGCCCATGCTCAGAAGGGCAAAAGCCCTTCTGAGCTATGGAGAGTACTTCCGTCTTGGTGCCGTCGGATGACGTCACCAAGTGTGGCTGACTCATCCTGCTTGTCCTAGGAGAACTGGAGAATACCTAACTGCTAAGAGTCCCTGATTGGTCAGTTGAGGGGTGGCTACCTTATCTCTCCCTGCAGTCTAGGGCGTTTGTGGTTAAGATGTATGAGGCCCTACTTCTTTGTGTGTGTGCATGAGAAGACAACTTTTTCTGTCTTCATATTTCTATGTTTCTATAAAAGCATGGGACAAACACAGAGGATCTCTAAAGGTAAAAAGGGGACTGTTTTAGTTGTTGATATGGAAGGACAGACTAGATAGGCCATGTGGTCTTTTTCTGTTGTCATATTTCTATGTTTTTAGCCAAGGCATTTTTCTACCTCCCCCTGCCATTCTTTTGTCAGCTTGGTTGTAAAGATAGTTTATCTGTTTTAGCCTGTGAGTGTTCTTGGGCTGCTGCTCCTGTCTGTTTGTTTCAGCAAGTAACTAGTGTCCAACAAACAAGCACTAATCCACGTGCACCAAACCAAACCCAATACGAATCGTGGATTGCAAAGGAAGAATATACTTTATTAAATAGATCCAGCTATTGGCCCGACACAGGCCGTGTTTTGTGGAGCCTTCCTCAGGGGCTAAAATGGCTAAAAACACAGTAAAAAATATAAAAATGAAAATAATAATACAAATATAAAAATATACAGTAAAAAATAAATCAATAATATTTAAAATAGAACTAATACTAATGATAATAAATAATGAAATAGAAGACCAAGATAAAAAAGCACGTATATATGGACATTACTGTACAGCAAATAAATATAAAAACGGAGCGAAACTCAATAGTCATAATTATATAAATAATAAAAACATAATAAATTAATAGAAGGTAAATAATAATATTTATAAAGTATGTATATAAAAACAATATTAAAGAGTAATACAAAATGAATGGTAAGACATGTATAATATGTAATAAAGTCTTTATAAATGTATAGTATAAAAAGGTATCGCTGCGGGTGTGACAAAAACATAATGTGGTCCAAATGATATAACAATGTTATTATAAATATTTAAAAACATGAGGTATCGGAAAAGATATACCCAAACTGTATAAAGAAAATTTAGAACCATACCTGCGTATGTTATAATCTATATCTCAATATGAACTAAACACTGAGGAAAAAAGAACAAATACTGTAAGAGAGAATTAAAATAAAAACTAAACGAACAAAGAATGTGTGGATGCAAAACACCATTATCGTCAGAACAAATCAATTAAATAAGGTGATCAAAGAAGAATGGATACTATAGAAACAATTGTATATATTATATATATACTAATAGGAAATGTGTATATATATGTAATTTGGATAAAACCATCTTACGCTTGGAACAACGTTTTATTTTTAATCTCAATACATTGCACCCTGATGGGTTGAATACGGACAGTGACCTGTCAATTTTCCTCTAGAACAAGCTGTGTATTATGGAATGATTTTGGCAGGGTGGGGGTTCCTCCTTTTCTATGTATGGCACCTTCCTTTCCTTTCTTGCATATTATACATGCTTTACCATGCACACCAGCTGGGAGAGAATCATGCATGTGGCACTCAGTGCAAAAGACGGGATAGTCCCCATCTTGATGCTAGACTTCTGTCTGCATCTTAGTTATTGATAGGGGAAATAAAGCTTAAAGTGTACAGGAGGACTAAGAGGCCCGCAAGGGAAAATAGGAATCCTGTACATATCTATATATGGAAAGAAATGTGCTGTGCTAAGACAAATTGATTGTTCTTCACAGAGATGACTAACATCTGTGAAGCTACTGATAAGCTGTGGTGGGCCTCAGGGTTTGAGTTGATATAGAAAATGTATATTGATATATTATATATTAAAATGTTGATGATGTATGTATATGTTTCTGTTAATGTATAAAAGACAGACAGCCCTCTAACCTGTGGAATAAACTTACATACTACTTATGTGCGAGTGTGTGTGTTTGTTCCCCTGGAATTCCAGACAGAGAAGGTAAGGTGATTCCTCAGCCCAGAGGATTAACGGACGTCCCGAGGGTAAGTGGTATATAGTGCTGGGAAAGGAATAACCCACACTAACAGTTATAATGATTTGTCTATTTAAAGTTGTTCAGTTACTTAAGGTTACTAGGGAACTAGAGATATTTGAACCAGTACAAATATACCTAATACGTCTGAGGGCTTGTGTTTAATGTTCACCTCAAGATGAACTGCGAAGACTTAGAATTAATTTATTTCTAAGGCCTAAAAACTTGCTGATGAAGATAACCAGTTAAACCTGAAAGTGCAAAAATGTCTCCCTTTCCTCTTAACTAGCTTAAGAGTTTGTGGGGCATGTTTACTAAAGGGCATTAGCTGCTACCGTGGGGCTAATGCAGAATTAATGCCTGGTGATAACAGCTAACATGCAAAAAATGCAGCGACACTGAGCCTTTTTCCGTGGTAGCTGGACTTCCCTTGTTGCCTGCAAAAGTGGGCAGGAGTTGGGCAAAGAGTGGCCATTCCAATTTGAAGAAGCTACTGCAGGCGTTCACATTGCATGGCAGCGGCTCTTTTTGCAGGCTTTGCGAATGCAGTTACCGCCACTTCAACGGATGATGATAGCTGCATCTGAGAAGCTTGCGTTTTCTCCACAGTATCTGCAGAGGAAACACTAGGAACACCCCTGCAGGTACTATGGAACCTTTGTAGCTAATGCCGCAATTATCACCCGCTGTTAGCTGCATAAGCTCATCATGGCTTACTAAACATACCCCTATAAATCGAAGATTGTGCCTGGGGTGAGTGGGAGAAGGCTTTAATTTCACTGTCAGTTTGTTAAACTATACCTTGACTTAATAAACACTGAATTTGAAATAGACACAGATTTTATCGTCAGCCAAGAAAGCAAATTGAATTCTAGGAATCTTAAGGAAAGGAATGGAGAATGAAAACAAGGATATTATAATGCCTCTGTATCACTCCATGGTGCAATATTGTTTTCTCCATGGACAAGCAGGGTGAGTCAGGCATGCCTAGGGTGTCATCTGCAGGGACTGGATTAGCTCTCCCATAGCTCAAAGGAATTCTTTTATTTTGACTCCTCTGAGCATGCTCCCACCCCTTCCATCCCCTGTTCCTGCACTTCCTGCTCTGGCATGGAAAAGCCAGGGTTCAAAAAATGCTCTCAATGCTCCCGGAAGATGAATGCTATTAATGCTCATAATTGCTGCCTCTGATGCCTGGGTCAGATTCACCACATGAAGTTCTGCACCCATTGATCAGAATGTCCCCAAGGGCAAGGAAACACAGAAGAAATGTCCCTCGTGACCTGCTACTGGAGTCCCCCCTCCCCTTCCCAAGGAGCCACCCCGCTGCAGGATCGGACTAGGATTGCTCCCAAAGAGACAACCAGGAGCAAGGAGAGAAGCCGCTGTAATGAGAGACCGTCTGAGCCCTCTGTGACACCAGCGACGCAGGCTGACGGCACACTGCATGTGGGGGGAGGTGCACACACCAGACACTCAAGCTCAGCCAACAGAGCTTCCATTGTGACCTCATCCAATGCTGCTGAAGTCCCCCGTGAGGCTTCGGTAACCCCCAGGAATGGCCGCAAGGCCCCAGCAGCTCCTCACACCAATATTGAGCCCACACTTGGGGCCTTTCCGGGGCACATGAACAGCTGAGCGGCTTCCTCGCTATGGTGGCCCAACCCCTGCTGACTCACACCCCCCAGCCAAGAAGAGATCTGGAGCAGTGGGTGAGGGAGACCAGCGTGATAGGCGGGAGTTCTGGCCCTGAAGCCACCACACTGAGGACACACCGGAGTGAGGACAATCGCATTGCAGTCACTTCCACTGGCACCAACATCATAGCTCCGCCCAAGGGGATGGCACAAAGCCTCTAGGCATGCCCATGGCTCCTCCTCCTACTTCTCCCCAGAGTCAGCCAGCAAAAAATGCCGTTCAAGCAACAGCCACCCAAGCCCTGCAAAGAGAAAAAAAGCAGAGACAAGCCAGAAATAGACCAGTTACAGGACGCAGCTTGAGCTTGCTCACAACCCAGCCATGCTCCAGGCTGCTTGTTTTCAATTCTGGTCATCATATCTTAAAGGGAATATAGTAAAATTAGAAAAGATACAGAGAAGAGCAGCCAAAATGATAAAGGGGATGGAAGGATACCCCATGAGGAAAGGCTTAAAAGGCAAGGGCTCTTCAACTTTGAAAAAAGATGGCTGAGGCGAGGTATGATAGAGGTCTATAAAATAATGAATGGAGTGGAATGGGTAAACATAGATCAGTTGTTTACTCCTTCAAAAAGTAGAAAGACTAGGGGACACACAATGAAGCTACCATGATAGCATATTTAAGACTAATCATAGAAAATATTTTTTCACTCAAGATGTAATCAAACTCTATCAAGCTGTTAATGTAGCTGGGTATAAAAGAAGTTTGGACAAGTTCCTGGAGAAAAAGTCCATAAATCATTATTAAAGAGGCACAAAGAAATCCACTGCTTACCCCTGGGATAAGCAGCATAGAATCTGTATACCTTTTTGGGAACCTGGCAGGTATTTATTTATTTATTTATAGTTCTTTTATACCGCACTCTTTTTCATCAGCGCGGTTTACATTAAACAGGAATACTCATTGCAATCAACAGACTGTGGTGAGTTTACATATAACAGGAGAATACAACTGGGATTTTAACTTAGGGAAACTTTGTACATATTTGTAACATGTAAAGAACCTATATACACAGGATAGAATTTCTTATTACCTTACATGTAAAGAACCTATATACACAGGATAGAATTTCTTATTATCATCTTGAGTAAATAAGGCATTTACACTTTTACTGTAAGTGTTAGAGGGTTGATGATGTGCTTTGGAAATGTAGAATGAAGAGGTGGTGCTTTATGGCTTTTCTGAATTGTTTGAGGTCAGTAATCGCTCTAATGTTGGGAGGTAGGTTGTTCCAACATCTGGGTGCGTAGTACGCGAAAGCCCTGTCTGTTGTTGAATGTTTGTATTTTGTGGCCTCAGGTGGTGTAACTAGGGTATTTGCCGCTGCTGACCTCCTAGATCTGATGCTGGGAGTGTGATGGAGGAGTTTTGAAATTGATGAAGGAGCTATAGTATTTATCGCTTTAAAGGTCAAGAGAAGGGCTTTATATGCTATTCTGCAGTATATAGGGAGCCAGTGAAGCTCCATTAGGATGGGTGTTATATGTTCGTTCTTTGAAGCACCGTATAGTACCCGGGCTGCGGCATTCATGGCTAGTTGCAATGTATTTAGGGAGTTTTTTGGGAGACCATGGAGTATTATATTCGCATAGTCGAAGTGGGGTGTGACTATGGCTTGGAATATAGTTCTGAAGCTATTTGTGCCCTGGATAGGCTGCTGTTGGAAACAATATTGGGCTTGATAGATTCTTGGTCTAGCCCAGTATGGCATATCTTATGTTCTTATGCTAATCCAAAGTATTCCCTTTTCCCCATGATTTTGGGAATTTATGAGCAGATAAATACTTACCAGTGTAGATTCTTTCCCAGCAGTAGTAGCTCTTCTTTCAGCAGTCCTTCAATACCACATATCACTGAGTTCTGGTGGACCTACTATTTCTCCAGGACCAAGCAGGAAGTCAGTCCTCACATATGGGTGTCATCGGCGCCGATGAAGCCCCAGCGGAGCATTTCCCCAGCTTTCTATGAAAGCCTTTGGGAATGCAGGCACACATGCGCGGTTCCCTTCCCGCCTAAAGGTGCCATCTTACCTCAGTCTCTTTTTTTCCGTGAAGCCCACCGGATGTGTGTCCTGTTTTTCCCGGTTAAAAGTAGATTTTTCAGCGATTTTTTTGCTCTTTTTCTTCCGGTTCGACGCCGGTTCCCCTCCCGCCGGGTTCGGTACACGGGTATTGAGCCCAATTCCTCTTTTTCGGTTTTTGCCCTTCATGGCTGGCGTTCACGCCCTTTTTACTCTTTTTCCCTGGAGGGCCGGTCTTTTGACCTCGCGGGGACTCTTTTTTCCCCGATGGCTTCCAGTGGTTTTAAGAAGTGTGATCGGTGTAAGAAACTAATGTCTCTCACCAACACACATGACTGCTGCCTTCGGTGCCTCGCCCCCGACCACGAACCTAAGTCGTGCGGGGCCTTTGGAAAAATGTCTTCCAAGGCACTACGAAGTCGCCAGCAGCAAAAGGAAAGGTTTTTCTCGGACTCAGCCTTCGGCCGGGCCCGGACCTCGTCTGAGGCCTCGACATCTCGGGATTCCGATCCTGAGCGCCGTCGAAGTTCCTCGGACAGGGGGTCCCCCGACCAGGAACGCAAGAGGAAGAAATGGCTCGCGAGGGCGTTGTCGGAAGAGGTCCCTAGCTCCTCGAGGGCCAGGTCTAAGACCCCCGACCGTCGCCCCGGGCCTGTGGAACCGGAGAAGCCTGCCAAAGTTCCTCGTGTGGAGCTGGAGTCTGCTGGACACATAAGCCCCGTAGTCCGCATGGACTCTCCTCCCAGGGAGCCGACGTCGGGCCCGGTGCCGCCGGGGCCCGAGTCAGTGGCTGCTGTATCTCCCGAGCTGAGTCTCAGGATGACAGCCTTGGGAGCAGAATGTCTGCCTTCATGGAGCAGCAGCGGGCACTGATGGCCAGCCTGTCTGGCGCATCTGCCCCGACCACCGGGACATCGACGTCCAAGTCGACCCCGGAGACCAAGCCGATACTCGAGTCCATCGTGGCTCGGAGTCGACCTCGGTCACGGTCCCCCTCTACCTCCCATTCGGGACCGAGGGCGTCGATGCTGGTGCTTCTGGCGTCAGGACGGGTGCTCCAGGACCCCGCGGGGTCGGACCCCGATACTTCCTCGGATGAGTCGGCTTGGGAGATGGAGGACGAGGAGTCTCCTGACACCTTTAAGACTCGGTGCGTCCCTTCGGACTCACCGCAGTCTGAGCCCCGGAGAAGGTCCCCCCCGGAGGACACCCGGTTCTCGGAGTTCGTCCGGGATATGGCCACTGCCTTGGCTATTCCGGCGGATCCTGAGGAAGAGCCTCGAGCTGAAGAGCTCAAGGCACTGCAGTATGACTCTCCTCCAAAGGAGGCCTTTACTGTCCCGGTTCCTCCGATGCTGGAACGGCTCCTCTTCCATATGTGGGAGGCACCAGCCTCGGCGCCGGTTCTTAGTAAGCGAGTCGATTCGATCTATCGACTCCGTAAGAGCCCTGGTTTTCAGAAGGCACAGCTACCACACCATTCCATGGTTGTGGAATCGGCCATGCATCATCTGAAGAGTCAGAAGATGCACTCCGCGGTGCCTCCAGGCAGGGAGGCCCGAAACCTAGATGGCGTCGGTAGAAAGTGTTTTCAGGGCTCGATGCTTGCTTGCTGTGTCCAGTCTTACCAGCTGTACATGGGCATGTACCTCCGGGATCTGGCCAAGGAGTTGGCCGGATTCTCTGCTGGTCTCTCCGGGGAACCCTTGCAGAGATTTAAGTCCTTGTCCTCGGGGATTCGGGACTGCTCGAAGTTCATGTCCCGTGCCGCCTACGATGGCTTTGAGGCCTCGGCCCGAGTTGTGGCAGCCGGCATCGCGGCTCGACGCCAGGCATGGCTGCAGTCATCGGACCTCGAGCCATGGGTTCAGGACAAGTTGGTCGATGTCCCTTGCCGAGGTGAAAACCTTTTTGGCAAGCCCATGACCGAGAAGGCCGCTCAGCTCGAGACCGAGCACCTCACCCGGACAAGGCTGTCGAGGAAGACCTCTGCCCCTTCTCATAAAAAGAAGGGCTCGGGTAAAAAGCCCTTTTACCCAAGGAAGGGCACTGCCTACAAACAGTACCCACAATATCAGGCTGCCCAAGCTGCCCCCCAGGGTCAGCAAGCCAAGGGCCAGGGTAATGGGCCCCATAGGCAGAGGACCCCCAAGCCTCAGGCCCCTGCTACCACTCAGCAGGGTGGGGGCTTTTGACTCCTTGAGCATAGCCTCTCCTCCACTGCTCTCCCAACCCTGCACAGGAGGTCGTCTCACCCTCTTTGCCCACCAGTGGCCCCTTATCACCGGGGACAGTTGGGTGCTGGAGATAATCCACAAGGGATATGCCCTCCATTTCCAACAACTGCCACCCCCATTTTTTCTAGGGGAGCCTCCAAGGCCTCCTCTGCACACAGACCTTCTCCGTCAGGAGCTTCAGGGTCTGTTGGTGGACAAGGCGGTGGAGCCTGTGCCTCCCCACTTGCAAGGTCACGGTTTCTACTCCAGGTATTTCCTGGTGCCCAAAAGGACCGGTGGACTTCGCCCCATTCTGGACCTCAGAAACCTCAACAAGTTCCTAGTGAAAGAAAAGTTCAAGATGCTTACTCTTGGAACCCTTCTGCCCTACCTCCAGCAGGGAGATTGGCTATGCTCCTTAGATCTAAAGGATGCGTACACTCACATCCTCATTCATCCAGACCACAGAAAGTACCTAAGGTTCATCGTGGGAGGAAACTATTATCAGTACAGAGTGCTGCCTTTCGGCCTCACCTCCGCCCCCAGAGTCTTTACAAAGTGCTTAGCAGTGGTGGCGGCCTACCTGAGAAATCAGGGCATCTTTGTCTTCCCCTATCTGGACGACTGGCTCATCAGGGGTCAGACAGGTCAGGAGGCCAATCAAGCCACCCTCAGGACCATTGCTCTTCTACAACGCCTGGGGTTTGTCATAAACTTCGCAAAGTCCACTTTGCTCCCTTCCCAGAACTTGGAGTTCATAGGGGCAAGGTTGGACTCTCTACTGGAAAAGGCATTCTTGCCAGAAACAGAGCCCGCAGGTTAATGACCTTGGCAAGTCAGTTTCTCAGCAGGTCCCTGGTCTCCGCCAGACTCTACCTGCGGCTTCTAGGCCGCATGGCTTCGACAGTACATGTGAACCCCAATGCCAGGCTCCATATGAGGCCTGCACAGTGGTGCCTTCGGTCTCAGTGGTCGCAGGCCACAGGCAGCCTCAGAGACAGGATAAGGGTGTCCAGACCATTTCTGCACTCCCTCAACTGGTGGCTACACCCACCCAATCTGCTGAAAGGGGTGCCCTTTCAGACTCCAGGTTACACAGTAATGCTAACAGATGCCTCCCTGCAAGGCTTGGGAGCGCATTGTCTGGGCAAGTGTACCCAGGGTCTGTGGTCTTCCTGGGAGGCTGCACAGCAGATCAATCTCCTAGAACTAAGAGCTATTCGATTAGCACTCAAAGCTTTCACTCCTACTCTGGCTCAACAGTCTGTCCTGATTCAGACAGACAACCAAGTTGCCATGTTTTATGTGAACAAACAGGGCGGAACTGGGTCCAGGATCCTTTGTCGGGAAGCTCAGGACCTTTGCTCTTTTGCCCTCAAGCACAGCATGCTCCTCAGGGCTGTGTACCTTCCGGGCCAGGACAACTACCTGGCAGACAGATTGAGTAGGATACTGCAGCCCCATGAGTGGCAGCTGCATCCTTCTGTAGTTCAGAAGATCTTCCTGAAATGGGGTCTCCCTTTGATGGATCTCTTTGCCAGCCCCATCAACAAGCAACTGCCAAAGTTCTGCTCCAGACAACCACATCCTCTGCGGACAGCAGCGGATGCTTTTCTGATATCTTGGTCTCAGGGCCTCCTCTATGCGTTTCCTCCCACGCCCTTGGTGACCCGAACCCTATTCAAGATTCTCCAGGAGAAGGCCTCGGTCCTGCTGGTAGCTCCCAGGTGGCCGAGACAGCCTTGGTTTCCTCTTCTGCTTCAACTGGCGGTGGATCCTCCACTGCCTCTGGGTTTGCAACCCGACCTTCTCACACAGGACCAGGGTTCCCTTCTGCACCCCAATCTCAAGTCTCTCAATTTGATGGCCTGGAGGCTGCAAGGGTAGTTTTGGCTCCCTGGGGCCTACCTCAGGAAGTTGAGGAGGTTGTCCTAGCCTCTAGAAAACAGTCCACTAGGAAAACCTATGCTCTCAAATGGAAAAGGTTTTCTGTGTGGTGTCACCTACGTACAGAGGATCCTTTCTCCTGTACTGTGCCAGTAGTTCTTCAGTACTTACTGCACTTATCCAATCAGCGACTTAAGTCCAATTCTGTTCGGGTCCACCTCTCAGCTCTAGCAGCTCACCACTCATTGGTAGAGGGACAATCTCTATCTGGTCACCCCTTGGTGTCCCGCTTTCTCAGGGGCTTGCTTTTGCTCAAGCCTCCCATCCGTCCTCCTGCCCCTAAGTGGGAGCTGAATGTGGTCTTGCAGCAACTGACTCGCCCTCCTTTTGAGCCGATGGCTACTTGTCCACTACGCTTCCTCTCCTGGAAGACACTCTTCCTGATAGCCCTTACCTCGGCTAGGAGAGTAAGTGAGCTTCAGGCCCTGGTCTGTGACAGGCCTCACACCAGGATTTATAGGAACAGGGTAGTCCTCAGGACTCACCCAAAGTTCCTCCCAAAAGTTGTCTCCTCTTTCCACCTCAATCAGGAGGTGGTCCTTCCAACATTCTTCCCTAGGCCTCATGCAAGCCAGGCTGAAGCAGTTCTGCATACCCTGGACTGTAGGAGGGCCTTATCCTTCTACCTTGACCGTACGCAGGGGCATAGAAGGGCTACTCAGCTCTTCGTATCCTTTGACCCCAATAAGTTGGGGTTGGCTGTGTCCAAGCATACTTTGTCCATCTGGGTAGCTGACTGTATCACCTGGGCTTATAAGGCGGCTGACCTTCCTTTGCAGGGTAGGGTCACGGCCCATCGTGTCCGGGCAATGGCTGCCTCAGTGGCTCATCTCCGCTCTGTGCCCTTGGTAGACATCTGCAGGGCTGCAACTTGGTCTTCAAGCCAGACTTTTGTGGCCCATTACTGCCTGGAGAGGGAGTCCCGTAGGGATAGTGCTTTTGGCCAAGCAGTACTCCGGAATCTCTTTGAGGTTTAGGCAACTCCTGCCCTCTGTTGGGCTACCAGTGGAGGTTGTGTCCTTGAAAAGCCTTTCCTTGCTGCTGAGACTAGAGGGAGTTCTCTTGTTCAGCCTGGGTTCCTCGGTAGCCCAGAGCTTCGGAGTCACCCATATGTGAGGACTGACTTCCTGCTTGGTCCTGGAGAAAGAGTAGTTACTAACCTGTAACAGGTGTTCTCCAGGAGCAGCAGGAATCAGTCCTCACAACCCTCCCTCCTCCCCTTGGAGTTGCAGTTGTACATAGTTTATTTTTCATTTTTGTGTGCTGTTCTTAGCTATGTCATTTGACTGAGGTAAGATGGCACCTTTAGGCGGGAAGGAAACCATGCACGCGTGCCTGCATTCCCAAAGGCTTTCATAGAAAGCTGGGGAAATGCTCCGCTGGGGCTTCATAAGCGCCGATGACACCCATATGTGAGGACTGATTCCTGCTGCTCCTGGAGAACACCTATTACAGGTGAGTACTCTATATCTCTTATTTTAAAGCAATCTCTTAACGGTTTTCTTGGTGATTCACGCTGCCCTTGGTTTGATAGACAGACAGAACCTTTCAACTTGCTCCTTTGATCTGTCAATAGGTTTTAACACCTATTTAGACAATATCACAATTCTCTTGTCTTCGAAGTGGTATGTCTCTTTGCAAAATAGCCTTTCTAACAAACAATTTATCCTTGTATATCCAAAGAATATCTATCCTACCCTACTTTCTCATCTTAAGCTATACCCTAATTGAATTTAGTTACACTGAGAGTTTGTCAGTTAAAACTGGCAATTTGTCTATCGAGAAAAACCCATTATGCCCAATTATATTTTAAGGGGTGAGGGGGGGGGAGTTGAATGAAGAATTGCTCATTCCCAGAGGTGCCAAGTTACCCATTTCCAGGAGGGAGACAGTTTGTTGGTTTTGATCTTATAACCCAAAACAGGGTGGAATTTATAGTCCTTGATTCTAACCACTGAAGTCCATGATATGCATCTCCTAATGCGACTGTCAGAAAGCCAGGACTGGCCTGAAATCTCCCTCTTAGAAATGGGTATCTTGGTAGTTCTGTATTCCTAATAGTAGTCAAAATTTTCTCTTCTTTTCAAGAACTTTCAGGAAACCTCATGTTGGACCTTTAGTGAGTTTTCTTCACAACAGTCAATATGAACCAGTGATGTAAGTTCAAACGAAGGGCCTCCAAGCAAAATTTGCTGAGGGCCCCTAATGATGATAGTGGTGGCAGAATACCTTTCCCCTCCCATTCCCCCCAGAAAACCTTAAAAGAAAAACTGACAGCTGGAAAACATCATACATACTATAAAGAACTTTGTCGCTCCACCTTCTGCCTCTCTGAGGTAAGTTACTGTTTTGCGGCAGTCAGAGAAGCAGATCCCTCTGCTGGGCCGGTCTCAGGTGTCATGAGACTTGGATATTTTTTCTGGGCTCCCAGCTGCCGCGGGACAGTACTTTACAACAGAGAGGCAGCGGGAAGCGAATGGAAAACTTCTTTATAGTAAGTATGATGTTTGCCTTGCTCTGCAGAGTGGGGATCGCAGGGCTGTGTGGGCCCTCTTCTAGCCTGGGCCCCCTGCGTTGCGGGGTCATCTAGGATGCTATTTATACCATTAAAATGGACCCTATTTACTAAAGTACAGTAAGATTTTGCAGTGAATGTGATCACCTGCCAATAGCCAAAGGTAACACAGGATAACGGTTAAACCTCAGCATGAACTGTTGGGGTGTTTTCAACAGTTATCGATTCTGTTACCATGTGTTACATTGGTCATAGATTACACATTGGAGTTGGCTACACCTGTTCAGGTAGCATTACTTGTACTGTATTATCTATCATGTTAACAATAAGGTGTGGTAACTACCTCCACATTAATTGTAAGGTGCAGTCCTCACCCATTCGGCATTCAATATTAATTTGGAAAATTTAACTGTCAAGTTGCTCTGTTAACTTTAAGCATGTGTTAATTACTACTTTAATAGTTAATGCAACTTCATAAATAGGCCCATGAATGTGTTTAGAAAAGCTGATTTATCATTTTCTCAATGGAGAAAGGTGAATAGTGAAGTATTCCAGGGATCTATGCAGGGCCCACTGATTTTAACGTATTCATAAATGACCTGGAAATAGGAATAATGAGTGAGGTAATCAAATTTGCAGATGACACAAAATTATTCAAATTATTTAGAACCCAAGAGGATTATGAAAATTTGCTAGAGAACCTTGATAAATTGGAAGACTGGACATTCAAATGGCAAATAAAATTTAATGTGTACAAGTGTAAAGTTATGCACCTAGGAAAGAACAACCCAAACTATGGTTACACGATGCAAGGTTCCACATTAGGAATCACCACTCTGGAAAAAGATTTAGGCGTCGTCATGGATAATACATTGAAACCCTCCACCCAGTGTGCAGCAGTGGCCAAGAAAGCAAATAGAATGCTAGGTATCATAAGGAAAGGAATGGAGAATAAAACAAAGGATATTATAATGCCTCTGTATCGTTCCATGGTGCTATTGCATCTTGAATATTGTGTGCAATTCTGGTCTCCATATCTTAAAAAGGTAAATGTTGAAAGGGACTTGAAATGGGGTGCCAGAGACCTTTATAAGAGTTAATATGGAGAATGGCTTAGAATTCATTAGCAGTCCAGAGAGATATGTGTATCCAAAATCAAGGCCATGTTTAGCAGAATGGGACAGAATGTTTTTGCTTCTAATTCAGCTAAGCAATATGTCTCTGCTTACTTTGTCCCATAACAAGACTTGTAACAAAAGTGGTGCTGATAACACAGTTTTTCTCTCAATAAATGAGGTGCTCTGGTCTAGCCAGGTATAAGGGGATTTACAGGAACTGCTCAAGTTTGCAGGACTGTGGACTCCCTTCCCTTAAGGCCTTAAGAGTTTGGTGTTTTTTTTAGCATAATTCTGTGTGTGTGAATTGTTTTATTAATTATTATTACTCTCTCCCATTGCTTTAAGTCAGAGGTTCCCAGCTCCAGTCCTGGAGGGCCAAACACCATTCAGGTTTTCAGTATGTCCCTAATGAATATGCATGAGATACATTTGAATACAGTGGGGGCAGTGCATGCAAATACATCTCATGCATATTTATTAGGGACAGCCTGAAAACCTGGTGTTTGGCCCTCCAGGACTGGAGTTGGGAACCTCTGCTTTAAGTGAAGGGATGAAGCCCAAGAGTCCAGGTTCTGTTGCTGGTGAGGGGTGAAACAGGGTACTTTCAGTAAAAAGACGAGCGACAAAAATGGTAAAGAGAATGGAAGGATACCCCTATGAGGAGAGGCTTAAAAGGTTGGGGCTCTTCAACTTGGGAAAGAGATGGCTGAGGGGGCTATGACAGAAGTCTATAAATTAATGAATGTAGTGTAATGGGTAAACAGTTTGGTTGTTTACGCCATCAAAAAGTAGAAAGACTAGAGGGCACACATTGAAGCTAAAATGCAATTCATTTAAGACTAATAAGGGAAAATATTTTTTTACTTAACATGTAATCAAACTCTGGATTTTGTTACTGGAGGATGTAGTAAAAGCTGTTAATGTAGCTGGGTTTAAAAAAGGTTTGGACAAGTTCCTGGAGGAAAGGTCCATAAACCATTATTAAAGAGGACCCGGGAAATGCCCCAGAACAAGCATTGTGGAACCTGTGTGCCTCTTGGGAACCTGCCAGGTACCTGTGGCCTTGATTGGCCACCGTTGGAAACAGGATACTGGGCTTGATGGACCTTTGTCTGACCCAGTAAGGCATTTCTTATGTTCTTATGGCAAAATTTATTGTACTACTTAAAGAATAATGAGCTCTAGTTTGGCCATTAGCTCTTAGGAAAGCAATTCTGGAGTCATTGTAGGAAATGTATCTAAAGAAGTTGACCTAACATGGCACAGCAGTCAGCAAGCGGGGAAAGCATGTAGTGCATAGCTAATGGAATTCTTTCCACCCTGTCTCCATGCGTATGCACATGTATGCATACATGCATGTTTGTCTGACCTAGAGGGAAGAGGTGGTTTCAATAGCGTGATTCTCAAATGTTCTGTTTAATTTGGAGAGAATAATAAAATTAAGTCAAGTGTGATGATCTGTCTATTAGGTGTCACTGGAACAGTCCTTAATGGATGCATACATGTAAACCACAGGAGACCATTGTTGCACCACTAGAGGCTGTACATGTAGCAACTAGTATGAAACTACACAGTTAAGCCACTAGCTGTCACCATACATAGCAACCATTAGAAAAGCTATAAGGTAATAGGTTTCACAGTCAAATTTACAACTAAAAGAATGAAACATACATCCGAATCAATAAGAGCCAGCTCAGCAGGGGTGGGCAACATTTTCAGTGCCTCTGTTTCAGTTGTATGTTTAAATTAATTCTTAGCTGAAAAGAAGCTGACACATCATACAAAGTTAAATAAGACAGCTTTCTATGATTTTCAGTGCATAATTATTTGCAGTTTTTTTACAGATTCAGAATAAGGAAACTGTGGATATGGCATATGCAAAGTTTTACATTATGCCATATGGGTTTTAATATAAGACTGGCTGTTGGGATAGATTTGGTCCTGTGGACTCTCTGATCTAAGGTTGTTATTTGAGTTCTTGTTTTTTTAAATATATTTTATGAATGCTTTTTATGTAACCTGTTCCTAGCAGTTTTGGAAGAAGGGGTTAAATAATGAAATGAATGAAAAGTTGTGAAGCCCTTTCAGTCAGTATTTTATAGTCCTTCCTTTGGCAGAAGTAGCTTCTATGTTTCTCCCATAGCCAAGTAAGGATCTTTCTGTTCTTGCTTTTGACATTTTTCCCACTCTTCCTTGCACAACTCTTCTAGCTCAGAAATATTCCCAGGTCTCCTGGCATGCACTGCAGATTTATTCATTAGTAGTTAGCTCATGCCTTTCCAGTAGATGATCAAGGTGAGTTACATTTAGGTACATAAGATATGCCATACTGGGTCAGACCAAGGTCCATCAAGCCCAGTATCCTGTTTCCAACAGTGGCCAATCTAGGTCATACGTACCTAGCAGTTTCCCCAAAAGACACAGGTTCCACAATGCTTGTACTCGGTCAAGCATTGATATCCTGGGTCCCTTCTTAATAATGGTTTATGGACCTTTCCTCCAGGAACTTGTCCAAACCTTTTTTAAACCCAGCTACACTAACAGCCTTTACTACATCCTCCGGTAACAAATTCCAGAGTTTGATTACACGTTGAGTTAAAAAATATTTTCTTTTATTAGTCTTAAATAGTTTATCCTGTAGCTTCATTGCATGTCCCCTAGTCTTTCTATATTCTGATAACGTAAAAAATCGATCTACGTTTACCCGTTCCACTCCGTTCATTAATTTATAGACTTCTATCATATCTCCCCTCAGCCGTCTCTTTTCCAGGTTAAAGAGCCCTAACCTTTTTAGCCTTTCTTCATAGGAGTATCCTTCCATCCCCTTTACCATATTGGTGGCTCTTCTCTGAACCTTTTCTAATATCGCTATATCCTTTTTAAGATACGGCAACCAGAATTGCACACAATATTCAAGGTGCGGTCTCACCATGGAACGATATAGAGGCATTATAATATCTTTTGTTTTATTTTCCATTCCTTTCCTTATGATACCCAGCATTTCTCTGTCCATAGAGGACTTACAATCTAAGTTTGTACCTGAGGCAATGGAGGGTTAAGTGGCTTAACCCTTATTTATTTATTTAACATTTTTTATATATCGCTTTTCAGTATTATCAAAGCGGTTTACAATGGAACATAACAGTTTCCATAGAACAGTAGAAACAACAACTATTCACATTTAACAACTGAAAATTCTTTACAATATTTTATAACTATTTACAGTAGATTGGTGTTTTACTTAGCAAGGCAATTTGTTGTATAAGGCGGGGATTTATTGGAGAGGTTGCATGTTTTCTATGGAATCAAAGTGTTCTGTAAATAGGTGAGTCTTTAGGTGCTTTCTGAAGTCGGTGATATTTGTGATTGCTCTTATTTGGTGCGGGAGAGAATTCCATAGTGATGGGGCGTGGAATTCAAATACTCTGTGTAATGCAGATTGTGAGGTGTACGAAGAAATATTAGCTGTCGAGAGAGTGTTAAGGTGTTGCGTCCTTCTTGATCGGGTGTTTGGATCTCATTTGATTAGTCCGGTCAGGCATCCAGCTGACTGGTTGTGTAATATCTTGAATGCCAACATTGTTGTTGTTAAGTGCCGTCGAGTCGGAGTCGACTCATGGCGACCCTCTGGATAGCTATCCTAAATTGTGTTCGGTCTTCAGTCAGGCGGCTCATTGACGACAGACTGGTACCCGTAGCTGCTGTTATTGTAGCGATCCATCTCATTGCTGGCCTTCCTCTTTTGCGTTGACCTTCTATCTTGCCAAGCATGATGTCTTTCTCTAATGATCTCTCTCTTCGCATGATGTGTCCGAAGTATGAAAGTCGAAGTCTTGTCATCTGAGCTTCTAAAGAAAGCTTAGGTTTGATCTCCTCTAGTACCGACTGGTTTGTTCTTCGGGCAGTCCATGGTATACACAGTATTCGCCGCCAGCACCATAATTCAAAGGCATCAATTTTCTTCCTGTCTGTCTTTTTCACTGTCCAGCTTTCACATCCATATGATGTTATTGAAAATACCATGGCTTGAACAAGTCGAATCTTTGTATGGAGAGAGACATCTCTGCTCTTGAGAATCTTATCTAGGTCTTTCATAGCCATTCTGCCCAGAGCAATGCGTCGTCTGATTTCTTGACTGCTTGTTGCTTCTTTATTGATAGTTGATCCAAGTTGGTTAAAGTTGTTCACAATTTCAATTTCTTCTCCTTCAACGATGAACCTGTTGATTATGCAGTTGTCATGATCTTGTCTTCTTTACATTAAGGTGCAGGCCCATTTTGAGACTATGTTCTTTGATTGTGAGAAGCAAATGTTTCAGATCATCTTCGCTTTCAGCCAGTAATGTGGTATCATCAGCATAACGAAGGTTGTTGATGAGTCTTCCACCAATCTTCACACCTCTGTTGTCTTCATACAGTCCTGCTTCTCTGATGATTTGTTCTGCATATAAATTAAACAGGTAGGGGGAAAGTATGCAGCCTTGTCTTACACCTTTGCTTATTTTAAACCATTCTGTTTCTCCTTGTTCCGTTCGAACTGTTGCTTCTTGATCAATGTACAGATTACGCAAGAGAACGATCAGGTGTTCTGGTATACCCATGCTTCTTAATGTGGCCCAGAGTTTCTCATGGTTTACACAGTCAAAAGCCTTGCTATAGTCGATAAAGCACAAATAGATATCCTTTTGGTATTCTTTAGTCTTTTCAAGGATCCATCTCACATCCGCAATGATGTCTCTCGTTCCTCGCCCTTTCCTGAACCCTGCTTGCACTTCAGGTAGTTCTTGTTCTAGGTATGGCTGTAGTCTCTTTTGAATAATCTTCAGTAAAATCTTGCTGGCATGTGGGATCAGAGCGATTGTGCGATAATTTCCACAGTCAGTTGGATCACCTTTCTTTAGTATGGTATAAACACAGATCTTTTCCAGTCAGTGGCCATGATGTTGTCTTCCATATTTCTTGGCAGAGCCTTGTAAGTACGGTAACAGCTGCATCAGATTGCTGCAATACTTCTATGGGAATGCTATCAATGCCTGGTGCTTTGTTCTTTGATAAGGCTTTCAATGCTGCTTCAACTTCTTCTTTCATCACCAATGGTTCCTGATCATAAGGTATAGGTTGAAACGGCTGTTGGTCCACTTGATCTTTATCATATAAAAACTCTGTATATTCCTTCCACCTTTTCTTGATCTTCTCAGCATCATTCAACATAGAACCTTGAGCATCTTGTAACATTCCAATTCGAGGCTGGAACTTTTTCTTTAACTCTCGCAGCTTTAGGAAAGCCGATCTTGTTCTTCCTCTATAGTTTCTGCTTCTATTTCCTTGCAAGTGTCATTGTAGTACTTTTCCTTGTCCTGTCTTGCTGCACGTTGGAAATCTCTGTTGAGTTCTGCGATTGTCTTTCTTTCTCCTTTGGCTTTAGCTTCTCTGCGTTTCTGGGCAATTTTCAGCGTTTCTTCCGTCATCCATTTTGGCTGTTTTGCTTTTTCACCTTTTGTAGAGACTTCTCGCTTTCTTCCAGCACAACCTTCTTGATGTCATTCCATAACTCTTCCGGAGCTCTGTCATTTGTATCTAAAGCAGCAAATCGATTTTGCAGGCAGTCTTTAAATTCCAGTGGTATATTCTCAAGGTCATATTTTGGTGCGTTCATGAGTGGTTTGCTCTTTTCAACTTTAGCTTGAGTTTGCATACTAGTAGTTGATGATCTGTACCACAGTCAGCTCCAGGTTTTGTCTTTGTTGATGTTACAGAGCTTTTCCATCGTTGACTTCCACAGATGTAGTCAATTTGATTTTTATACAATCCATTGGGTGAAGTCCATGTGTACAGTCGTCGCTTGTGTTGCTGGAAGAAGGTGTTTGAGATGAATAGATCATTGGTCTTGCAGAATTCTATCAATCTTTCTCCAGCTTCATTTCTGTTGCCAAGTCCATATTTTCCAACTACTTTGCCTTCTTCTTTGTTGCCAACTTTTGCATTCCAGTCACCCATGACTATCAGGATATCCTGTTGCATGTTCTGTCAATTCAGCTTGTACTTGTTCATAGAACTCTTCAATTTCATTCTCTTCTGCAGCTGTTGTTGGGGCATATACTTGAATTATAGTTGTGTTGATAGGCAATCCTCGTAGACGAATAGAGATTAAGCGTTCGCTGACTGCATTGTATTTCATTACAGTTCTTGCAAGTTTCTTCTTTATTATAAATGCAACACCATTTCTTCTTTGTCTTTCATTTCCAGCATAGTAGACCATGTGATCATCTGATGCAAAGTGCCCGATGCCAGTCCATTTCAGTTCGCTGACACCCAACAGATCAAGTTGTACACGTTCCATTTCATTCTTGACCACCTCCAACTTCCTTGGTTCATGCTTCGTACGTTCCATGTTCCAATGTGTAAGACATCTTTACAGCTTCTGACTCTCATTTCATGCGCAGCTACATCAGCAGTCAGACTTCCCGAGGGCTTTGATCCAACCACATCATAAATGCTGGCTTTACTCTGAAAAGTCTTCAGCTCTTCCCCAGTAGCTAGTTGAGTGCCTTCCGACCTGGGAGTCTCATCTTCCAGCACCATAGCACAATTTGTTTTGTTGTAACTATCCAGTGGGTTTTCATGGCAAGATACAGAAGTAGATTGCCGGGCCTTTCCTTCCGCGCAGTTTAAGTTTGGTGTTGTTGCCGTTGTCACAGAAATGTGATCATCCGCCGTCAACACTATCCCATTCTGCTGCTGCCCAGATGGGTGGTTGTCTTCGTCTGGCACCTCAGCTGAGACCTGTCCATCTTGGGAGACCCTGCCAGTAGTTAAACTACCGATAGTTTAGCTCTCAGCATCACTGATGCACGCAAGCCCTCACAGCACGACAAGCTGCAAACCAAGTGAGAGATGCCAACATTATGGTCTTGTATTTTATTCGTGATCGAATGGGGAGCCAGTGGAGGGATTTTAGGATAGGGGTGATGTGATCGTGTTTATTTGTACCTGTGATTAGTCTGACTACTGTGTTTTGTGCCAGTTGTAGAGCTTGGGTTGCACATTTGGGCAGACCTTGAAGGATGAGGTTCCAGTAATCTAGGGTGATTAGTGCCTAGCAGACAGAGCGGAAATGGTTTGGATCAAGTAAGGTTTTGCAGGATCTTGATTTTGTAGTAGGCTTTGGAAGCAGTCTTGTTGATGTGAGATTGGAAATTGAGCCTTTGATCAAGGTGTATTCCAAGGTATTTTACTTCAGTCTTGATTGGAATTGACCGGTTGCCAATTAATAGATTATGAGGGGGGATAAATGCCAAATTTCTTGTGATTATGAGGGGCTTCAGATTTGTTGTTAATTATTAGGTTGTGTTGTGCTAGCCATTCTGTGATTGCAGTCATAGATGATGAGATATTTGAGTAGTCTGGGTTCTTGATGTCGAGACTGAAGTATATCATTAAGTCACCTGCGTATAAGTGGTAATGTTATTGTGAGACTTCAGCCCGGGGGCTAACAGCCAGGCCTGGAACAGAGGCAGCACAGCAAACAAATAAAAGTAAGTTGTCATGCTGCTGTGTGGGCCCACTTCCTGCCCTGGTCCCCCCTGCATTGCCTGGGTGGAATTTACGCTGCTGGTGGGGACTGTCTAGTGGGAGAGGGAGATAAAGAGTGACTGGAGGGAATTGGCTGGGGTAGGGGAGAGAAATAGATTGAGACTGGTGAGAACTGGTAGGATAAGGTGGTATACAAATCCATCTAAATAAATAAACTGGTTTGGGGAAAGAGAGAGAGTCTGGTTGAGAAAGGAAGGGGAAGGGAGATAACATGTCATATTTTTTTTCCATCTGTTAAAAATTGCAAGCAAATAGTAATTTTATATTTAAAAATTGTAGAAAGATGTATTTAACTTTGTACCATATAGAGGTTGTGTCAGTTTCTGTTCATTTAGGTATTTCTTGCAGCATAAGGGGTTCCTAAACGTTTGCACACAACAATATTAATGAATTAATTAACTTAGCAATTGGGAGTATGGCAGTGGGGGAGGGGGGGTTCATGATGAGGAAAGCATGTAGAGTATGTCTCATAAAATAATTGCCAACCTCTCTGTGTGCAAGTGGGGGTGGGTGAGGCGCGTGGCTGCGGGAGGTGTCTTTTTATATGCGTTTGCATGCATATGTGGGTGTATAGGTGTTGGGGGATGTATCTGTGTTGGCTATATGTATGCTTGGGTGTTTCTCTGTGCTTGTGTGTGCATGTTCCTGTATATGTGTTGGCTACATGTGTGTTTGTGACCAGTAGAGGAGAAGAAAGGAGCAATTCACTGTCATGTTTCAGTGGACTGATATTTCTATGCTCCATCTGTTGGAAACTCTTCCCCCTCCCCCTCGGAAATGCATTGGGCCCTTTTTTTTCTCTGGAACCTCTGATGTAATCTGTTCCATTTCAAACTTGCTGTGTCTTTTCCCCAGTTTTCTCCTCATGCCAGATTTGATCAGATTCTGCCCCCAGACAGATGGATGGACCTTTTTGACTCATAGAAACATAGAAACATGATGACAGAAAAAGACCACATGGCCTACCTAGTCTGTCCTTCCATAACAACAACTACAACAGTCCCCTTTTTACCTTTAGAGATCCTCTGTGTTTGTCCCATGCTTTTTTGAATTCAGTTACTGTCCTCATCTCTACCACCTCCACTGGGAGACTATTCCACGGATCCACTACTCTTTCCATAAAGAAATATTTCCGCATATCATTCCTGAATCTATCTCTCTTCACCCTCATCCCATGTCCCCTCGTAGCAGAACTTGCTTTCAATTGAAAGAGGCTCTCTCCCTGAACATTTATGCCACGGAGGTATTTAAACATCTCAATCATATCACCTCTATCCCGCCTTTCCTCTAAGGTGTACATATTAAGATCCTTAAGTCTGTCCTCATATGCTTTATAATGAAGCCCATTAATCATTTTAGTAGCAACCCTCTGCACCGACTCCATCCTTTTCACATCCTTTTGAAGGTGCGGTCTCCAGAATTGCACACCATACTCCAAATGAGGTCGCACCAAAGACTTATACAGAGGCATTATCACCTCCTTTTTTCTGCTAGCCATTCCTCTCCGTATGCACCCACGCATCATTCTAGCTTTTGCCGTTGCCTTTTCTACCTGTTTAGCTACCTTAAGATCATCAGACACAACCATGCTTAGGTCCCGCTCTTCTTTAGTGGACAAAAGTACTTCACACCTCCTATACTGTATTGCTCCCTTGGATTGCTGCAGCCCAAATGCATGACCTTACATTTTTTAACATTAAATCCCAGCTGCCAAATTCTAGACCATTCTTCAAGCTTAGCTAGATCCCTCCTCATGTTATCTACCCCTTCCTGGGTGTCTACTCTATTGCAGATTTTGGTATCATCCGCAAAGAGGCAAACCTTACCCGACAGCCCTTCCGCTATATCACTAACAAAGATGTTAAAAAGAATCAGACCAAGGACAGATCCCTGGGGCACACCACTGGTAACATAATTCTCCTCAGAGTGAGCTCCATTTACTTGTACTCTTTGTCGCCTCCCACCCAACCAATTTCTAACCCAAGCAGTAACTTTAGGGTCCATCCCTAGGGTGCTCAGTTTGTTTATAAGTCGCCTGTGAGGAACAGTGTCAAAGGCTTTACTGAAATCTAAATACACCACATCTAGAGCTCTCCCTCGGTCCAACTCCCTGGTCACCCAGTCAAAGAAATCAATCAGATTTGTCTGACAAGACCTGCCTCTGGTGAATCCATGCTGCCTCGTATCCTGTAATCCGCTGGACTCCAGAAACCTCACTATTTTCTCTTTCAGCAGCGTTTCCAATAATTTACTCACCACCGAAGTTAAACTAACCGGCCTGTAGTTTTCAACCACATCCTTACTTCTGCTTTTGTGTAAAGGCACCACATGAACCTCTCTCCAGTCCTTTGGCACCACTCCCGACTCCAACAAGGCATTGAAAAGGTCAGTCAGTGGAGTTGCTAGAACGTCCCTAAGTTCCCTCAGTATTCTAGGGTGTATCCCATCCGGTCCCATCGCTTTGTCTACTTTAAGTTGAGCTAGTTTCTCACGAACACAGTCTTCTGAAAATTCTTCAAGATGTTCCTCGCTTCTGTTCCTGTTTGTGGGTGTTTTCTGAGGTCCTGCTCCTGGTTCTTCATCTGTGAACACAGAACAAAAATATTTGTTAAGCAATTCCGCTTTATCCTTATCAGCTTCTACATATTCCCCCCTGCACCCTTGAGTCTGACAATACCACTTTTGCCCTTCCTCTTCTCACTAATATATCTGAAAAATGTCTTATCCCCCCCCCCCCTCATTTTATTGCATTGGCTATTTCCTCCTCCTTTTGAATCTTTGCCTTCTTGACTACTTTGCTAGCTTCTCTAAGTTTTTCCAAATACAGATGCCTGTCTTCCGCTCTCTGTGATCTCTTGTATTTCATGAAGGCCTCCCTCTTTTTCTTCACTTTTTCAGCTACTTCCTTCGAAAACCATAGCGGTCTCCTGTTCCTTTTGCCTTTATTTACCATTTTAACAAAAAGGTTGGTTGCCCTTAAAATACCCCCTTTCAGTTTTGCCCACTGTTTTTCTACATCCCCCAGCTGTTCCCATCCCACTAACGACTCCCTGAGGTATTGGCCTATCTTCGCAAAGTTAGTCTTCCTAAAGTCTAAGATCCTCACCTTGGAATGGATTCTAACAGCCCTAGTCCTAATACTGAACCACACCATCTGGTGATCACTGGATGCAAAATGATCTCCCACTACAACATCAGAAACACTTTCACCATTGGTAAGCACCAAGTCCAGTATGGCCCCTTCACGTGTGGGGTCTGTTACCAATTGCCTGAATAGTTCTCCCTGTAGAGAATCCAGGATCTCCTTACTTCTAGATGATACTGCAGCAGGAATGTGCCAATCAACATCTGGCATATTGAAATCTCCTATGAGTAGCACTTCCCCTTTCCTAGCAATGCTGCGTATATCTTCAATTAACTCTCTGTCCACCTCTTCCTCTTGTGAGGGAGGTCTGTATATCACACCAATGCAAATAGATTTCTCTTTCCCTCTTTCTAGTTTAACCCACAATGCCTCCTCTCTCCCTTTTAAGCTCTGTAATTCCAAAGCTTTAATAGTAGTTTTTACATATAGTGCCACTCCTCCTCCCCTTCTTCCTACCCTGTCCTTTCTGTATAATTTCTTTCCAACATTATGCTGGGTTGGAAGGAATAAAAAGGCTAATCGAATGTTCGGAATTATTAAGATAGCTTTTTTCTTTTGCAAACCCTATTTATGCTTTTATACTAGTCCATGTAGCTACTACTGAGCATTTGTAGCTCCTACATTTGAATATTGGATGTAGTTTTAGTTAGGGGTGTGCGTCATTCGCGTACCTTAAAAAAGTAATCTGTGCTAAATTGACTTAACACGCACTAATCGACTTAGGGGCATGTTTACTAAAGTGCGTTTGCTGCGAACGGTAGCAGCTAAAGTGGGCCAAATGCAGATAGCGCAGAGATTTTCTGCTCTATCTGCAGAATGGCCAGTAGCTGTGTGCCTGGGCAGAGAGCGGGAGAGCCAGAAACGTGTAATTACTACAAGCATCAAGAGCACCCAGTAACCGCACATTTTGTAGACATTAGCAGCATCCTCAGCGCTGCCATCTTGGGATCCCTGCATGTTCGCGGTGTTATCTGCTGGGAAATGCGATGCATGCCTCCATAGATAATGACCATCTTTTGCAGCTAATGTGCTGCTATTTTCACTAACGTCCAGTATTAGTTGCAGAAGCCTAATGCCCTTTAGTAGTAAGTCATTGGTTAGTGTACATTAAATCAATTTAATATGCAGTAAAAATTCCCTAATAATGCAAATGTGTGAAATGAACTGAACCTCCCCCTGAGAAATGCGAAAAATTTGCAACTCCCCCCCCCCTCCCGGAATTTTTCTTGTCTGTGCATATTCTTAGTTTTAGTCACCCATTTCTAAGAGTATATGGAAGAAAAGTACAGAAAAGATCAACAAATGAGTTATACTATGCCTCCCGATAAAAAGAAAATTACAATGGCTAATGTGATATTATCAGCATTAATTCAAATTACGTACATTAGTTTTCAAAGCATTGAATGGCCTGCCCCAGAGATTCTCTATTCTCTTATGATCTGGGCCATTTCATTCAGGGTTTATATTTGGCTTTCTCAGTTTTCATATTGTACTAAAATCCTTTCCAGGGCTTTTGTTGTTCATTTCCTAAGTAATCAGGGCAAAATTAACAAGGGCATGAGGCAAAGCCTGCATGTTATAGCTCTATGGCAGTGGAATCTATTGCCCACAGAGAATAGGCTGGGTTCAGAGAATATTTCCCATTCAGGCCTAATATTAAAACCTTTCTATTTAGACAGGCTTTCAATGACATGAATTAGCTTTCAGAATGATGCGCCAGGCTGTTTAATGACTGTGTGTGTACATGTACATTTGCCTTGAGATGGTGACTATGTATTTAATTCTCTGTAATTTGTGTATTTATGTTTATGGCAATTTTAATATCTGTTGTATATCACTCGGGGGAAACAGTTTATGCATGTAACAAAATGAAATGAAATGATTAGCGTAAAGAAGATCCTTCATATGAGGCGAGAGTTTAAAAAGTCAAAGTCTTCAGCTTAGAAAAGAGACCACTGAAGCAGTGGCATAAGTTACAATGAGCAAATTTTGAGGGCCCCACATTGTCATGGTGGTGGCGTGCCCTCCCCCTCCGTGTGGCTCCCCTCCATGCAGGCCCCCCCTTCATTTGGTCGCGGCAGCGGCCTCCCCCATGCGGCAGCAAATGTACTTCCTTGTGTTTTCTGCGCTGCTTCGCTGTATATGTTTGCCGCGGGCCCAGCAGCTGTTCCCTGGCGAGCTAAAGTCTTATGATGTGGCCATTATCACGAGACTTTGGCCCAACGAAGAACAGCTGCTGGGCTCATGGCAAACTTACAAGAGTAAAGCAGCGCAACAAACATGATAAGGTAAGTTTGCCGCGCTACTGCCGCCACTGCTGGGTGAGTCCCCTTTCTGCCTGGGCCCCCCAGCATGGTGAGGGGCTGCTTGGGCAGAATTTACACCACTGAACTGAAGGGAGATATGATGAAAAGTGAGTAGAAAGTGAATAATAAACCCTTGTTTACTATGGGGCTTATTTTAGAAGTCTTATTTGAGATTTACATGTAACAATATGATCACTTACATGGGTAAATTGCAATCACGTATAAATAACCATTTTAGAAAAGGTTCATTTTACACATGGATGCCCATATTATGTTGAAAATAGACAGGGGCATGGGCAGAACAAAAATCTACATGAGTACTCCTCATTTCTTATATGGAATGCGTGTACAAGCCCCAAATTGTCAATACCCAGATTTACACCTGTTCCCTGACACAAATACATATGTAAAAATGTGGCCTTCCCTTTACAAGAGGGATTAAGGGGATATCCCCTTTAGGGCCCAATTCTATGAGGTGAACAGTGGGTCTGCATGTCCCGCTATCTGCCTTGCCGGTACTCTGCCTCCATCCACTGCTGCATGCACAGAGCTGCTGTGTGTGCTGCAGGGGACGGGGGCATGATGAGGCAGAGATTGGGAGGGGCATGGGTGGGACCAACCCCTGGACGTACAGGGTCGATTCCACTCATGGCTCTGTACGTCTGGGGTCACCGGGGCGATGCCCTGCTTATACCACCTCTGAGGTGGAATAAGAGCAGGATCCCCCCAAACATGGCCGGCAGCCCCCCACAAGAGCACTGGGACACAGAGGGTGAGTCCCTGCTGCCCGATCTGGGCCTCAGTGGCCCCTGTTGGGGTCGGGCGACAGTGTTCTGGGACTGCGGGTAGATGGAGCCACGGGGAGGACATCTGGCTATCCTCGGGCCCGATTTTGACAGCCACTGGAACATTTTGCTCCTGTGTTTCAGAATCAGGTCTAATGTCCTCCAAATTGAAATGATGTAGAGATGGGGTCTTCTGTAGTTAAATAACAGCATCTGCATGTTTCGGTGTGCAAAATGGCTTAGATGCACATATAAGTGCCGACATTTGCTTGTGCGCATTGTGAAATGCCAACACTTACATGCGTAAGTCGCTGCGTTTCCTCCGTCGATTTCCCCCCCCCCCCCATGTATATTTGTGAAATGGCTCCTCCTCCCAGTGCCCATGGACTTAATTTCCCATGCTTCCCTGCGCTTCTTTCTATGTTTTTTAGAGATGGCTCCACCTTTAGTAGAGTGGTTTCTAAAATACCTTAATTGCATACTGTACGTACCAGCCTCAATGTCTTAGTTCCGATTAACACATATTATCTAAAATGTAACTTCATGTCCTTTGATACAAGAACTAGGAGGTACCTGATGAAGCCTTCAGACAACTAGTTTAAAGTAGACAAAAGAAAGTGTTTTTTTTCACACAATGCATAGTCAACTCGTGGAATTCATTGTCGCAGGACATTATAGAGGCAAGTAATATAACTGGGCTTATAAAAGGACTGGCCAAGTTAAATCAACAAAGGATATTGAATATTACACTTAGACATATCAATCTTTGTTCAGTGCATGGTAAAACCACAACTGCTGTGAAATGGAAGGGGACAAGAGGATGGATCATTCTGCATATGGCCGGGGTATTCTATACTTCTTTACAGCAGTTCCTGTCAGGCCACCACCATGATTAAAGATTTTCAAAGGCACCTGGATATGTTGTTGCCTGTGCATATTAGGCCTTATGAACTCCAGAAGGAGGCACTGTTTGGAAGAATGAAGATGTTGAGACCAGCACTAGTAATAAATCAGAGATGGAGATTATCTCCAATATACTTTGGCTAAGGAGTAGGCGCAGAAAGAACCCATTGGAGGCTTTACCCCATCAGAGACTCGATGAACCCGTGTCTGGTCCAGTTTAGCAGATCTCATATTCTTACAAGAACTGGTTGACACGACTTCTGTTAGTTAAAAAGAGAAAATCCTTCTATTTCCCTTTAAAAATGTCCTGACACTTCTAATATGAAGAGTAAAGTGCAAAGCCTGTCTAACCTTAGTGCTGATTGGATGGGAGTGACTAGGGACCATGATCTGAGAATGGACAGATTGGGGAGGCCAGCAGGGATGAGACTGGGATTCTTTTAAGTGTGGTGACATTTTGAGGGGGTGGGGGCTAAGCAACTTACATTCGAGGGGGGGGTGTGCTATGGAGAGAGACCAGAGAGGTGTGCAAGGAATGGAGGGAAGTGGGAGGGGGGACGGCAGGCTGTGAGTCTTGGGGTCTGTGTGGGAGCTGAGGATTTAGTTTGGGGCCCCTTTTTTCCCAGAGCATTGGCAGATGTTATTATCTTTTCTTGACGGTACTCCTGAGGTGTAGTTAACATTCAGAGGATTATTTTTATCATGAAGTTTATTGTGATCTACTTTAAACCTTTTTAATATTAAGGAGCTTTGAATATATCCTCATGTGACACAGCTCATTGTGTTCACTCAGATATTTCAGCCTGGTTAACCTGCATGCAAACACTGCCAATATCGCGCATTAATGCATTTTTACTGCACGTTCAGGCGGGTGTAATCAGACTGCGTTAGAATTTTAGACTAGATGGATCATATTGATCTTTATCTGCCGTCATATACTATGTTACTTTACTTTACTTTATTTCCAGTGTAATAAACTAATGAAGCTAAAGCCAGAGGAGAAAGAAAGACAATCGCAGAACTCAACAGAGATTTCCAACGTGCAGCAAGACAGGACAAGGAAAAGTACTACAATGACACTTGCAAGGAAATAGAAGCAGAAATTATTAGAGGAAGAACAAGATCGGCTTTCCTAAAGCTACGAGAGTTGAAGAAAAAGTTCCAGCCTCGAATTGGAATGTTACAAGATGCTCAAGGTTCTATGTTGAATGATGGATGTGAAAGCTGGACAGTGAAAAAGATAGACAGGAAGAAAATTGATGCCTTTGAATTGTGGTGCTGGCGGCGAATACTGTGTATACCATGGACTGCCCGAAGAACAAACGAGTCGGTACTAGCGGAGATCAAATCTAAGCTTTCTTTAGAAGATGACAAGACTTCGACTTTCATACTTTGGACACATCATGCGAAAAGAGAGATCATTAGAGAAAGACATCATGCTTGGCAAGATAGAAGGTCAACGCAAAAGAGGGAGGCCAGCAATGAGATGGATCGATACAATAACAGCAGCTACGGGTACCAGTCTGTCAACAATGAGCCGCCTGACTGAAGACCGAACACAGTTTAGGATAGCTATCCAGAGGGTCGCCATGAGTCGACTCCGACTTGACGGCACTTAACAACAACACCAACAAACTAATGATATGTAAAATGAACTGAAGTAAAAATAATCAGCGCTAAAATGAAAGCAAAATAAAAAGTGCACTAAAATAGAAATCAAGTTAACCTTGGAAAATAAACTTTACATCCATTAGAACTTTAGAGGCTTTCGGGTCCAGTCACAAATGTCTCTGGACTCTTGAGGCTTGGAGATCCTAGCCCAGGACCCCTGAGTCAGGGACACTCTGACCTGAGATCCCTTAACAAAAATGCTCTGGAATCAGAGAGCCCCCAAGCCTAGTCACTCTTCTACCAAATAAAACGAAACTGCAGAGAGATAATTCGGACCTCCGGAACTGAAGTGTACCCGTAGTTTTCTGTTTCGTTACAAACAAGACCAGAGACTTATCAGCCCTCACCTCGTATATACTTATCTACCTGCACCATCACTTCCCCCTCTACCTACCCTACCAACGCCCTGATTTCTCTCTCCCCCCCCCCCGAAAGCATCCCCCTCCTTCATCATCTGTTCTAGTTCAGCTGAAATGTGACCTTGGCTGACCTACATGCATGACCCTTTCACTGGATAAATAGATACATTGATAGTGAAGTTTTTAGGGGATGAGAAAAGATGCAAAGATGTTGCTCGGGCCATTCCCAGCTTTTAACTCAAATTTATGATAATTTTCTTAAAATAATAATAAAAAAATCTTCAGACTGTCAGACCGCAGCCTGCATGATAAGATCCCTAGAAGAAATCTTGGACCCCTGCTCTGTGGCGGCGCCCGAGCTAAAGATATGACAATAGCGACGTCCGACCAGCAGGGGCTCCGCCATCACACGGCGGGAGCAGAGCGGCGTTTGTCCGGTAGGGGCGGTAGCGAGCTGTGAAGCCGCAGTCTCCTAGCCATCGGCGATTGCAGCAGCTGCGATTCAGATCCGTGTTGGCTCAGTGGAAGAATTACACACTAAAAACAGCCAGCCATGAGCGATCGGCCCCTTTTCCTAGAGGCGGAAGTGGTGAAGACGTTTTTATCTTATGCTGCTTTAATTCCACTGTTGGAAAGGGCATTAATCAATTTTTCCGGGGGAACAGAAGGAGGAATTGTCCAGCCGATTCGGACCATCGTGCCAGTGGCTAACTACGGCGGGTAAGGTTTGGGCAGGAAAGAGGGTGACTCATAAAAATGTTGGACCTGACTCGCTCATTATCTCTCCCAAGCACGGTGCAAGATCTGTGCACCATGTCTCCAAACTGCGTTCGTCTATTGCGATACGATTGGTATCCACAGATAGGCAGAAGATGCTGATTCAGCAGTATTCAGCCAAGGAAGGGTTACAAGGAGCGCGTTGGGGTTTCTGATCATCTAACCCAACACCCAGGGATGGGCAGAAAGGTGTTAGGAAAACAAATTAAAAGTTACTAATTGATTGATTGGACTCCAGGACAAGGGGATTCTTAGGAGTCAACATTTTGGAATGATTTGAGGTGTTAAACTCAACACAAATTATTCTTCCGTAAAGTAAAGGAACTTGCTCATTATCAGGGATGGATTTAGGCATAGACAACAATTTATTTATTTATTTAACATTTCATTTATACCGCCTTTCAAGGCATCAAGACCGTTTACATTGAACGATTAGAGTAACTGGCTACACTGGTTTAACTCATGTACATTATTACTTAACAATGGTTATAACTTTTAATTTAAAGAATTAAACTATTTAGAGGAAACAGTACTGGATTGTGTGGTTTTATGAAACATTATCACGTTCGGTTATGTGTCTGAAACAAAAATACTTCTTGAAAGATATAAGTTTTCATTTTTTTTTCAGACCAAAGGTGTCATGTTCTGAAGGTGTCAAAAAAACTGAGGCTTGGGATCTCCTACTCACTGCTCATCTGCCTATGGGCTCTTCAATCTTAAACCCCACCCTGCTCACTATTGGGGGTGCTCAAACACCCCCATAGCTGGCACTTATAATTAGACCCATAGTTTGTTTGCCAATCTGTAAGGTGATAAAGAACTGAAGGGAAACAGTACTGGGCCAAACCAATGAACCATTTGTCTCCTGTGCAGTTTTTTAGGAGTGATGCCTGCCTACAGCACAATGGATGATGCTCTTGTCACAAAAGTGGTTACCTTCTATGAGAATAAAACGCCTGATTGTCCTTCACACCACTCAACTGTTCTTCTGTTTGACCCCAGGAATGGCATTTTGACAGCCGTGAGTATAGCCTGGCCTGGAAGCACCTTTCTTTGTGATACAGTTAAACAAAATAAGACATGGAAATATTTAAGATGAGAAGTTGTTAAATGTTTCTGAGAGGTAATATTTGGCACCACTATATGGATAGCTGTTGGTTGGCATCAACGCAATGGCAAACAACAATCTAACCTCTGGATTTTCCTGGCAAGGTACAACTTGAAGTCGATTTTCAGGCCTTTCTTCTGCACAGTAAGTTTACAGCACCTGGTATTCCAAAGTGGTCTCCCATCCAAGTACTAACCAGGTCCTACCCTGCTTAGCTTTCAGGCTCATTCAGGACAGCAAGTAAATAGCTTTGGATAGCAAGAAGCTGTCCTAAATGGCTATCTATTTAACGATCTGGCCACTAGCCAGATACCAGTGCTGAATATCTGGATTTAATTTAGCTACCATGGCTGGCTGCTGCTAATGTCTGCAGCCCTTATGGAAGCCCCTGACTGGTAGGTAGATACATTGGCAGGTCTATGCATTTGGTTATTAACCAATGAAGCCTTAGGTTACAAGTGAAACCTGTTTTCTCTGTGCCACAAGGTCATCCCTGAATTTTAAATCAATTTTTTATATTTTTACTAAATGACGATCTTTTAAGGTACTCTTGGTGGGACTGAGGTGCATGGATAGAGAGCGCCGTAGGAAAGCTTTTTTGCTTGAACTTCTGGTCTGAATATTATGAACATTTTGAAGAATACTGTTTCTTACTAAACATGTAGTTTTGCAAATACAGGCATTGTAGCACAGACACACAGATTTTCTCTCTATTCCTTATTTTTGTGTCATTTTGCTGAATTGCTACTAAAATAAACAGTAGATTGTTAGAAAATGTATTTCCGAAATGTAAGAACATTCCACAGTCTTTCAGCCACAAGTTGTACTAATGAGGCTCATGGTAATACTGTCTGATGAGCTTATGGAGGCAAAGTAAAGTGATAAAGTGACGACTAGAGCCAGAGGAATGTGCCGAATAACCAGCACAACAAAGGAAGTATTAATACTCTTGTGCAGGTCATTGGAGATGAGGCCAAGCACACTTCTGTTTTGAATAGCAGTGTGCATGGCCAGAAAAAGTTTGTTTTATGCTTGTTCAGAACTTTTGTTTTTTCTGATTTTTGGCATTTTTGTGTTTGTTTCGTATTGCATAACGTTTATGCAATCATATCCATTGTACGCACATTCATTTGTAGAAATATACAAATACATGTGATTTGTATGCGCTGTACATTTTTAGGCCGCTAAACAAACCAAATGTACATCCCTAATTCTTGAGTCCTTATCTCTGAAACGATATTGATTGTGTGGAAATTCTCCAGAGAGAGGCTACCGAAATGGTTCAGGGATTTAAGGATCTAATAATGCATAATCTAGAGGAGAGATGGGGGATTTGATATTTATATTTCTTAAAGATAAAATTAAGGCAGAAGAAGTGAATCCATTTCGGAGGAAAGAATCTCTAGAAAAGAGGCCACAGTATGTGGCGCGGAGAGGTAGTTGACTCATTGAAAGGGTGACGGATGCACGCAACAACCTTCTGGTGAAGGTGTGGAGACATAAACAGCAATGGAACTGAAGGAAGAAGGGGTAATATTAGAAAATCCCTAGCTGCAAAGATGTGATCAGAATGAAATCAAGGCTTATGGTCTTTTGTTTTTTTCTTACATTCTCTATTTCTATGCATTTACTGCTTATGTTTTCTAGGTTATAAATGGAAATGTTATTACAGACAGAAGGACAGCTGCAGTTTCTGCAATAGCAACAAAAGTATGTATGTTATAGTGTTTTTAAAAAAAAGTAAAATGGGTGATGTGGATTTGTAAGATTAATATTTGCCTAGTCTGTTCTCTCCTGGGGTGAAATCAACCAGTTTTTCAAGAAAGGTAGTTAATGATTTTGAGTAGCACATGCAAGTAACAGTATACATTCTGTACTTAATTTTGGGGCTTAATAGACAGGTACAAGGAACAATGTATTCTGTCTAGAATAAATATCCCCTTAAAAAAACAGCTTAAGAAAGGTCTGGGGTTTTTTTTTGTGTGTCATTAAGTCATTGCTGACTCCTGGTGACCTAGCAGCTCCTGGGTTTTCTTGTTAAGGTGTGACCAGAAAACGGGGTTACTTACCTGTAACAGGAGTTCTCCGTGGACAGCAGGATAAGTCAGCCACACCTGGTGACGTCCTCTGGGCGGCGCCATAGTACGGAAGTGCTCTCCAGAGCTCAGAATGATGAGACTTTCTGAGCCCACCCAGGTAGCCCACGTCACCGCTCTGCCCCCTAGCCAACCAGTAAGTTCCAAGCTAGACCAACGGCTAGGGAGCGGTCCCGTGGGATGGCCTCCTCCAGGGGAGGTGGGTGGGATTGTGTGGCTGACTTATCCTGCTGTCCACGGAGAACTCCTGTTACAGGTAAGTAACCCCGTTTTCTCCATAGACAAGCAGGATTGTGTCAGCCACACCTGGTGTCTCCCTAGCTTGACATGCTGAGGGGAGGAGGCCCATACTGAGCGTATAGACCTGGATTTGCTAAATCAGATACTTAGTCCAACAAGATCAACAACCGCATGTTTATTCAAGATCCGAGGTAAAAGTGCAACAGTGCTACAGCAACAGATTTCTTGCACCGACGTGCGAGTAGCATAACAGTGTAAACAGTGCAATAGTGCAAACAGTGCAACGGTAATGTCGATTGTCCCGTGTAACAGAGTGCTAGAGCAATTGCATACAGGCAACACGTCCAAGTGGTCGGAACTAACTTCTGATCGTCGTTACACATACTGGGCAGAGACAGTGTTCAATTGCGTCTCGTGGCAGTGGAGAGGACGGCCGCGCCGAGGGCACAATCCTCCTGAGAGCGGAGGTCAAGGCAGTAGTGTCTCTGGAACGTGTGCAGGGAGGACCAAGTGGCCGCTCTGCAGACATCGGCCAGTGGCACTGCGCGGAGGTTGGCAATCGAAGTGGCAAGTGCCCTGAGATGGTGAGGGCCCACTCTTGGGTGCTCACTGGCGCCTGACGGATCAAGGCAGTAAGAAACACAGGCGGTGACCCAGTGGAACAGTGTCCTCTTGTTGACGGGTCTTCCGGGCCTGTTTGGGTCAAAGGAAACGAATAGTTGCTCGCCCTGCCGGATAGTTTGCGTTCTTTGCAGATAGATCCGGAGAGCCCTGAGACAGTCGAGGGTGTGCAGGCGCCATTCCTCGTCTGAAGAGTGAGGTTCCGGGAAGAAAGATGGAAGCTCAATGGACTGGTTAACATGGAAGGCCGAAGACACTTTCGGCACGAACCTAGGATTGGTCTGCAGGGAAGCATGGTTCTGGTGCAGCTGTGTATAAGGAGGATGTGATACTAGAGCATGTAGTTTGCTAATCCTCCTGGCGGATGTAATGGCCACGAGAAACGGCGTCTTCCAGGAGGCGAATCTCATATCGGCTGACTGGAGGGGTTCGAAGAGCTCTTGCGTCAGGCGTTGCAGGACCATGTTGAGATCCCAAGGTGGTACAGGTCGTCTAATTGGAGGTTTCAGATTCGACAGGCCCTTCATAAAGCGTGATGTAAGGGGCAGTGCCCCAATAGAAGTGGCCCCTGCCGGCGGTGAATGGAAGGCCGCTATCGCTGAGAGGTGTACTCAGATGGATTGCGTTTGCAGGCCAAGGCTAGACAGGGAATTGAGGTACTGCAGGACATTGGGAAGTGGGCATGTGGTGGGCTCGAGGCCTTGGTTTGTGCACCAGATGCTGAATCTTCTCCATTTAAGGCCATAGGACTTCCTGGTTGAGGGTCTCCTGGCCGCTAGCACCACGTCCTGCACTTCTGCGGGTAGCTGGAGATTGGAAAGGCTTAGCCGCTCAACCTCCAGGCAGTGAGAGACAGGGCTTCGAGGTTGGGGTGCCATATGCTGCCCTCGTACTGTGTCAGTAGGTCTGGTCTGAGGGGTAGGCGCTTCGGGGCTCCATGAGCTAGGCGTATCAAGAGGGCAAACCACATCTGGCGTGGCCAGTGGGGGACTACCAGGATGGCGTGGGCTTTGTCCTGAACAATCCGTTGCAGTGTCGCTGGGATGAGGGGTGTTGGCGGAAAGGCATACACCAGAGACCACTCCCCCCAAAACACGTTGAATGCATCCGCCGCCAGCCTGCTGGCTGACGGGTGCCTGGAGCAGAACGGGGCATTTGGCATTCTATTCTGTGGCGAAAAGGTCGATGTTCGGAGACCCCCAGTGTCGTAAAAGATAGTCGGAAACCTCCGGGAGCAGAGTCCATTCGTGAGGCTGGAGCTATCTGCTCAGCCTGTCTGCCAGGATATTCTGGTCCCCTGGGAGATAGGAAGCCCGAAGGTAGCATCCGTTTCTCAGGGCCAGGGTCCATATCAGTATAGCCTCCTTGCAGAGGAAATGTGAGCCGGTGCCTCCTTGTTTGTTGATATAGAACATGGCCACCTGGCTGTCCATCTGGATGAGGATTGATTTCCCGTACAATTTTTATTTATTTTTTTATTTAGCAAGTATTTGTATCCTGCTCCTTCCAGCGATCAGAAGCGGGTAAGATTACATCGAGAAACTGCCGAATCAAGACAGATACAATTTTTGTTTACATACAGATTAGTAGGGTAAGCACGCCACACAGATTTATCTATTTCTTAGCTAAGGGGGGAGATCATTTACATATGTACATTTAAACAATTGTGGAAGAAACGCTTTCAGAGCATATCTTATGGCCCTCAACTCGAGGAGGTTGATGTGTAGAAGCCTCTCGTGCTGGGACCACTCCCCTTGGGTGCTTAGGAATCGCATGTGAGTGCCCCAGCCAGTGTTCGATGCGTCCGTAGTGAGAACCACCTGGTGATCGCAGGAGTGGATGTCCTTGCCCACAGACAGGTTGGCTGGTATCGTCCACCAGCGGAGCTGGATATGGATCTGTGGAGTTATCGTGATTGTGGTGGAAAGGGGTTGACAATGTTGGTTCCAGTGAGTGCGTAAGTGCCATTGAAGTGGGCGCATCCTCCACCTCGCCATGGGAAGGACTGATGTAGAGGCCGACATGTGTCCCAGAAGGCGTAGGATGGATCTCGCTGAGGAAGTCGCTGCCTCAGTCGCCTTGCCTGCCAGAGCTGTGATGGCGGACAGTCTGCGTACTGGGAGGTAGGCTTTTGAAACTTTGGTGTCGATCACGGCTCCTATGAACTCCAGTCTCTGGGACGGCGAGAGGTGCGACTTGTTGAAATTGATGACAAACCCCAGGGAGGATAGCAGTGCCATGGTTGTCTGTAGGGCCTCCTGTAGCTCCGGGGCAGAAGGGGCCGTGAGGAGCCAGTCGTCCAGGTACGGGAAAACCACTATGTTCTGCATGCGGAGGTGAGCTGCCGCCACGGCTACACACTTCGTGAAGACCCGCGGGGCGGGGGACAGCCCGAAGGGCAGGACTCTGTACTGGCAGTGCTGGCCTAGCACTTGGAAACGGAGGTACTTCCTATGCAACTTGTGAATGTGGATGTGAGTGTACGCGTCCTGTAGATCCAGTGACGCCATCCAGTCGCCGGTCTGAATCAAGGGGAGGATGGCGTTAAGGGAGTACATCCTGAATTTCTCTTTGCTGATGAACTTGTTGAGTCGGTGGAGGTCTAGGATGGGGCGGAAGCCGCCTGTCCGTTTGGCAATGAGAAAGTACCTGGAGTAAAAACCAGAGTTCTTCTCAGGCGGGGGAACCTCCTCTATGGCCCGAGAGTTCAACAGGTGCAGTAGTTCCGCGGCCATGGCCAGGCGCAGCTGTTGGGGCGTGTCGCTGATTGGAAGAGTGTTCTGGTGGGGTGGGGCCACAAAGCGTATGCGGTAGCCCTCCCGGATGACCCGCAAGACCCAGGAGTCGGAGGATATTCGCCGCCACTCTGGCAAAAAATAAGTCAGGCGCCCCCCTGTCCGGTGGGTTGCCCGTGATCTGGCGTCAAAAGGAGGGCCCACTCTTGTTAGTGGGCGCGCTGGTCTTCTTTTGTTTGCGGTCCCTCTGAGAGTTTCGCTGGTGAGGGGGTCCCTGATAAGAATTGCTCTTATATCTGTTGTTTTGCCACTTGCGATTTGAAGGGTACCTCTTGTTGGAGGAGTAGTAAGGTTTCCTATGGAAATTGTTTCTCTGGGTGCCGCTGTGGTGCTCAAAACCGTCCTCCGCCAGGGTCTGTAGCGTGGTACAATGCTTCTTCATATCATTGACAGTATCTTTTACCTTGTCATCGAAGAGTGACTCGCCGGAGCAGGGCGCGTCCGCAATCCTGTCATGTGTATCGTCATGCAGGCCAGAAGCCCTCAGCCATGCCCATCGTCTCACTGAAATGGCTGTCCCAGCGGTTCTCAGCGCTGTGTCGAAGGAGTCAAAGGTAGCACTGGCCAGGTGCTTGCTGCACTCGGACATGTCGGCGAGCGCCGTTGATGCCAAAGTCTGAGATTCCTTTGGGAGGGAAGTCATAGCGGCTTTGAGGTTCGCCATGCACGCGTCCTGGAAAAGGACTTGTTGAAACTGGTGAGCCGCTATCTTCGCATTGAGCATGGCTCCTTGATACACTTTCCTCCCGATATCGTCCAGGAGCTTGTGGTCCCGACCCGGCGGGCTGTTGGCATGTGTGCGCGAGGACTTAACGCGCTTGAGGGCTGAGGACACCACTATGGATTGGTGTGGCAGCTGTGAAGATGTGAATCCTGGGACAGGCTGCACCTGGTATTTTGTCTCTAGCCTCCTGGGAAAGGGGCAGTCGGATGCCGGGGTCTGCCAGAGTCTCAGATGATTGTCTCGGAGTGTTTGGTGAATAGGCAGTGTGAAAACGGTTCTCGGGGTGGCTAGGTATTTCAAGACCTCCAGCACCGTCTCCTTCTTGTCGTCAAGGCCCTGTAAGGTCAAGGTGGATGCAAGTTTGAGCAAAAACTTGGGATAGGTGAGATCCTCAGGGGGGGGAGGTTCCTCTGACTCCGGGGAGCGTCCTCGATCCGGGGTTGCCTCTTCACGCTCATGGACTGCAGATCCCACAATTGCCCTTCCGAGATTGCGCCCTTCAGTGTCAGGGGGTGGGTTACTCGAGGGTCTGTTGCCTGGTGAGGGTGCCCGGTTCTCCCTGATCGGCGGGTCTGCCTCCCGGATGTCAGGCTGTAAGTCTGCTGGGGGCGGAGCTAGATGGGGCAGATGTGGAGGGGTCACAACAGTAGACTGTTTAAGGAGCTGAGACAGCAGGTGTACAATGGAGCTGGATGCAGATTTGCTCCGATGGCTCTGACAGGGGCTGGAGGAGGTTGAAAGGCTCACATGGCTCCTCTTGCGTTTCTGGCGCCGATGCCTGCTGTGGCGTCTTGACCGACGGCTGCTTCTATGTTTGGAGCTCCGATGCCGGCTAAACGAGCTACTGCTGCCACTGCCGTTGGAATTACGGCGGTTCTTGCCTTTGGTTTTGCTGCGCTTCAAACTTCGCCTCCGGCATGAAGATCGGCTACTGCTGCTGGTGCTGCTATTAGACGGGTCGCATCCATGTTTTTTACCTCCGCGGTGGGTCCTTCTCCCGGAGCTGCTGCTGGTGCTGCGGCTATGCATTCGGCGTGCGGGAGACCCGGTGCCGAGAGGAGAGGCGTCGCCATGGCTCCCTGACGACGCCGAGCGATAGTGAGGCTCGTGGGCGGGGCTGGAGGACCGGCGCCAGCAGACATCACTGACATCATGTGTTTCTGCGTCGATAGGCCTGCCGTTGGAGAGGGTGGAGTTGGAGGACTGTGGTCTGGAGTTGGAGGACCTTGGCCGGGCGCCATTTTCTGTAACCACATGGCTCTCTCTAATTCCCTTCGCAAACTGGGAGTTGGCAGGCCTCACTTCCCCCGACGAGATCACCGCGGGAGACAGGCAAGGCGGTGGGAGTCCGGAGGGGAGAGTCTCAGCACCACGGTCATGGAAGGAGGCCGCAGCAGGCACATCCAGAGCCGGGGCATGTAACAGGGAGATCGCCAGAGCAGAAGCAGGTACTGTGGGGGAAAGGGAGGCAGTACTTGCGTTTTCTGAGAGGAATTCCTTGAGATTATGGCTCCGGATCTTCAGAGCTCTAGGGGACATTCTTCCACAATGTTCACAGTCTTCAATTTTGTGGTCCGGCCCCAGGCAACGCAGGCAGCTACCATGTGTGTCGGTAACACTCATTTTCCTCTTGCAGTGGAGTCCTTTTTTAAATCCCGGCTTAGTCATGGTCAATCTATAACGTGGGTTCACAAAAAAAACAAAAAAAAATTGCTGGGAGATGAGAGAGAGAGCAGGGTCCGTCTTGCTGGCAAGGCGGAAGGAAGAATACTGGTTGGCTAGGGGGCAGAGTGGTGAGGTGGGCTACCTGGGTGGGCTCAAAGTCTCATCTTTCTGAACTCTGGAGAGCACTTCCGTACTATGGCGCCGCCCGGAGGATGTCACCAGGTGTGGCTGACGCAATCCTGCTTGTCCATGGAGAAGTAGATTACCAGGCCTTTCTTCCAAGGCAATGGAGGGTAAAGTGACTTGCATAAGGCCACAAGGAGTGTCAGTGAGAATTTACCTTGGGCAGTCCCACGTACATTAACCATGTTGCCCAGGGCTGACTCATTGCACTGTTCTTCAGGATTTCCGTCTGGGAGCATTCAGTAGTGATCATGGATTCTGAGTGGCTACCTAATCTATTGTTGGTTTTAGAATACAGAAATAGACCGTCATGCACAAATGAAATGAAATCCATTAATTTATTTCATTATAAAATGGTTATGATAAGACTCAGAAAAAATAAGGATTCCAGCGGGCTGACTAGGAATTAAAACATTAACAGTTTTTAGCTCTTTGCCATACACACAGAATGGGGAAAAAGCCTTGCGAACCGGACCCTTAATTGGGTCCTTTTTTTCTTCTAATATATAGATATAGTGATAGTCTTGGAATGAATTTGGAATTCTTCCTGACATTCATGCAGCAGGAGTCATTCCTTTGTTCTGAGTGTTGCATCAGCATCTACATTAATCCTTGGAATAGTTTTGTTACTGATGGTCTTAGATCACATTCTCTCTTTGTCCTGTCTTTGACCAATAGGATAATAGCAAACTTGAGTAATAACTGGAATTGTTTTTGATAGTAATTCTATGACTATAGCCATGGAGTGGAAGAAACTTTTCTAAAGCCTTTGGCATTGTCTCTACATCTCAAGCCCCATATTTAGTTTTACAGTATTTTTGATTTCTACTACTACTATTTATCATTGGTATAGCAATGATATGTAGAGCTGGACATATACACATGAGAGACAGTCCCTGCTCCATAGAGCTTACAATCTATGCAAGGCAAACACAACAAACGGGGAGAAGAGAGAGTTTTAACACACATGGGCGATCACAGGAGAGTAAAGGATCAGGAAGCAGCCTCAAGAGGTGGGGTTTTAGCCTGGATTTGAATAGGATCCGAGATGGGGGCCTGATGGTACTGACTCAGGCAATCTGTTCCAGGCAAACGGTGCAGCAAGGCAGAAAGAAGATGGTCTGCAGTTGGCAGAGGATACGAAGGGCACAGATAGAAGGGATTTACTCGATGTGCAGAGTTCCCGAGGAGGGGTGTGAGGAGAGGTAATGAGGTGCAACAGAGTGAATGCACTTGTAGGTTAGTAGAAGGTTGAACTGGATATGGAAATACAAAGGGAGCCAAGGATGTGACTTGAGAAGAGGGTTATGTGAGCATAGAGACACTGGTGGAAGAATAGTTGAGCTCTGAATGGACTTAAGAGGAGAGAGATGATTCAGAGGGCGACCAGTGGGAAGCAGGATGCACTAGTCTAGATGAGAGGTGACTAGAGAGTGGATAAGGGTCTTGGTGTGTTCAGAGAGGAAGGGCCAAATTTTGTTGATATTACAGAGAAATAAACAGGCTTTAGATATATGCAGCAAAAGAAAGAGAAGAGTCAAATGCTGTGAGCTGAGGAAGAAGGGGGTATGACAGTGTTACCCACAGAAAAAGAGAAAGGCAGCGGGGGGGGGGGGGGAATTAGAAGAAATCCTGAAAGTCCATATAAGGTATGCAGGTCTTCAGCAAAATTATCTAGATTTCAATTATGAAAAATTCCTAAGCTGCATAGATGGCTCACCACCCGAATCATACTTGATCCTCTGCATGCTGCAAAAAAGATCTTTGGTTGGCACAGGTGATGTTTGTTCAGGGAGACTTACTTGTATGCACTGATTTTTTTTTGCACTTTGATTTTTTATAGCCTAGAGGCCCAGAAATCCAGTATAATTCCTGAGAGCTCCCAGGATGGTTCTGGAAGTCCGCAGAGCACCTGGCAAGACCCTTTCTATAAAACCTGCAAATACACAAAGCTCTGTAATATATTTTTAGAGGTGTTTTGCTTATGTGAGAGCATCTATATGGGGGGGGGGGGCATTTGTCTGTCTGTACACATAGGTTTGTCTCTACTTAATACAGACAAACCTTTGTGTAAGGATATAGGCAGAAAGAACATCCAAAAGTAAAACTGAGCCAGATAGCGTGGAAGTAAAGAGTAGTAAAGAAAAAAAGTTGGTGTGGCAGGGACCTCAATCCCACTGGCACAAAAAAAGTGCAAAATCCGATGTGTGTGTGCTACCAGGAACCCAACTCCCAGCAGCAGAGGAGTGCCGCAGCCAGGGCAGGAAAGGCTGCGGCTGCCGCCATGGACTCAATTGTCAGGAGCAGCAGAACAAGGTGTTTGGAAATGGTATATCTTGTAGCGCTATATAACTGATCAGTAGTGGTAGTAGGGAGAGGTTGAAGTGCAAGGTGGCTGGAAGGAGGAAAAGGTGCAGAGGAAGAGGGATGAACTGAGGAAAACGTGCAAGGGGGAAGAGGGAGGGGTGATGGAATGTAGTGTGGGGAGGGGGAAGAGAATGGAAAGGGTAGTCCCAGGGGAGGGGATGGAAGAGTGATGCAAGGAGAGAGAGCGCAAGGGCTGCTGGAATAGCGAGCGCGAGGGTGATGGAGGACTGGGAGAGCGCAAGGGCTGCTGGAATAGCGAGGGGAAGCACGAGTGTAAGAAGGGAAAGTGTCAGGGGGGCCCAGGATGAAAAGTTGAATGCAAGGAGGGGGAGAATATGAGGAACAGTGTTCTCCCAGGACCTTTTGAATGGGCGCACCACCTGGCTGATTTTACTGAGTGCCCAGCTAACTTAATATGATGACTTGAGATGGCAAAATAATGAGCAAGAATGGAAAAATGATTTAAGTGATTTTGTAATTAAGACTTATAAAATGTAACAGTATATGTAAATATAATATAAATGAATTAGACATTTAAATGTATTTGAAACTGTGGCAATTAAATATATAGTATATGGAACGTCCTGACAGTTATTTTTGTCTGCTACTTGCCAGCTTATAGTGCAGCCCACCTGGCTGACAAAACTTTCTAGGGAGGACACTGAAAAGGGAGGGAGGGATGGGAGGGAGTGCAAGGAGGAGGGGAGGGGATGGAAGGATGAGTGTGGGGAGAGAGGGGGTGCAGAGAAAAAAGAGTGCAGGAGGGGATATGGTGCAAGCGAAAGTGTGAGACTGAGAGAAATGAGTGCAGGGGGACAGGGGCAAGAACTCCTAAAATCAGAGACATGCACTATAGTCTCCCACTAGCCACGCAGCCGCTACCATGCTATCTAGGTACACTTCACTATCTCCCCACTGAGACCCTGAGAAAGCATGCCTGCTGCAAATGGAGGAAGGGACTGCACCATTGTGTCACATTATAACTGTGCACTTTTCAGCTTGCTTAAATTAAATTCTTTAGGGGATCGCATCGTAAGAACTCATGCCATCTCTCTGATATGACTTTCTCGTTATTTGTTTTTGCAGCTTCTAAAGCCAGCCACTGCTGAAGTGCTCTGCATTCTGGGATCCGGTTCCCAAGCTTACAGTCATTTTGAAGTCTTTATGGAACTGTTCTCTTTCAAAGAGGTAAGAAATCAGTTTTCAACAGGTTCGATTTGATTTAAATTGTAATTTAGATCACTAGTCAAGAAGCAGAATGAATTTGATTGAAACCAAATCCATTTAAAACATGATTCAAATGAAGAAGGCTCTGCACTGTTGAAACTGAAACTGTAAAAGGAAAGTCTGTCTGTTTTATTTTAATTGTGTTAACTGTGATAGTACCATGAAGCAAAAACTATATTTTTGTTCAAACATGAAAATTCAAGAAATAACTTAAGACCACCAAAACGCCGTGGCCAGGGAAGGCAGGCAGTCCTTTAGAAAATACGTACTAAGCTGGAGATTCTACACATTTCAAACATGCTTCCTTCAGTATCCTGAAAGCAGAAAGGATTCTCATGGCACTGTTTGATTTGGGCCACCAAACTATGTCCTTCTTTGTTACAGTTGTTGTTTTTACAATTGTAGAATAGTGTATCTGAATTCAAGAAAGCATGGGACAAACACAGAAGATCTCTAAAGGGAAAAAGGGAGTGTAAAGTTTAGTAGCTGGTATCAAAGCGAAGACTGGATAGGCCGTGTGATCTTTATCTGCCAACAAGATTTATTCTCGCTTATCTCTGCATACTGTTGTTAACAAGCAGGTTCATTGAACAGAACTCAGAGGACTAGGGTATTACACATTAGTGCCCACGGGCTGCTGTAGTACCCATGTTATTCCTATGGGCACGGCGGCAGATAGTGCACGCTAACATTTAGCAAACATGGTCTAAAGTTATGATTATTAAAATGATATCTTCCAGCTAGCTTCACATTCTTAAAAGATATTTGTAATGTGTGATTTAAACAAAAAATATGATTTTTAATTTTTCTTTAAATCACTGAATTTTATCCATCCTGATTTCAGAAGACCTCAATGTAGCTTAAATATAGACATGATCACTGCTGGCATGCACATACATACCACACCCACCATCTCTCCTCGTGCCTGAAGTCTACTTGGCATATGTTTGGCTGGTTTTCACCTTCTGTTCCAAAGGTTAAGATATGGAGTCGTACTAGAAAGAACGCAGAATTGTTTGCCAGCACGGTAAAAGGAGGCGTCCAGGTGTGCTCCACCAGCAAAGAAGCTGTTACCGATGCGGATGTGATTATTACTGTTACTATGGCAACGGAGCCCATTTTATTTGGAGAATGGGTAAAACCAGGTGCACATGTCAATGGTGGGTGAGACTTTTTTTTTTGTAATTTATTTTTTATTAGTGGTTTTGATTTGTTTCATCACAACAAACAAAAATAACCCAGCAAACATCAAAATCCCTAAAAACAGATCAAGGACATGTTGAGCTAACATCATTTTAACTATTCCTCCCTCTTGCTCCCACCCCTTTCCCCTCCCTTCCACCAAGTCCAGTAACGTATCCGAATAGAATCCATTTTTCCACGTCACTCCTGTTGAATTGCTCTAAGCCTCTGAAGGCTGTAAAACCCATGTAGGCAATCATAGACTCCTGCCAGATGTGGCAAAGCTGCTCACTTCCAGTTAAGTACAATCTCCACTCTCACAGCAAACTTCAGAAACTCCCAATACCTCCTCTGAACCATGGGGCATATTTATGTTGCAAGAATATTTTAGGGGCCCAGTCTAATTTGAACCCCAGTCTCTTCTATACAAGAAAACCTGTCATTTCTTTCTTTACAACATCAGCAAAATTCACCCCTTCCTTTCCGAACACACTACTAAAACACTTAGCCACTCTTAGTCACCTCCCATCTTGACTATTGCAAGCTCCTCCTTGCCAGTCTCCCTCTGAATCCTCTCTCTCCCCCTCAGTCCGTTCAAAACTTAGCGGCGCGGCTAATCTTCTGCCAGGCCCGATATGCTCATATAACCCCTCTTCTTAGATCACTTCATTGGCTCCCCATCCGATTCCGAATCCAGTTCCAACTACTCCCACTGATCTATAAATGCATTCATTCTGTTGCTCCTCACCCATCTCTCCCTACACCCCTCCTCGTAAACTTTGTACCTCTGGTGGATCGCTTCTCTCTGTCCCCTTTTCTTCCACTGCCATCTCCACACTTTGATCCTTTCAGCTTGCTGCTCCTTAAGCCTGGAACAAGCTACCCGTGTCTGTGCATCAGGCTTCATCTCTGCCCCTTTTCAAATCCAGGCTAAAAGCTCACCTCTTTGCGGCTGCTTTTGGATTTTCATCCTTGTAGTCTCCTATGTGTCTCCTTCCCTTCCCTAGTTGTTTCCTTGTCCTTAGCTGTTATATTGTCTGTCTTGACTAGATTGTAAGCTCTGACAAGCAGGAACTGTCTTTACATGTATCTGTGCAGCGCTGTGTATGCTTTGTAGTGCTATGTAAATGTTCAGTAGCAGCACTTATCCCAGTAAGTCTGTACCACTGGGCACTGCCACTATACAGTATATGAGATGGTTTAACGTTGAATTACTAGCAGTAAGGTTCAGAAGTATATAGGCAAGTAAGAAACATTTTTGGGTGACCTGAGTTAGACTCTCTCATGCTAGTTATAAATGCAGGGGGTATATTTATTTATAGGAATTTGTTCAAAAAATATTTAATTAGCATTATGGCCATTTGTTGACCTTTTTCTACTTATTGGAGATGACAAAAACATTTCCAGTTTGGGTAATCAGCTGATTAGATGAAAGAACATATTTCACGGATAGTGTAAGATCAGTACTGGCCAATTTCTCATTAATTGAAGCAGCTTTTCGTTCTTGATTCTGGCATTACCGGCTCCCTAGCAACTGATTTGTTTTGACCAGCACCGCTGAGATGCTAAAGAGACAAATGGCTTGTCAAAGCTGGAGAAAGAAGCAGAAACATAAAGAGATGCAGGTCATCCATTGGAATATAAGTTTCCCAAACTCCTTTCTGTTTGACACTGCTCTCTCTGTTTTTCACGCTAGCAAGAGGGGGTGAGTGTAAGTTCTGGACTCCATTAGTGTTATGTCACTGAAGCAACTTAAAGAAAACTCCTTTTCTTGTTTTTGACAACCGAGACATTGCTTATTAGTTCTGGGCTTCTCCCGCTGCCTCTGAAAATAAAGGGGTCGATATTCAGAAGGGTTTATGCAATTTGCAGCACCAGCAAACCGCATAAACCCTGGTGATCTGGACGGTGTTGCAGAATGTTCCCACAGAGCACAGGAAAGATGCCCAGTTAATTCTGGGGCGGTCTGTGGGTGGAGTTGGGTTTGTCTCGACAGCTGTCAGATAACTGTCATTGTCAATGGCTGTCCCAACGTTATGTTGCTTTGCCATCCGGTTAGTGGTGAATATCGCCGCTAATCGGATAGTAATACTCCTGGCCAGCAAAACCGGATATTTAACACTGGACACCAGATAGCTCCAGTGCTGAATATCTGGTTTTAATTGAAGCAGCAGCAGCCAGATGTTTTAAAGGCGCTGACCAGTGCTACTGAAAACAAACCCCAAACTTCTTTTCACTGAGCTTCTGTAGTAGAAGAATCTCTCCACATCCCATGTAACTAGTGTGACCTAGGAGATCCATATCAAAGGGGACCAGCTAGCCAGTCTTGGTTTGATCCCATTGCATGCATGAAGATATAGTCTTATCTTTTTAAAGAAAAATCAATTGAAAAATTGTGTGCAATTCTGGAGACTGCACCTTCAAAGAGATATAAACAGGATGGAGTCCGTACAGGGGGGGGGGGGGGCTACTAAAATGGTCCGTTGTCTTCATTATAAAACATATGGGGACAGACTTAACGATCTCAATTTGTATACTTCAGAGGAAAGGCAAGATAGAGGAAATATGATAGAGACGTTTAAATACCTCTGTGATGTAAATGCACAGGAGGAGAGCCTCTTTCATTTGAAAGCTCTGCAATGAGGGGATATAGGATGAGGGCGAAAGGGGGGGAGTAATATGTGGAAATATTTCTTTATGGAAAGAGTGGAAGATGCATGGAATAGTCTCCCAGTGGAGATAGTAGAGATGATGACATTATCTGAATTCAAGAAAGCGCAACACAGAGGATCTCTAAAGAGGAAGAAATAGAATATAGTAATCGGTATGGAAGGGCAGACTGGATAGACTATGTGCTCTTTTTCTGTTGTCATGTTTCTATGTAAAATGAGAATTATATTTCCATGTATGCAGTGGAACTGAACTGGGAGACTCTATGTGATTATCCTACATTTTAACCCTTTGCTTCCATCTTCCTATCTATGTGAAATGATTATCTGCATCATTGACCCACCAGCATAGACTCCAGCAGTGATATTGATTATAGCAGCAAGAGGCGTTTCCTACTGGGGCACCTGCAGCTGTGGAACATTTGAAACGTCTGCAAGATCAGTGCAGACACATAACATGTTAGTTCGCAGGGGTTGTCAACCTTGACCTTGTACACTGCCTAGCCAGCTGAGTTTTCATGAAAGCTACAATATATCACATGAAGGGGGATTTGCATGCACTGTCTCCATGGTACGTTGTAGATATCCTGAAAACCCAACTGGCTAGGAAGTATTTGAGGACAGGTTTAAATCCTCTGACTCCAGGTATATTTTATCTAATATTAGTCTTCCATCTCGTGTCTTTGGAGAAAGCCCTAGGTGATCCCAATTACTCTGTAACAGATAGAAAACTCATGGTAGCCAAACTTTTAAAAATTCAAATAAGGTTGGCAAGTTTAAGGTATAGATGTATGCAAAGAACACAGGGGTTTTTAGGGTGGGAAGAAATGGGGCTTATACAGGCTGAAATTTGTCTGAATTTATTTTTCACAAGATACAGGAAGTTGGTAGCATGTAGTACATATTTAAAGAAAATATATGGAAGCTCCTCTAGAGAACATTACAGAGGCCTCACGTCCTGTGATTATATATGTGGGTTGGTAACAAAAATATTTAGTTATAATTTTCACATAAAACAAGATCTTGCAAATTGTTTTACATATTCAAAAATTGTTGTTTTTTTATTTTTTTTTAGCTATCGGTGCATGTAGACCAGACTGGAGAGAACTAGACAACAATCTGATGCAGAAATGTGTTTTGTATGTGGATTCCAGAGAGGCAACCCAAAAAGAATCGGGAGATATTATATTGTCGGGGGTAATATCTTTCTGCAAGTGTATCCTTCTGACCATGTAGTATCTCTGATGAAGGCTTCCAGTTTCTGGAAGAAAGTTACAAGACTTTGCCTCTTCGTGCTTCTCACGCTCAGTGCCTGTCATTTCTCTCTGGTCTAGCTCTTGCTAAACAGAATTTCTATCAGTCCCTAATATTCTTTCTCCCCCCCCCCCCCCACTGTTCTGTTATCTTTATCTTCTTCAACATTTTTTCATGTTTTTCTTGATAAGATTTGCTCTGTTTGCTCTTTTGTTCCTCCCATCATCTTCTCCTCCACTTACTTGTTCTTCAGGGCTCTCTTACTCTCTTCTCTTTTGACTTGCTGCGGGAAGTCTTTGATCTGATCCCAGCTTCCAAACCTACCGCTTTTCCTCTAGATTGGATTCCCACTTCACTTCTTCTGAAAAACGTTGATACTCTCCTCTCTCTCATTCTCTTTCGCCTCTGGCACTGACCCTGATGTTTATAAAGTGTAGTATGTTATTCTATTTGAAAAAGGATCTCCCTCATTTCTGCTACCATCTCAAATTACCTATATCTTTCCTTCCCTTCCTCTCCACAGTTCGTCAGCATGCTGTTCATCTCTGGACTTGTGACCTCCTTTTGCTTTGGATTCTGTTAGTTTCAGACTCTCAGTTCACTGAATACATATCTCTATACCTGTTTCTACTATCCCTGCTGCACTGGATCTGTATTCTGCCTTTAATACTCTTGATCACCCACCTCCATTTCCACTCTCTTCTCTCTGCATTTCTGTGCCCTGATCAATGGTTCATTCTTATTTTATCTCTCAAGGGTCTTGTCAATGACAGTCTGCATGTCTGTCTATCTATATATACAGAAAGGGATATGCTTCTAAGCGGTATACCAGATATCAAGTGGCCATTTACCACATAGCAAATGTAAATAAGCATCTTTGTTTCACAGGCAGAAATTTTTGCAGAACTGGGTGAAGTATTGAAAAAAACAAAACCTGCCCTTGCTGAGAAAACTACAGTGTTCAAGTCAGTGGGTAAGAATACATTGTCCTCTTTGGTCTGGAAGTAAACTTATTTACCCAAGTGTGTTAAGTTTTTGCACTTATCTCGTGTTATACGCAAAAAGTAACGCACAAGAAGTGCAAAGCCTGTGCACTAAGTGTCGAGGTTGTGCCCAGCATCTGCCTTGCAGTTAGTGCACAGGACAGATACTTACTACATGAACCCATGTTCCAGGTCTCAGCGTGGAATTCAGGCCCCGGTGCAAAGTTTAATAGAAAGAAAATGCAGTGTCATGTGGCAGCACAACGTGACCCCCTGCCACAACACATAGTCCTCCCAGTAAGCCCCTCTACAAGATCCCCACTTCTGACCCTCCCAGGATTCTCCCTAGTAGACTGGTTATCTGCCCGCCTGGGGCACCTGGCTATGCACATTTGTCAAGTTTGCACATACGGGTGTCCTACTCCCCACTCTCCCTAAATGCAGTGGCAGGAGCAGAGAAACATGCCATGAACTGGTGTAGGGCCCCCACCGTGGCATGCCTCTCTGTTCTCAGGCCTTCCAGGTGTGCAACCATGAGATCCTGTGACCTAGTGACTGCACTTAAATCCTGCTGCACCTCTCTTCGCAGAGTCATGAAGTGCAGCAGGACCTCAGAGTTCACCCAGGTCCTGGGAAACTCATGGGGATGCACCTCATCCAGCATGATAATAGGCAGGACAAGCTGGGCCACCGGTTGCTGCAGTGATCTGTCCATCTGTCCTCTCCCTGCCCTCCAGCTCCCTCTCTCGTACAGTATAGGGCTCCTGAGTGCCAGTCCCCTCCCTCTGCAGCTCTGGTGACAATCAGATCAAATCTTTGCAGCCTCAAAGTTTAGCTGTGGCCACTGGCCCTCTGGTCCCTGCTCTTTCACGAGGGTGATGACCACATCAGGGGGTTCCTCCTCCTCTACTCCCTCCCATGCCGAGGAGCCACTTTTGCTGCTGGCATCTGCCTCTGTAGTGATAGTTGTGGTGGTGGTCTCCTCAGCTGCAGTATACATGGGTACCATGGCAGGTGGTGGTGGTGGTGGCAGCAAGGGCACTGGTGGCAGTGGTGGCGCAGTATCCATGGTTGCTACTGCTATGATGCAAGCAGGTGTGTCATAGGGATGTCAGCATTACAGTGGTATCCTCACCAGCTTCCCTGTATGAACTGCTATTTGTCCCTCCTGACCTGACCTGTTCAGGTGTGGCCCAAGGTGACATCTTACAAAGGTGCTGTTCCTCTGCTACTCAACATAATGTGTGGATGAGGTGGTAGAAGCTCCATGCAGTCAGTCATTGCAAGGAGCCCTTTGAGTGCAACATTAATTTATGGGTATGTTATCCCTGTGGCAGCTACACCACTACCTGGTTGATCCTGTTCTTTGCTATAATTTCTAAACCATGCACATTCTGCCATCATTGTGTCTCCCTGCTGTGACATTGTTCAAATTTGGCTGTTGGTCACCCTTGGGACCCATGCCCTGGGGAGGAGAGGTAATCCACCTGCAGCCCTCATGACATCAGGTACCTATTGTCTGGGAAGTCAGTACATGCCACACTCATAGTGAAGTTTGCTGTTTTACCTCAGTATCCCACACACAGTTATGCCCTACACGTGTGTGGGTGCAGACAGTGATACCTGTATAGTGCTTTTGCATTTTGCCTTCTTGTGACATCATCATGCACCATGAATGAGCACCCTGACCTGGCTACATTCCCTACATTTCTTCTCTCTGTCCATGTGATCTTTCTGAGCCCCTAGCCCTTGCTATTAGTCACTCCATGATTTTTGTGACACCATTTCCTGTTGGGCACATCTTGGGCCATCTCTTTAACATATGCCAGCCGCTATGCAGGGCTCTCTGCTGCATGCTACCATTGCATTCTGTGCCTTGGCTGCTGTGGCAGTACATCTGATGCCCCAGTGTGGCAATACATGTCATGGATGCATGGTGTTGGCATACATTTCATGGCCTTGCACATTGCAAATGGCAATCCAGGATCCCCTCCCTATGTTATATCTATCCACATGTGCCATGAGCTGCTGCAGCTCCTGCTGAAGATTCTGGAGCAATCAGGGCCCTGTATTGCGTCTTTAGTGACTCCAAGTCACAAGTGTAAGAAAGCATCTGTTGGGGATAAGTGGAGAATCCTTGCTTATTTATTTATTTATTTATTTATAGTCTCTTATATACCGCGCTATTCAGCATCAGCGCGGTTCACAATAAACAAAGAGTTACACAATTCAACGGTACTTTGTGTTTACAGTAAAACAGGAAATACAACTCGGATAACAGGGTAATTAATTAATTATAACACAGTCATGATCTCATCCTGGCTTCAGTTTTGTGTATGGGTGGTCTATGGGGTGTCTGTATTGTATGTGTATGTTTGGAAGGTCTGTGGGCTGGTTGAGATATCTGCATTGTTTACTGGATAAGACAAGAGGAAGAGGTAGTGTTTCAAAGCTTTTCGAAATTGCAAAAGGTCTGGTATTGCTCGGATGTTTTGAGGAAGGCTGTTCCAACACCTTGGTGCACAGAATAAGAAGGCCCTGTCTGTAGTAGTTTTGGTGCACTGTGTTATTGATTTAGGGACTAACAGAGAATTGAGTGTTACTGACCTTCTGTCCCTATTGAGGGGTGTTGTTTGGATCATATCCGATAATGATGCAGATGAGAGCTCTTTGATGGCTTTGAATGTAATTAGTAAAGTTTTGAAAGTGAGTCTACTTCGTATCGGGAGCCAATGAAGATGTTTTAGAATAGGTGAAATATGGTCTTTCCGGGATGCTCCATGAAGGACTCTTGCTACAGCATTCATTGCCATTTGAAGTGGGTGTAAGGTGGCTTGAGGGAGACCTTGTAAAACTGAGTTCGCATAATCAAAATGAGGTATGATTAGCGCCTGATAGATGGTTCTAAAATCGTCTGGCTCTAGCAAGGATCGTAGATGTCTAAGGGAACGTATTTTGTGGTATACCGCTCTTACAATATTTCCTATGTGTGCCTTCATATCCAAGTTTTGGTCTAAAGTGACACCGAGGTATCTGAAGGTGGTCTTGGTCTGGAGGTTAGCATCCTTCACTTTCAAAAAGGACGGAGCAGTGAAATTTCGGTTCCGTGTAATGAATAACACCTCAGTTTTCTTGTGTTGGATCCTTAGATTTTGGGATTGTAGCCAGTTGGATACTTCATTTATGCAGTTTGTTAATGGAGTGAGGTCGGGGTTCTCTGTTGTAAAAGGAAAATATAATAGTACATCATCCGCGTATATCATGCAGTTAACTCTAAAGGATCATATCAGGTTGCATATAGGCTGCATGTATATATTGAACATAAGGGCGGAGAGGGAGGAGCCTTGAGGGACCCCTTGTTTTTGATGAAACTGATCTGATGAAGTATCGTTGGATCGTACCTGCTGCCATCTGTCAGAAAGGTAGGACTTACACCACTCAAGCGCTTTATCGGTAATTCCCTTCCCTTTGAGACGTTCTAGGAGGCGTTCATGGCTCACAGAATCGAAAGCGGCTGCGATATCTAGGAAGACAAGGACAAACCCTTGGCGGATGTTATCAATACCTGATAATAAGCTGCTGAACAGTGTAGTTAGAAGCGTTTCCACACCGTGTGCTTCTCTGAAGCCGTGCTGGCATGGGTCTAGTGGCGCGTTAATTTCTATATGCTCCTGAATTTGTTTTTGTACTTCTTTTTCCAATATTTTTGCTAGTAAAGGAATGCTTGATATTGGTCTATATGATTCTGGTTTAAGAGGGTCGAGCTTGTTGTTTTTTAGTAATGGCCTTATGGATGTTTGCTTAAGGGTACGTGGGAAAGTTCCTGTTGTAAATGATTGAATCATGAGTCTGGATATGATGGGACTGAGGTCAGCTCGTAGATCTTTGATCCAGAACGCAGGGCATGGATCAGTATGAGCGGTGGTCATGTTTAAGCTAGCAATGGTGTCCTCGATTTGTCGTTTAGGTGGTATTGAGAAGATAGTAAGTAGAGCTTGATCTACTGGATCTAGGACTATGTTAGGAGCTGAGTTATTGTCAGTTTGGCAGAGTTTGGATTGTAGATAGTTAGCAAATATTTGAGGGTGGATTTCGTATTTGAGTTGCGTGGCGGGTTCATTTGTCAAACGCTTAACTATGGCAAACAGGTCATGAGGCTTGTTCAGAGATCTTTTTAACGTGACTGCATGGTAATGTCTCATTGATTCAGTAACAGCTGTGCGATGAGATGTGAGATGTAGGATATATGCAGTTCTGTCTACTTCTGAGTGTGAGCGTCGCCATCGTCTCTCAAGTTTCCTTAGGGTTGTGCGTGAGGCCTTCAGCTCAGATGAATACCAGATAGCAGAGTGTCGCTTGCTTTGTAATTTGTTAGCCGACGGACATGTGGCAATTGAACTGAGCGTATTATTCCAATCAGAAACTAAATCATCAAGGCTGCACTCTGGTAAGTTAGTTAGTGGAAGTATTGTTTTTAGGATTAGGTCTTTGTCAAATGGCTTAAATCTTCTCAGGGGGGCACTGGGAAGGTCATTCACTCCTCTTTCTTCCTTTCGGTTACATCTGGGAAGGGGAACCTTGAATATAATTAGTTTGTGATCTGACCATGGAACTGGGTTGATTGATAGATCCAAGTTGGATGGTGAGTTGACGGTTGTTTCAGTTGTAAATATTAGGTCTAATATGCCACCTTTAACATGGGTTGGATCTTTAATTAATTGGTTAAACCCTAAAACCTGTAGAGCTTCAAGAAAAGCTGTTACATGGGAGTCTTGGAGAGATGGTAGATTGAAGTCTCTTAGCACCCAACTTGCTATTATATATGGGGTTCTGTGTATTGGAGGCCAAGTCAATTATCATTGATAGCGAATCTGAATTGGATGAAGGAGCGCGGTATAGTAGAGTGAAGGAACAACATTTATTTACTATTGAGATAGTATCTAGGAGTGTTGAGCTTGTTGCTTCCTTAAGGTTGAACTGGAGGTCAGATTTGGTGATGGCTAGAACACCACCTCCTCTCTTGCCATTTCTATGACATGTATGTATGGAGAAATTGGGAGGCAGGAATTGGTTGATTAATACATTGTCATCGCAAGAAAGCCATGTCTCAGTGATTAGGAGTAGGTCAAGGTTGTGTAGTGATATTAAGTCAGAGATGAGAGGCCATTTCTTGCACACAGATCGGGCATTTATCAATGCACATTTCAGATGTTGGGGAATTGGATTACATTGAATTGGATTACATTGAATTGCTTAGGATTACATTCATTTCACCGGTTCTTCCCTTGCCATCCTCCTGTCCTCTCTCCTTCTGTGTGTTGAGGGTCTGCCATCTGTCCCTTCTGACATCCTGATTCCCATCACCATCCATGTGCCTTGCTGTCATCTCTGGTTGTGTGATATCTTTCCATGGTATAGTTGTGTTTCTTCTGTTGTGGCTCTGCACGCCAACACTTCTGCAACCATGTGCACATTGTGCTTTGCATATGTCCTGAGCTAGAGCCTGGCCTTTTAGTGCCCATTGCTCATGGCATTCCCCCATACTGCAATGCCTTTACTAGATGTCAGCCCTGTCTTCCATTCTCATGGCACATATTACCTTGCTACTGCTGTGCTTATATGTTTGTGCCTATTTTCCCTGCTGGGTTCAGATTGTGCTTCTGGATGTCTGTGTGGCTGTGGCTGCATTGATTTCTTTGATTGCTGCTCCTCTTTCCTGACACTCGGGGGATGTTGCCCTGGGGGACTACCCTGTCTTGGCTCACACCTGGCTACCTTGCTTCCTTGCCAGTACACTGGGTGTCTGTCTGCAGCTAGTTGTCCCTCTGAGCTGTGTCATAGGGTGTGAATAAGTGGTCTCACCTCACTAGAGCTATGCATATCCCATCTCTGACTTTTCATGCTGCAGCGTGGGGAAGCCCATGCCATTGTGGGGGCTAGAGCAGCTCCTCCTCTTCCAACACCAGGTAGTATAACATCAGGCTCTTTGTCCTTGAGAAGTTTAGCTGTTTGATGGCCATTGTGCTCTTCTCTGTGTATAGCTACACATATACATGCAAATGCCTGTCACATGGCGAGGGGGGCACATAAGTCCCACATGCATGATGCAAAGAAAACCAAAACCAAAACCCCCCTGCATGTGCATCTGCATTTTAATATGCAGATGCATGTTGCCATAGCCTCTATTCATTATGAGACCACTTCACAGAAGGGCACATCCGGGCTATCAGAACATCCACAAAATGGAGGGGGCACAGTGTACCCGATTCTACACCGTGGGAGCTAGACATTCTCACGGTGTAGGATCGGGCACATAGATGGCCCGGCATACCCTTGATCCCGCCATAGAACACATCCAGCTGCTGCCCATCCAGCCCACACCGTGCTCCTGTTGGTGTGCCAGTACTGTGATGTCCCATCACCATGGCATCGGGACAACCAGCAGGAGTGCAGAAGGTCCAACTGACCAGCACATTTCCTTCCTCTGCCGCCTGACCCTCAGAGGGGTCTGCTGGGGCCAGGATTGGGCAGTGGGGCCTTACCACTTGTGGCTCCATGTCCTGAGGGGGACTACCAGGCCTGATGGCAGGGGCACCCTCCTCTTTTTCTACCTCAGAGGTGGAATAAGTTGGGCGCATTAATGGAGCCCACCAGACATACAGGGTCTTGACTAGAATAGGCCCTGTATGTCCCGGTGCATAACCTCTTCCTTGTCTCTGTCCCTCCACCTCCTGTCCCCATCCAGTGCTCCCATACATTCCATGTGAATAGCGGTGGGACGTGCAGCCCCACTATTCGCGTCCCAGGATGACCTTCTATGGGAAGTATGCATGCGTGCGACATGCCATTTTCCGTAGTGTGAGCTGGAGATGTGTTGATTTTAGAAGGCCCATGCATGTGCATGCCATCTTTCCTAAAATTGCCATTGATATATGCACGCTTTGCATGTCACCGCTGCTGCTTAAATGGACTTTCTAAAATGTGCCTTTATATGTATCAGATTTATTTCCTCAGTATTACCACCACAAATTCACATTTTCTAACATTAACATGACATTATTGGCTGCAGTGGCTAATAGACTGGTTTGCACATGTTGTGGGGTCTTTAAAAAAAGTATTATTTTTTAAAATATTTATATTCCTAGCGACACATGCCAAGTCCCAGTAAGGCAGGCCTTCAAAAATTTTCTTGGAAGCTAGGAGCCAATCTACAAATTTAGGAGCCGGCCACTGAGACCTAGATTACAGATATATTGCAATTCAGTTTTTAGGGCTTGATTTGTTAGGACTCTTTTCCCATTTTCTATAGGAAAAGAATGCTTTATAAATCAGGCCTTTATCATGCCACTACAATGGGCCCCATCCTCCTCCTCCTCCCTTCCCCGACTAACCCCGTGACCTTTTAGAGCTGCAGATCAGGCAATTTCCTTTTTTGCTTCACATATCATGATGTGAAGCAAAAAAAAAGGTTTCTTATTTCCCTGCACCTTGCCTTCACCCAATCTCCCTCTTTCTTTGCAACGCCCCCCAGACCCACACAATTTCTCTCTCTTTCTCTCATGATCCCCCCCAGCCGTCCCCCAGTCAGCCTCTCTCATAACCCCTCCCCCGAGGCTTCACTTTGTGTGTGTGTGTCTCTCTCTCTCTCTCTCTCTCATCAACCACCCCCCCCCCCCCAGCTTCACCTAGTCTTTCTCACATTCACCAATTCATGTGTCAGACTGCAGTCATTGAAAAATGTAGTGTTTTGGACTTCCCCACCGCGATTGGCTCTCAGCCTGAACTTCCTCCACCTTGCGGTTCAGACATGCAATCTTACAATTTGAAGTCTTGTGAGACTTGAATATGAGAGATTAGCCCAAACGTCCTCTACTGCATGGCCCAATCATACATAGAGCCAATCGGGGGGGGGGGGGGGGGTCTGAAATTCCACATTTTCCAGGAACTGCAGCCAAAAATAAAAACATTTTTTTGGGGGGGCATGGAATTTCAGGCACCAAGGTGCAAATTCTAGGTGCCCAGGCACCCAAAATTTCACAGGGTTTGCAGTAAGATACATTGTCAACATCCATGCCATAGAAATTTAATCCTCCCATAGCCTTGCCAACATTTTCCGAGGCTAAGTCCATCTCCCCCATCTTTCCTTGTGTTTATATTATGGTGAGGGGCCAATGTGCTTGTTCGCCTGGTCCCACCTAAAGGTTAATCCTGTCCTGTAAACGGCCCAATCTCTGCAGTTTCTTCCTCTCCCTCAGAGTTTTAAGTTCTGTTATTTCTGCCTGCAACAAGTGATCAAAATTTTACATGAGGTTCATTGTAATTAATTATGTGTTGTAGGTATGGCAATTGAAGATGCTGTTTCTGCTAAACTGGTGTTTGACTCATGGTCAGCAACTAGAACAAATGAGTAAACAACTGAGGAGCTGTATATCAGAGAATGAAAAATGTAAATGCCCAGTTTATGGTCAACATTTGTGCACACAGACAGAAGAAATTCTACAGAAGATCGACCCTCTGTACTTCGCAACAGTGTTCCTTAAAATGCAATATTGCAGTATTTACTACACTATTTTAAATCTCCATAACATTTCTTCTAAATATAGTTTTGGATGTTTTGATGTCCGCCCATATTCTAAGTTACATCATAGTTCTTGAATTTGTAGACATCGACCAGTACTACTTATCATTTGCATAGCACTAGAAGGCGTATGCACTGCTGTAAATATAGATGTGAGAGAGAGAGACCCTGCTCATCTGAGTTTACAGTCTAAACAAGATAGACAACATCACAAAACTGGGGACTAGAGTATGATAACACACATGTAAGTGGTGAACAGGACGGTGAGGGAATCGGGATCCAAAAAGCAGAGAAACTAAAAGGTCGGGGCTCCAAAGGAATGCTTGTGGGCAGTGGACACTCCAGAAGCTTTGGACTTTCACTTAAAAAAAATGTCAGGACAGATATTTAGCCTGTTGGTAATAAACATTTCTTTTTTAAAGAGTGGCCCCCGTGGATAAACTTGTCTGCATATTCAACACCACTATCTGGAGTGTACGAGTAGCCTAGTGGTTAGAGCACTGGCTTGGGAACCAAGAGACCAGGGTTTGCTTCCCACTAGCACTCCTTGTGACCTTGGGCAAGTCTCTTAACTCTCCATTGCCTTGGAAGAAAGGTCTGGCAATCTACTTCTGGTAACCTGCCAAGAAAACCCAGGAGCTGCTGGGTTGCCAGGAGTCAACATTGACTCAGAGGCACACATTGCATTGCATCTGGGTACTGGCTGGTGTTGAATATCTGGATTTAGCGGATATTCTGGATAGCAATAGAATGATAAAACCAAAGATGGAGGTAGACAATGGCCACAAAAAATCTTTTTGTGACCATTGTTTACCTCCATCTTTGATTTTATCTTTCTATTGCTTTGGTTTGTGGATGTTTCCTTCTCTCTCTTGTTGACTATATGGATAAATAGTGACTCTGCCTCAGCTCTGCCCATGGACCACCCCAGCACTCTCTGCATATTGCATAGGTGGTCAAATACTTAGTGCTGCAGGTGGTGCTCTCATGCCTGCATCTCCTGCAACTTTCTAACAGTATATAGTTTGACTAGTACCAGCTTGCAGGGGTGGCTCTATCATTAGGACCAAGTGAGACAACCGTCTCAGGCGGCAAATTTTGGGGGACAGAAAAAAGTGTTCCCGACATGTCCTTGCAATGGCTGTCTAACTTGGACTCCTAGTGTAGCCAACATCACCCACTGTCACTCTCTCCTCCACCGCTGCTACATGTCCCCTTTTGCTTTGCCCCAATCCAGCATTCATCCTCTCTGCTGCCTGCAACACCATTGCTGCTTTCCTAGACATGTGATAGTGGCAATATAACAGAGAGAAGGCACAGGGCTGTCAAGCAAACACACACTGCTAAGTTTCTGCCAGTCCCTCCCCCTCCAATAAACACTTTCTGTTTCTGAGGGGGCGGGGGTGGCACATGGAAGCCCAATGACCCCTGTGCCTTCTCTCTGTTTTATTGCTGCTGTTACATGTCTTGGAAAATGACAGCAGCCTTGCAGGCAGCAAGGAGAAGAGAGGATGAAGTTTGGATGGGGGAAGGTGGGGTGGGGAAGAGGAGATGTTAGGTTGGGAGGGGGAGAAACAAAAAGAACACACTTGCTCAGAGGAAAAAAGGGGGGATGTTCGACACTAGATCACGGTGAGTAAGGTGATAGAAGGGAGAAGCCGAATCAGGATGGGAGAGAAAAAAAGGAAGTACTGAGGGAAAGGACTGGAGGGAAGGAAGATGCTGACCTGGGAGAGGGCGGAAGAGAAGGAGATCCTGGATTGGAAGGAGGGGGCAATGGTGGATATGGGCGGGTCACGGAGAGCCAGAGGGATACCGGGGGGGGGGGGGAGAGGAAGGGGGTTGAGTGACTAAAATGATGGATATGGGGGTGGGGCAAGAATAGGAAGGCAGATGATGCTGGATCAGGGGAAGGAGTATAAGAAGACAGAAGGGGATAATGGGGATAGAGACAGACAAAAGAAATGCTAGGTATTGGGGAATAGGGAGAAAGAGGAGATGCTGGGCATTGGAGTTGGAGGATGAAGGGGGGTATGCTGGATAGTGGAGGTAGTAGAAACGAGGACAGTATCTGAATTCAAAAAAGCATGGGACAAACATAGAAGATCTCTTAAGCTAAAAGGGGACTATTGTAGTTGATAGGGAAGAGCAGACTAGACAGGCCATGTGATGTTTTTCTGCAGCCATGTTTCTATTAGGGCGGGATAGGAAAATAAAGAGGGGCTACTGGAAACTGGGAGGGTAGGGTGACAGGAAATGCTGGACATGGGGGAGACAAGACAGAGGAGAAGATGCTAGAAATAGGAGGGGGAATGAAGGCAGAGGGACAGGATGCTAGACATGGGGCAATAAGGCTATGCTGGACTCTGGAGGGGGATAGGGACATGGAGTATGCTGGACATGGGGGTGTAGGAAGACAAAGGAAAGATACTGGATGGAAGGAGGGGGAGAGAGAGAGAAGATGCTAGAGAGAGAGTTAGCGAAAGACTAGGGAAATAAGAGGATGGACAATGGGAGGTGATAGAAAGCTATAGCTAGATGCAATAAAAAGAGGGAGATTGAGGACTAGATTGTAAGGAGGAGAAGTGAGATCTGAGTGGATAGAGGCAGAAAAATAAATGGAAGAATGCCAAAAGTAAAGGAAGAATGTTAGAGATAGATGTACAGGAGAAAGTGAAAAAGACAGAAGATGGGAGAAGTAGTGGCGGAAGGACTGGAGACCCTGGAAAGAGAGCTAGGAGAAGACAGAGGAAATCAGAAAGCAGAGACTGGCACCAACGTGATTAGAAAAATCAGATGCCCAGGCAATAAACGTAGGAAATGAATTCTATTTTTAATGTAACAATTGGAATATGTCAGTTTAGGGAATTTATATCTTCTGTCTTTATATTTTGCTGAGTGCAGGGGGAAATGCTTGTTCTCTGTTTCTGGTTACATGCAGAGTGTAACTTCTTGGGGTTTCAGTTTAATTTCTGGCTATATATTTCTATTTTAAAAATTGTGGTCATTTATTTGGTACTTGGGGAGGGCCTATCTGCGTGTGTGACGAAGGCCAGGTGCTCTGTTAGCATGGAGTTTCTATGTAGGGATCTGTAGTAATCCAGCTTGTTCCGTTTCCCAATAGTTGTATTGATCTTCTAGGACTCGCTACAACATTTATGGTGCTGTCTTTTCTTGAGCAAAACATTGTTGTGTCAGTTGGATACATTAGTGCTGTTATAGCAGGGCAGAGATGCTGTACAGGTCATTAGTGACTTTTGTAGAATTTTGTATTACTTCACAATAGCGCTCCAGTGTGCATATCAGGGGTCAGTATGTTTTACAGTGGAGACCCAAGCTACATAATTAAACTTCTACAGCATTTGTTAAGTATAACCAGCAATTGCAAACATATTTTTAAATAATATATTCTGGGAATATAAGTTGCTTTCTTTTTTCTTTTCTGAATGAGGGTTCCATCTCTAAGGGGGACCTCCCTGTTGGGGTGCCTTGGAGAACACCGTCTCATCTCTTGCCTTAGGCAGCAGATTGCCTTGAGGTGCCCCTGCTAGTTTGCCTTGTGGCCTCCTCTCATTGTAGGCCTTCCATTGAAAGTGAATTGTACATCTTTCCATCTTTTGGAATAAGGAGGTAGTTTGGAAAGATCCTGCGCTATTTTTCTGTTACTCATCTGATAACACCTATTTCATCAGCAATTTGCTACATATTTTCTGTGATTGCAGACATAGGTTATTAAAAGAGGACTACTTCAAACAGCACTGACTTAGGGACAATCTTAAAGGCAGTGATGTGAAAAGGAAAATTTAGAAAATGAAGGATAGTACCGAGAGCACCCTAAATTCTGTGCAAGGTTTATTAATATGCTAGGTTGTAATAAGGCTCTTTGGAGCTTTCAGACTAGTTCATTTCTTATTTGAAATAAGGCGTAGCATTTAATACTGCTGTTGACCTCTCTCTTAGTATAAGATGCCTCGTAATCATTCAAAAGGTTCCCAAATGATAGAGAAATCTGAATGTTTGAACTTCTAATATGTCAGTATAACAACTACAAAATTACACTGTTCCTGCTACTAGAAATGAAAATTAATTTGCAGTTAATAAATTACACATACATTTCTGCATCTCTTCACTATGAAAATGAACAAATACTCAGTATTGTAAACCCCCTCACTAGAAACAGTCAAGGTGGTATTCGTTTTCTAGAGTTTGACAGTAGGTGGTAGGGTGGAAAACGTGGCCTTGGATAACCCAAACTTTCAGAAATAAGAAAGGTTGTCTTTCCTGTTGCCCCCAGACAAAATTGTAACCTGAGTTTGTCAACAAATGTTGTTATTGCATCTGAATTTAAAAAAAAAAACATGGGCCAAATCCAAAGGATCTCTGAGGGAGAGGAAGGAATTATATAACATAATAGTTAAGGATGGGCAGACTGTGTAGGATGTATGGTCTTCATCTGCCATCTTTTACTATTTTTCTATGAATAAGAAATACGTTGTATGTGGGAATACATACTAACACAGTGAAGGAGGGCAGAAAAGGACCAGCTGACCCATCCAGTTTGCTCAGAGAGCTGTTAATTTTTTTAGCGTTTATTGACTTGATCATGAACAGTATATGAGAAGGTTTGATAGACTAAAAGGAGTGGAGGAGTAGCCTAGTGGTTAGAGCAACTGCCTAGTACTCAGAAGATCAAGGGCTCAATTCCCACTGGAACTTCTTGTGACCTTGGGCAAGTCACTTTACCCTCCATTGCCAAGAAAACCCAGAGGAAGCTGGGTCACTAGGAGTCAACATTGACTTGACAGCACAAAGAAAGAAAATAGACTGAAAAGATAAAGAATTAATGTCAAGATTCATTTTTAAATAGATACACATAAGGGTATGTTTCTAAACCAGGCTACAGGTTAATCTGGGCTATCTGCAACTAGATCCCATGTTAATCAGTGAGCTCTAGTTGTAGATAGCTCGGTTAGCCGTCAGCCTGATTTAGTAAACATACCCTACAAGTTAGTGTCTACAATTTTGCCAGGTGATTCTAGTGCCCACTTCCTTTTCTTTACTGCATTAAGGACCTTCTTTCTTGGACCAAGTTGCATGTGTATGCTCTGAAGGTCTTCATCAGAACAGAGCATGAGGGTATCTAGATCAATCTTGTCTCTCATAAACATGGGAAGTAATTCACTTAGATTCTGTGATGCCAAAAATGCCTGAAGGGGTGTGCTTTCCCCTCCATCCTCATCCAATCCAATTTCTTCCTCATTCCAAGGTAAATCAAACTCATCCTCTCTCTCTAACTCATCCGCACTCTTGACCTCTTTCTGCCGGAATAGTTCGTTTGGTATTCTGGAGGCGATGTCTTCTCCAATAGATGGCATTTCTTCCAGGGCAGCATTTATACCTATGGCCAAATTCCTATTGAAAATAATATTACCCAGGCCAGGTCGATTGAAAATTGAGTTCTGCTCCATCTGTCCGCTGTCCTCAGACATGCTGTTCTTCTCTTTAAAGTCTTCAGAAAATTCATTTTCATCATTTTCATTAAACACGTCCATGGCTTTTGCACGAACCCGGCTGCTGCTCTCATCTTTCACAAAGATGACATTATCGCCGACTTGCTTCTCAAGGGTGTTTTTCTCTTTCTTTCTTATCTTTGCTCTAAGGCTTTCCTTCAGTCCCATAGTTAGAGTACCTGATGCCTTGGGGAAAGAGGTGGTTGTAGAATTTACACTAGGCACTGTTCCTTTTGCTGAGCTCAGGGATCCAAACTTGTCTTTGTTATAATTTCTATCCATTTCACTTTGATGCCTCCGCTGCACCCTTTCACAGTCTTTGATGTGTTTTTGTGCATCTTTCTTGGCTTGCTCCTTTTGCCTAGTAATCTTTTTAGGGTTTTTAACGTTTTGGCTGGTAGCAGCTTTATCTAGAACAGCGACACATTCAGCATGGTCTTTTCGGGCAGCCACATCTAGCGGAGAGCAAAAATCATTATCAAGTGCGAATATGTTTGCTCCAAAGTTGACCAAGAATGAAACACAATGGGTGTGGCCATTGGCAGCAGCATGATGTAGGGGCGTGTTCCCCCAGATATCACATTTATTAGGGTCACCACTGAAAAACAAATTAGTAAACAAAGTTGTGATGCTTGTATAAGTGGAAGCAAAAATATGCATTGTATTTAACTTGTGGTGTCACAGAAAACTAATAATAAGCATGTAACAAAAAACATTTTTCACATGTAAAGCATGCCTTTCACGAGGAATTTGGCGGTTCTAAAATTGCATGGGAATATGCGCATGGAAAAAGTAGGTGCATGGAACCTGTGCCTACGTATCTGAGAGATATGCCTTGGCATTCCCAGGGGTGTAATTTGGACAGAGTTGCCATTTGTGCACATACAGTATAAAAGATATGCACACAGTAGGCATAAATTTTCACCTACCTTGGAGCAGGTGTAGGTTTGGGCGAGAGCATTTGTGTGCTACTGGAAATAGTTCTGGGAGTCTGTTTTACAAAAGCCACATTGGCATGTATGGTACCTTTATAGATCATACACCCCAGCTCTAAATTTCTCATCATCCTTTGAATCAATGAGCTGAATAAATACATTGTTTTTGGCAGACTCCATTTATTGACTATATACTGTAGCTATACAGACACTATTGGACCGATATTCAGCAGCAACGGCCAGCACACTTAATTTAAAGCGGTGATGGCCAGCCGCTTTAAAACCAGCTATTCAATGCTGGGTCCTATCTGGCTACCAGCATGGAATATCCAGAGGGCCCAGTTAGCATTTTAGCAATGTACAGCCGCTGCCTGGCTATCTATATTGGCTAAAGTTAGGCCACCCTTTTATGTGCCTAGCTGGTTTAAGCTAATTAGCCAATGGCTGGATACCGCCACAGGCTGGTTAACCTGCGTACCATCCCTGGGATGCCCTGATGAGTCGCGGTTAGCATCGGGGCATTTACCAGCGTTAGGAGGGGAGATTCAGTGGCATAAAATGTCTTTCACTGAATATCCCGTTCACTGCGATTGATGCGGTTAGCAGGTCTGCTAACTACGTTAATTGTTTTGAATAAAGCCCTTCTAAGCCTCTTCACTGTGAGGCTCTTTTTACTTAATTCAGGAAAAATTCTTTAAAAACTGTCCATACGATCACACTTTTACTAATTAATTTTTACTTGAAGTACTTCACAGTTTCACTGCTCCTGTCATCCAGTTCGTCCCTTTGTAATAGTCTCTCTCACAAGCAGACACAGGAACAAAAGGATTAAACCTTCTCGGTAAAGCAATATCATCAGAAGAACCTCATAGGAAAAGACCTATGATGTCTTTATAGCTGTATAGGCAGTCCTAAATGGAGTCAGACATAAAAGTATTTATTGAGCTAATTGATTCAAAGGAAGATGAAAAATTTAGAGCTGGGGTGTATGCTCTGTGGAATACATTTTCCTCTACCGTGGATTAAGGGCATTTTCATTTTTTTTTATATATCTGCCTTTATAAAATAAACAGAGTATTAAGATAACTGTGTCCAAATGAGCTCTCGTCACTATAAAACAGACTACTTAATTTTTTTGTGTATGATAGGAGGTATCAAAGATGGAATTCAGCCACAGTGCCTACAATGGCAGGGAAGATTAGGCGGTTGCCTGGGGCAGCAGCGGTAAAAGCAAAACACTAGATCCCGACAGCCCTATGCACTCAAAGAGCTATCGGCACATTATTTCACCTGCAGGGAGAGTGGGCACACATCTACTACATACACAGCAAAGTTTGGTATGATGGCTGATGAAACACTTTTACAGGATTACTATGGAAAGGGTGGTGTTGGGCTAATCATGATTGTTGAGTTTAATTCTCAACATCTTGGAGGAGGGAGTGTAAGGCTGAAGTTTTGCCTAAGGTGCCCAATACTCTTGCACCAGCTCTCTACAGTGCTTGGTGGTCCCTCGGAAAATGCAACATAATGTGAAGAAAGTCGCTTGATCTGTAGCTATCTTCTGCATTCTAATGCACTTTACTCTTGCTGACCCAAGTCTTTCTTTTGTTTATAGTAATATACAGAAAAACATAGTTGTCCCGATTTAGTTGTCTTATAGTGATTGCCTTCATAAAATAGGCATTTTTTGGAAATTTTTATGGACTCCCAGTTGTAAAATTTACTCTCCCCATGGCTGAGGAATAATTTCAATTTTAGTTAGGCCTGTCAACTTCATCCGGCTTCTTAGGGCAAGTTTCAACTGAACTGGAAGCTCTAACTATGACCAGGGCCAGAGTTAAGATTTTGGTGTCCACTGGCAAAAGTAGACAGTAGATCCTAGAGAACAGGGGTTGAAGGAGGTGTCAGAGATCTTAAAGATGGGAGAACCAGAAGAGGAGCAGTAGAAGGCCATATGCACATGGACCTAATGTAAATGGGAGCAGACTCCATCTTGACCTGGGTATTTGGAAGCTTCAAAAGTTGGCACTCTAGGAGGTTGCCTATGTTACTTCTGGTTAGTTCCAGGTCCGATTAAGGCTATGGAGCTATGAACCTACTTTTACAATTATGTGGAGTCCTTTCCATCACTGTTATCCTCTTATTCTGTTCTTTCTATAGCCCAACATTGCAATGACAGTCTTGGAACTCAATATACTTGTATCCTGAAATCTTACAAAGGAGAATCACTGTTTGATAACTTGAAACTCCCCTAGGGATTGTGAAGAACACCACTTCTGTAGCATCCATTGACCCCAATTAGCCTAATGGGTGGATGTTGGGTTCACAAATTGAACCACGGTTTCCTGCATGGTGGTACACACCACTTGCTTTAGGCCATCAGGATCGCCCAGGAATGCTTGGATCCTATCAGAAAGATAATACTAGTAGTCTTAGCCACAAAAAATATATTCAGCTTAATTAAGCACTGCGGTCGGCATTTAAAAATGATCCAGATGTTCAGCACTGCTATCCAGACGGTGGGCGGGACTGAATATCCTGCTAGTAAAGCAAGCGTTGCTCTATCCAGGTAGTGGCACTATAGAGACCGCTATTCATAGAGCTTTCTGGATAAAATTGAGACAGCGTTTTTCCTGTTTTAAAGTATCTGGAGAGCGGTTTGACTATTGCTATTCTTCAGATAACTTCATGCTCCACCCAAACGCCATCATATAGTGTCCTGGTGCTATCCAGATAGTGCGGAGATGGTCTGTAAGAAGATTGAGTGGCGCTAGATAAAGCCACAGATAGTGTTACCTATTTGGATAATGGCCGCCACTCGTATTTTCAGGAGGTTTAATCCCCCTGTAACTCTGGAACCCTAGTGGCATCTATGGCAATGCATTTTGCTCCCATATTGTACAGGTTTAGTCACAGGCAAACTTCTAAGAAGAAATTATTCCCAAGTCATAGCTGAGACCCTTCGCTTAGATCTTAGCCATAAAGAAGCTGAACCATGACATTCCTCATAGTATTCCTTTAGTCCTCCTCAGAGTCAGATTATTGAAATACTGGAGTGACTCTTGCCAGCCTTGAAAAAAGGATTCCTTTAAGCTATCAGGGCCAACAAAGTTACCTGTGTTGGCCAAGAGGATCATCTGAGTTTTGGGAAGGTGGATTTAAAGTGTGAAAACTGGGGAGAAAACACACCTGTGGTGAACCTGCTCTACAAATGTATTTTTCTAGGAGAAGAAACTAGGCCGCTGAACTATTTTTCTTGGATCTGGCAGTTTCCTCCTACTTGTTTGGGCTTCCAACACAACAGAGAGCCAGGGCTGACACAATAAGCCTTCATTTACAACTATTGGGTGGAGGGGGGGGGGGTCCCCTATTTTAGCCTAGCCATTGTGATGCTAGAAAGACAATCTGCCTTTTCTTATTTGGGGCTCTTTCTCTGGAACTCCTAAGCCAGATGCAATGTTGCTTGTCCTTGCTGAGGTCCCTATTTTTCTCCTTTTGTCTGCACTCTCACTTTTGACAGATTGAAGCTTCCTTCCTTGTTATGGTTTAGGTTTAATGTCTTCTGTTATTTTATATTTGTTCTAAACCACATAGATGTCCTAGTGACTATGAGTGGTAGAACAAAAGCATTAAGGGGGTTATTTTAGAATTCATTTTTGCAATTTAAACGTGTATAAGCAGTCATATACACGTGTGAATCTTGACCACATGTAAATGGCCATTTTAAAAAGAGTAAAATAGACATGCAGATGACTGCACGATGTTCAACGTAGACAGGGGCAGGACAGGGGCGTGGCCTGATGGGACATAAAGCTACACATATATCCCCCCATTTCATATGGGCCTGTAAGCCCAAAATTGTCCACATCCAAATTTACACCTGTTCCCTGGCACAAACAGAATTTAAAAAGTGCTCCTTTTGGCTATCCCTCTTTAGGAGAGATTAAGGACGACTAGCCCCATTAATCTCCTAGTGTTTATTTCCCTCTATGAATTGAAATGAGGGCAAGAGAGTGTCCTCTGCATTTAAGACCATCTGCACAACTGCATTTGCAAAATGGCCCCAATAATACACACCTCCCCCCTCATCTCTTCATTCGCCATCATAACAATGAAGATTGTGATGTACCTTACATGTAAATAGTTTATTGTACATAGTTGGTTACCTGTTAACCTGTCATCTATTAATGTTTAAATTGTAACCCTGTTCAATGTAATGAAATTGCTAATTGTAAACCGCTCCTGATCTCAGGAAGGGGCGGTATAGAAGAAACCCAAAAATAAAATACAAATAAAATATATAAGTGCCAACATTTGCACGTGCTCGTTGTGAAATGCCGGCACGTACATGTTTAGGTTGCTGGTTTCTCCATTGAATTTCCTATGTATCTCTTTCTGAATTTGCTCCTCCCTCAGCCCGTGGATATATATTTTAGAAATGGCTCTGCATTTAGTAGAGCCATTTCTAAAATACCAGTAAAATATTAAACATGCTGACTTTGACGTTTCAATTTTGATCTCTGCGTCCTATCTCAAATGTGTCTTCTTGTAAGTAGTCCTTAGTTGTAGGCCATGCATCAGGGCTCTTTAACACCGCAGACAAGGGCCCTAAATTTGATCAATAGGTGTCACCACTGCGCAGTGATTATGACTTCTACCCTCTCATACATCCCTAGTCCTGGTTAATTCAGGGAGCAGATGACTAGATCCCTCCATCTGTCACTGATCCACCAGGGTCCTGAATGCTATTAAGGAAAATTAAATTACTTTTCTTTTGAAGAAGCTGTTAACCCAACAATCTTCCCGGTGAATGGTAGCTATGCAAACCCCATTGCAACAGATTAAGTTGTGCCAGTTCTTAAGAAAATGCATTTTAGGCCAGCCCAATGGCTCAGTAGTAAGCACTGTGCAGTGCCACACTGAATACCTGTATTGGATTCTCAGGCACTGCTTCTTCTCACCAAGTTAGCTAACTAACCATAGAGGTAGTATTCACAGCCAGAGAGTCTCAGCCATTGCTTAATGGCAACACCTAGTGGCCAGACCTAGGGTCTACATTAGTCTGATTCTGGAAGGATCCATGGTTTGGGGGTCACTGGCTAAGAACTGTCGTTGTGGTGTGTGAACTAAGTTGAGAGAGAGAATATATAAATAGGGGGTACTCCCAGGTAATTGTGGATGAAGGCTAATTGCACTGTGGTTTAATAGAAGCTAGTTTCAACTCAGCTGGAAGTCCAAAGGAGTAGCAGGAAACTGCTGGTCAAATTTTTTAAAAAAAGGTAAATTTTACAATTTTAGTAAATATTTTATTCTAAAATATTTTTTCTTAGATGTTACATTTTAAATAAAATTTGCAGCAAACCTTTCTGTATGAAGGACACTTTTAATGACGCTCAGATTATCACAAGCTAATTTACATGGTATCCACGACAGCACCGTTTATGAGAGTTAATAGGTAGCTTATTGAGAATAAAGTTCCCAGTCCTTTCTGCTGTCTTCCTACATGACTGAAAAATATTATTTCATTTTCTTTCAAAGAGCTCCTGCCTATAAAAAGAGACAAGTCATCTAAAAAGAGGCTAGTTGCTTTCCAAGAATTCACAGGCACCATGACAAGAATTAAAGACCCACAAAGGAACTTTGGAAATTGCCTGTGTTGAGAAAGCGGCCCCATGGGGACATGTTTCTTGATTGCTAATGATAAATTAGAACAGTTTGCCTGGTGTTCGAGTCATCTGGGCATTATCCGGAAAGTCCTAAACAGTACATCAGCTTTTAAAAAAAAAAAAATGCTAGAAGCTAGACCACAAGGCTTTCTTTTTACATTACTTGACCTGGCCGGGCAGTTCTATGCTTGTGCATGCTGTATACCCCAGCAGAACACAGGTTTCTCTGGTTTCATATAGGGCCTATGCACTACACAATTTTCCCCATGGACACACCATGGTAGAACACACTTGCTGCATCTGCCCCTCAGCGTTATATGTTTCTTAGGTTAGAAAAGAGTCTGATGGTTCCGCATTCGCACTGTGTGATTCAGGAAACAAAGATCTGTCAGTGCGGAGTCCATTCTTGGTCTTCCCCCAGGTAACGCTTCCTATACCCCTTGTTGGTGTGCACCTTTTTCCTTCTATGTAGTTTGTATCTATAAATCATAATGTCACATGTCAGCTACAGTTTTAGCCAAACTGACAATATGTTTCTGCATTCTGGGCATTAACATGCCCAAGATATAAGCAGAGTCTACAGTGCACATAGAAACTTTCAATCAGAACGGGACTTTGGTTTTACATAGAGCACCATCCTTAGCAAATAAAAAAAATTTGATTCCTGTCATGCACACTGGATCACAAAGCTTCAGAAACATATGTAGCTATTTATGAGTTATTTTTAACTCTTCTTTTGCTTCAACTATTTGTTTCTGTTGTTTTAATAAAAGCCTCTAGGAAGTTAGTTTGCTTTAAAATAGCCCATCCTTTGCACTGTGTGGAGGAGAGACCCACTGTACTTACCCCCTGCTACATATGAGTTCCATGACATCCAGGTGTCCATGGAAAGCTGCCAAAAGGGTGGGTGACATACCATCTTCATCGGAAACATTAAGGTCTTTTCTGGTAGCTTCTTTTAAAAGATCTAAATAACCATCGATTGCAGCTTGATGATATCTGGTTGACATTTTTGGAAAAACCAAAATCCTCTTGTATCCTCTAGTAGAATTTTTCCCTTGCTCTGCAGGGCACAGAAAAAGGCATAACCACAGCTTAACTCCAAAAATGGTTCTGTTGTTACAAGACGAGACGTCACTTCCATGGGATAGCAGTGAGAAAGCAAAGTCCACCTGAGGGATTACCCAGAAGGCATTCACAAACCTGCATAGTGCTGGAGCTGAAGGGAAGAGCCTTCTGTTCTGCTTACACCATCTGTTAGGATGTCAAGTTTATGGTTTCAAAGTCCATGTGTGGTTATTGCTTTGGCCATGCTCACATAATCTAGATTTCCATGCCATAAACAGGTTCTACACTAATTCACAATTTCTGGTGTAATATTACACAGTTTCCTCCTATTCCTTCTGGGCTTCCAGTTCAATTAGAATTAACATGGTTTGGGCGACATGTCCTGAGCTTTCATTTATACCCACTTGGGGAGCTTTTTCTATTTTTATGTCCCTCCCCACCCATTTCACTTCAGCTATCACAGTGACTGTCCTCAACCTGGAGCTGCAAATTGTAGCTCTCTCTGAACTCGGTTAACATCAGTCCTAAATCTGGCCACTATGGGGGTAATTTATGAAAAGCTGCCTAGATCTACGTGCAAACAATGCACATAAATCTGGGGATTTTAGTCATTTACACGCATAAATGGTCATTTAGGCATGTATATGACATGGTAGCTATTCTGAAAGTACACACATTTGGCTGGTTGCATGCAATTTCACTGTGGGTGGATTTTGGGTGAAGCATAGCTGTAACAAACAAGATATGCATGGAGGCCTGATATTCAAAGGGGTTTATGTAGTTAACAGGACGTTCTAACCGCATAAAAACCGCTGAGCTCAATATTTAGCAGCACTAACCAGCCAAAGGCTATCCTAAGTTTATACTGTTTTGCTATCTGGTTTGTAGCTCAATATTACTGTAGCAATGCCAGTAGATATCCAGTGTCCGGCTGAATATTCAGTTTTGCTTTTGTCTGCAGTGGTCAGGCTTTACAAGTGCTGACTGCCAAGGACTGAATATTGGACTCGTAAATGATAAATACAAGGTGCGATCAAAAAGTATTGAGACTTGTACAATAACACAAGAAGTGTAACACTGACAATTATTGCACTCGGTCTCCTTCAAAGTAGTCCCCTTCTGATAAAACACACTTCCTCCAGCGTTCCTGCCACTGCTGGAACAATTTTGAAATGTCTCTTTCGTTATACTGTGAAGCTGCTGTGTCGAATTTTGCTTAATGGTCTCCAAGTCATCAAGTCTCCTTCCTTACAGTGGTAATTTCAGTTCTGGAAACAAGAAAAAGTCACAGGGTATGAGGTCAGGTGAGAACAGAGGCTCACAGACTTGCTTGATTTGGTGTTTGGCCAAGAACTGCTGGACAAGATGTGATGCATGAGCCGGGGCGTTATCGTGATGAAGCAACCATTCACCATTCCTGTGCAACTCTGGCCTCTTACGATGAACTGCATCTCTCAAACAAGTTGGAACTTGGACGTAGTACTCCTTATTGATGGTTTGGCCTTTTGGAGCATACTCATGATGAACAATACCCTGGTAGTTAAAGAAAACTGTGAGCATGATCTTGACATTGCTCCTCACCTGAAGGGCTTTCTTGGGTCTGGGAGAGTCTGGAGTCTTCCATTGTGCGAGCTGGGCCTTAGTTTCCAGGTCATAACCATAAATCCATGATTCATCATCAGTAATAATCTTTTTGATGAAATCTGAGTCATTTTCAACACTTTCCAACAACTCCCTAGCTGCAGACAGTCGATCTTTTTGTTAGGGGACAGGAGCTTCAGCATGAATTTTGCAGACACATATCTCATCCTCAAATTGACAGTAAGCAAAGCTGGCCCAACCACTAAGCAAATTAGGTGGTGGTCGAGGGCAGAAAAAGCTGGCCATTCAAAGCTAAATAACACATTTTGACAGCCAAAGGGAGTGTAAAGTTTAAGGTTCGCCTAGGGCCAACTCTGGACCAACTCTAGAGCCGTCCCTGGCAATAAAAATGAACTGCACCGACCTGAAGCTGATGTCGATGTCCCCAGTAAGCTCCTTGATAGTCAATCGATGATTTGAGTGTATTGTGCATGCGCTGCTTTAACTTTGTCTTTATTCCTGCTCGTGGATGGCCTTCCAAAACGTTAATCACTGTCAACACTTTGGCAGCCCTCTTAGAAATGTCTGTACCAGTCAAACTCAAGCACGACTCGTGCATTCATTGTCATACACTCGCTGTAACTTGTCATAAGTCTCTTTGCCCAAAACTCCAAGTTTCTGGCAGAATTTAATGCAAATTCGCTGTTCAAGTTTTTTCACTCATTGTAAATCTGACGAACTGCTTTTACATGATACCAAACATCACGGGCCCAATATTCAAAAGACATTTACACGGTTTATAGCCCAGTGATCCATGTAAATACCTTAATGGGGATATTCAATGGTACTAACACGGTCAGTGCCACTAAATATTCCCTCCTAACTCCCCTATGTGCCCCAGTGCTATCCGGTTAGCATCGAGGCGTGCTGGGGGTGTTCCGCGGCAGAGCAGAGGCGGTGACATGCGCTAAGCAGGCAGCAGCGATATTGGATGCTGCCCGGTTAGCGATCTGCACCTTAAAGATAGGCGAGGAAAGGCGCGCGCGCTAACCGGCAGCAGTATGCAATGTCGCTACTGCAGCTTCTGGCATCTGCGGCAATCCCCAGATATTCAATGTCGGGACTGCATATGACCTCGGCATCAAATATCTGGGGTTAAGGGTCAAATGGCAGGGCTATGCGCCATAGGGGCGCATACACTGCCCAACCCAATATTAGGCCCCAAGTAATTAAACAAAGTACAGGTGTGCTGCAGCCACGCTACACTCTGCACATGCAGAGCACATAACTAGGTCACTGCATGATTAATAGTGTCGTAGTGCGATGTATTATATAGCTACACAACAAGTCTTGATACTTTTTGATCACACCATCTATAATTTACACACGTTTGTACACTACATATTTAAGAATGGGCATTTGTACCAGCCCTAAGTGATCGCGCCTTATGTTAATGTGCATTTCCTGCCATTTACACTAGTAGGCATGCACTTGACTTTATAAAAACAGCAGCAAAATAGGCACATAAAATTGCACACAAAACTAACTGCAACTTATAAAATTAGATCATAAGATTTGCCATACTGGATCAGACCAATGGCCCATCAGGCCCAGTATCCTGTTTGCAACAGTGGCCAATCCAGGTCATAAGTACCTGGCAGGTTCCCAAAAAGCTACACAGGTTCCACAATGTTTGTCCCAGAGGTAAGCAGTGGATTTTCCCCACTCTACTCTAATAATGATTTATGGACTGTTCCTCCAGGAACTTGTCCAAACCTTTTTAAACCCAGCCACACTAACAACTTTTACTACATCCTCTGGCAATGAATTCCAGAGTTAAATTACACATTGAGCGAAAACATATTTTCTCTAATTAGTCTTAAATGTACTACTTTGTAGCTTCATTGTGTGTCCCCTAATCTTTGCACTTTTGAAGGAGCAAACAGAGTCAGGTTTACTTGTTCTACTCAACTCATTATTTTATAGACGTCTATCATATCTCCTCTCTGCTGTCTCTTTTCAAGCTAAAGAGCTCTAACCTTTTAAGCCTTTCCTCCTAGGAGTATCCTTCCATCACCTTTATCATTTTGTTGGCTCTTCTCTGTACCTTTTCCAGTTTTGCTATATCTTTTTTAAAATATGGCAACCAGAATTGCATGCAGTATTCAAGGGGTGATTGCACCATGGAGCGATAAAGAGGCATTATGATAGTTTTTGTTTATTCTCCATTACTTTCCTTATAATTCCTAGCAGTCTATTAGCAGTCTTGGCTGCCACTGCACGATGACACCTAGATCCTTTTTCTGGCTGCTCCACGTGTCACCATTAAGTGAAAGTTGAAACTCTGCTTCCCCAGGGGTTATAGACACCTCTTTGCAACACCCTCAGTCATGGTCATTCTCTGCAGAATAAAATGTAGCTTCTGGGACTGCATGGCAGTAAATAACATTGACCTGAGTCAGCCTATTAACAAGAAAGTCTTAGCACCCTACATTTCTTTTCCTTTTCAAAAGCCTATATTTTACAATAAAGCAGCAAATACATAACGTCCTCGTCAAGGGGAAAGCCAACAATCATAATCAGGTAATACTGTGAAACCACACAGAGCAATTGTCAATACCAACATATGCATAGCAAGCAAACAGAAATAACTAATACATTTTAATCCAATCTATTCCTTCCTGGACAGAAAAACCTCAAGTTGGACAGGATCAAAAAAACAAAAAAAACCTTAGCCCGATACTCTACAAGACACTCACATGGATATTTTAAGAAAAAAGTAGCACCTAGGGCCAATTTTCTACGCTTTTGAGTAAGTTTACTAACATCTGGAAAAATGTGAATTGGAGATCCACAGAAATCAGCACTCTTTTTTTAGGAAAATATAATCGTAATATCAAATTTTTATCAGAAAGCATAAGAAAAAAGGCAATTAATGTGGCCCGATGAGAGATAACATCAGCCGAAGACTCTCAAAAGTCAGAAACATCTAAAATCTGAGTGAGCCACCTGAGCAGAGTCATCCTGAAGCAAAACCTGAGGCCCCTTGAGGCACATAATATACACTAGAAAACTTAATAGCATCCACCTCCTCTATCAATAACATTTCTTTAAAGTACTTTTGCAACAGTATCATAGGAGACAAATAATATGTACAAATCATAGATTCTTTGTCCGTGCTGCATTGTCCAATGATTCCAAGAGATATGAATCACTGAGCTATCCTGAATAAAAGAGGAGATAGCAACTTGGGCAACAGCCACCTACCCTTCTAAATTACCAATAGATTTCCTAAAATTAGTAATGCTGGCATACTGTTCAGTGAACTTGGCCTCTACATCTGTTGAAAATTGTGATATCTGGGAAAGTGAGGACTTTAAAGCAGCCTCTGTGAGGGTTACCACCTCCCAGATATCATGCAATGAAATACTATCAGGCACAGCTATGTTCTCTGCGGGAGCAGTAAAGGACAATGGAACCGGCATAATTATATCAGGAGAAACAGATGGTCCACTGTCCACCCAGGAAATAGTCTGCTGAACCAAGGGAGATATTGTCCCCTCTTGGGTGTCCTCTCCCGAGGGAGCAACAGTCTCAAAAATAGCTTGCAAACTGGGCAGTGTAAACCCAACACTGGGGGATACATATCTGAGTCAATACTCACATTTTCTGAAGATACATCAGGGCCACTCAAAGAAGCAATAGGTGAAAGAACCTGCAAATGGAAGTCCATGGGCTCCAAAATTTTCACGGTCTTAGCCGAAGCCACCGGCAAAGACCACGTCTTACACTTTCCCTTCAAACATGGATTGCGACTCCTCCAGTCTCCGAGGGGGCTCCAGTGGGGCAGGTCATGCCCCTTCGGTCATGTGCCTATGGGCTTGCGCCCGCAGTCACATTCCACGGTGCGGTGAGGTTTTAAAGCCAGCAATGGGAGGGACATCAGGGAAACTCCTTCTCCTCCTCCTACCAGGGTCTCTCAGGTGTTCACAGCAAAGCAGCAATCAAATAAGCAAGAAGGCAATCACCTAGCACCCTACATTTAAAATCAACAAAATACTAGAGCAGCATTTTGTCTGCAACGGATATTGTGATGCAGTAGCCAGCACAGAACCTATGATAATAGGGGAAAAAGAAGAACTTACCTTGCGGTCACATAAGCAGCAAACACATTCAGGTTACAATGAGCCAAAGAATAGTAGAACAAACTTTCCCCACACCAGATATGACGCAGCAGAAAGTCAGAGAGCTAATCAGGTTCACCTGAGCAGGGAAGCACGTACAACGTGCAAGAGACAAGAGGATAAAAGCAGTTGGGAAATCCCAGCAAGAGGCGGCAGAGAGTTGGAAGGAAGAGAAGAAGTGGGTGTGGCTAGAGGAGTCACAGATGCCGAGCCAGTGAGAGAGGAGACAGCTGAACCAGAGAGTGCTGCAAGAGCCAGTGCAGGAGTCTCCCAAGCCAGAGGGGGCATCGACCCGAGAAGAGTGACCAAGCAGGTAGAGGGCAGACGTCACAAACAGGAGAGCTTGCTGGATCCAGGAAGCATTGGATATGCCCCGGTAGCAAGGAGCAGCAGGAGTAAAACCTTTCCAGAAAGTGGCTACAGCCCAGCTCAAACTACTGGTGTTTGGAACTCTTGGGGAAAGGCATGCTACAGCCCAGACAGAAAGGCCTGGTTAACAGAGGAAGGAGTGGAAGCTATCTACCCCAGAGGAAAAGCTAAGTACACCATTTTCTCTAAAGGGCAAGAGGTGGACCTGGCCAGGAAAACTAAAGCTAACAGTGGGGAAGAGAATCCTTATTGGAGAGAAAGAGGGAACCTAAGAGAAGCCCCAAACACAGGTCCCCACGACCCTGTTTATGCAGAGCAGCTTCCTGCTATAGGAACTGTTGCCTCCCAAAGAAAGAGTTGTGTCAATAGCAGCCCTGAAGAGTGTTATCCATTTACAGGTCTGGACTGTGAACAAATGCAGTGGGAAAGCACTAGCCAGGAGGTAGAATCCAGTCCCATGGATTGCGCGATATGTCTCTCGGATGAGATAGAATCTCTCTGTTAAAGAAGCAAGCAGAAGCAGTGTTATAATTGCTTGGAAAAGGTTCATCTTTATTTTTGCTGTGAAGAAACAGTTTATTTATGTTATTCTTTATTGCTGTATAAAAAAGGAAATCCATAAGGGAAGGGGAATAAAGCCCAGTTATTGTTTTTGCCTTACCACACGGCTACAGACTATTCTTTTAGAAGGCAAACCTGCATCGCATGCCCTAGGCGGGCGCCTAATAGGGGCGGTGTAGAGTCACAATATATACTTTCAAAACCCTTCTCTTGAGAGATTCAAGAGGACCATCTACTAGGGTCTTTCGGTGTTAAACACAGGCATAACGTCTTATTTAGGTTTTTTAAAAATGGGTCTTACTGAGATTCTGTTTTTCATTTATTGAGGACAGACCAATTATGAGGGCGACAGGAAAGCTAAAACTCTTGGGAACAGATTTTATTTGCTGGCCAATATGTGGATATGCATTTCACCTTTCATTAGCAATGCAACTGATTGGATTTTCCAGTGTGGTCTTTCCTCATCAAATATCCCAAACAAAGGAAAGTTTCAAAATATATGGTCAATGTGTGACTTGCAAGCAAGTTGACGAGAGGCCGGACAGCTACCTGGATATCTTAAAGCCTTTGAAGTGAAAACTGTTTGTACAATTGTTTTATCAATAAATTCCCTAGAAATGTGGCTGTTGATTTTATTGACAAGTTACTTGTGCAATAAAAAGGATTGTGGTTGATGCAGTTTCCCTATGAACAGCTGTATCTGTTTTACTAAGCTGATTAGATTCTCAAAACCTTTCAGTGAATTAAGAAAGAGAATTTCTGACCTGGCCTATAATTTTGTCAGAGAACAATGTACAGTCACCCATGACACATAACAACAGTTTGAACATACTGTACACAGTGTTAAGTAGTTTAGGCTTTATTATATTTTACAGTGAACAATAAACCTATTTTAGCAAAACCATGAAAAAATATGTTCACAAAGAATGGAAAGCAACCCTGTGGTTATTTATTGTCTGCTAGGATAATTCTAAAAAGGAACTGTACATTTTCATGTAATTTGATGTTATTTACTTCTATAAAACTTGTAATAAAATGAAATGAATAACCCAGCACTAGATAATATTAATTTCTGATTGCAATCCTGCACAGACTTTTTTTCTTTGTTTATATGCAGCTAACTTTGAACTGTGGAGTCCACTCCAACATGCAAAAAGAAATGTATTTTCTGTTCAAAGACTTACAGTCCAGGCCAGTGCTTTGTGTTAGAGTGAGAGGGAACAATAATGCTATCGGAGCTTTTAGAAATCAACAAATTGCTTGGTAGTCCTTAGCATGCAAGAAAAACTTCTTATTACATAAGAGCTTTAAAACAAATTAATTTCTCAAAAGCTCATACCTTTGTTGCTTCTTTGACCACTTCCAAACTGGAATCATAATGAAATGTTGTGCAAGCTTTTGAGAATACAGCTGCATCAGTAATAGGCTCTCTCCTTTAGACAATTCAGTGTTTTTTTTTAATGCCAGCAAGCAACACTACCAATGCTGTGAAACATGTTTTTATTCTGCTGTAGATCTGGCAGAATGGATACTAGCAACAGAGGGAAGTTAGAGCATCCCAACAGAGAGGTTCCAATAAAGATAAAAGGAACTCAGATGCCCTTAGGTTTAGAGCAAACAGAGCCGAACAATTCCAAATTACCCCGTCTACTGATAACCAGATTAATATGAATAAAATACAACCTCTAAAATGCCTGTATGCAAATGCTAGAAGTCTAAAACTTAAGATGGGAGAATTAGAATATATAGCACTAAATGAAAGGTTAGAGATGATTGGTATCTCAGAGACCTGGTGGAAGGAAGACAACCAATGGGATACTGATACCAGGCTACAAACTATTATCGCAATGATAGAGTAGATCGCATTGGTGGAGGGGTTGCGGTCTATGTCAGAGAGGGCATTGAGTCACACAAGATTAAAGATTTGCTGGAAATAAAATACACTATAGAATCTCTATGGATAGAAATTCCATATAAAAAGGGGAAGCAATAGCAGTAGGGGTATACTACAGACTGCCTGGCCGACTGAACAAATGGATGATGAAATGCTCAAAACATTCAGGGAAGCTAACAAAAATTACAACACAGTAATAATAATGGGTGATTTCAATTACCCCGGTATCAATTGGGTCAGTGTCACAGCAGGATATGCTAGGGAGATTAAGTTTCTCGATAAAATAAATAACTGCTTCTTGGAGCAGCTGGTTCATGAATTGACAAGAGGAGAAGCTATTTTATACCTAGTCCTTAGTGGAACACTGGATCTGGGGCAAGAAATAAAGGTGTTGAGGCCACTTGGAAATAGTGATCATAGCATGATCACATTTGATTTAATAAATGGAGGAAGGACAGCGATGAAATCCACAGTACTACCTTTTACCTTTCAAAAGGGAGACTATGATAAAATGAGGAAAATAGTTAAGAAAAAACTAAAAGGAGCGCCTGCAAAGGTTAAAGATTTACATCAATCATGGGCGTTGTTTAAAAATACTATCTTGGAAGCCCAGACAAGATGTATGCCACACTTTAAGAAAAGTGGAAGAAAGGCCAAAAACTGCCAGCAAGGTCAGAGAGTCAAAAAAGCATCTTTCAGGAAATGGAAAAAGAAGCCAAATGACAAAAACTGGAAACAACATAAGCACTGACAAGTTAGATGCAAGGCACTGATAAGGCAGGCAAAGAGAATTTGAAAAGAAGCTTGTTGTGGAAGCAAAAACATATACCGTATTTTTCGGACCATAAGACGCACTTTTTCTTCACCAGAAAGTGGGAGGAAAAGTGCCTGCGTCTTATGGTGCGAATACAAGAAGCTGCAAAGCGGCAGCGGGTCCCCCCTCACCTTACCTTGTCCTCGGGAAGCCGATCTGTGCAGGAGATGCATGCTGCTGCTGTGCTGTGTCACCGCCGTATGCTATTGGAGGATAGCATGTAGTAGGCGGTGTTACAGTACACAGCAGTGTGCATGCCCCTCACTCCAGTCTCGGCTTCTGAGGTAAAATGTCACTACACACTACACTACACTACACTACATTTTCCCAATAAACTGTTCCCAATAAATGTTTTCCCTCTGTCCCTTTTTTCTTTTCCATTGTCACTCTTTTTCTTTCAGTTGTGCAGGGGGGGCCGGGCGCAATATGGGGGGGGCATGCTCGCACTCGCAGCGAATCCGATCCGAGCCCTCCCCACCGTCTCCCGGGCGCGTACGGTAAATCTCTTCCTCGCCTTTACCTCAGGAAGGCTGGGCTGCCTGGTACAAGGAAGCGGACGAGAGCGCGTCGTTTTCCCGCCCAGCGGATCCAGGGAGGGCGAGAGACTCTGTGCATCCTTCTGTTAACATCCTCCTCCGCACCCCCTTCAGCTCTTATTGCCCACTGGTGGCCTAAGGGGAGGGGGAAGCCTCCAGGAAGGGAGCTTCGGCTGTGGCTCGGGTGCTTGCGGCGTCTCCTCCCCGGCTGGCGGTGCGGGCGCGTGTCTCCCCGTGCCATGCGAGCCGAGTAAGCCGTGCCCAGCCTCTCCTGCACAGCCCAGCATGGCTCCCTCCCCGAGTAGACCCCGCAAGCCCCGCTCCTCCGCCGCTGCAGCCGGGGAAGGGACAGCGGGCGACTGCGGGGCCCCGGCGCTGCTGCTGCTGCCTCCCCGCTGCCTGCTGCTCGTGCTGGGCTTGGGACCGGGCTTGGCTCGGGGCTCCGGCCGGGGGACGACGGTCGGGCAGCCCTCCAACGGCACCCCGCTCTCCATCCTGGGCTTGATGCCGCTCAGCGAGTCCCTGCTGCAGCCCTACTTCCTGGACCTGCGGCTCTACGACACCGCGGTAAGCTCGGCTTTGCTGCAGCTTTCTCTCTTTACTTTTATTCCCCTTGCAAAATAATAAAAATGCTGCCACCTGTTAGGTACCGGTATTTTCCTGCCCTGCTTTCCCCTTTCCCGATTGCTTGCAACATGTTGGAATTGCACGGGTACTACCGGTAAGTGGATTTGGCCTGAAAATTATTATTTTTCTCAAAAAGCAAATGTTAATATTCCCCTTAGATGTCATTGCTTCTGAGACAGGAGAGACTCAAAGTCGCAGAGTACCGGTAGATGTGAATGCACTTGACTGCTGTTTACCGGTGTTTACCCCCAGTGGTCAGACTTGCTATAGAAAAAGATCGGATTTGTTGCTGGTGATGCCTGGGCTGTTCATGTTTGATTTTTCTTTTTTTTACAACGCAGACTTGATTTTTGAGGTGCTGTTATCACATATCACATTGTGATCATGAAAAAAAGATTCTGGGGTGACAGGGAAGCAGAAATGCAGCCGTGCTTCTTATTTCAGCACAACGCAGTACTGCTGCATAGGTGCATGTTTACCTTCCCGGGCAGCTCTGGCATCTTAGCAAAGAGCAGGTGTTTTGTGGTTCCCTTTACAATATTGCCCGTATTTTTACGTATAAGATATACGGTAAAAATATCATCATCCGTTTTTGGGAATACGGTAGTTGCGCTCATTGGGGATTCTTATCTGGAGGTGATAGCAGTCTTGCATTCGCATTTGTAGCCTAGTGAGGTTATTAAGCAACAGATGCACATACGGTAGTCGCTATTTACAGTACCGGTAGTTTGCTTGCTGTTTTTATTTTATGTGAACGGGCAGTGAAATCTGGATATTTTCAGCTAGAGGGAGAGCCCGTGGTTTTGCAGAATTTCAGTTTTGCATCCTAGGTTGCACTGGCGGTAGTGAGAGAGATCTGTCTGTCCTGTGGTGTGTTTAGGTGATGCATACTAATAAGGAATGGTGACAGAATGTCCCAGGGATCGTCTTTGCTTTTGCTGATCTGTTGGGTGGACAGATTTGTGCTTTTGGTACCTAGAATGATGGAGAACAAAATATGACAACGCAAATGGTGATTGCTCTGTGAAAACGCAAATGGTTAGTGCTCAATAGTAATCATTGAAGAAATTATGGTACCGGTATACTGAAAGTTCCTTCATTTCTTGCAGAAAAATATTGTACCTCATTCTACAAAGAAGCTGAAGCAGAAAAGAATAGCCTATAAAATTTCATACAAACTGGAGGTTATCAAATATGCTAAAGAGCATGGAAACAGAGCAGCGGAGAGGCATTTTGGGCCGCCTCCAACTGAAAAACAGATTAGAGAGTGGAGGAAACAGGAGGATCAGCTGCAAAAAGAAGACAAAAGCAAGCACACTTTCCGTGGGCATGCTGCAAAGTGGCCAGAGTTGGAGGTGGACGTGAAAGAATGGATCATGCTTCATCGCAATAATGGCTTCTCCGTCTCAACAAAAATGATCATTTTTGAAGTGAAACGCATTGCTAAAGAGAGGGGCATTCAAGACTTTACAGGATTACCATCATGGTGCTACAGATTCATGAGAAGATGTGGTCTTGCTATGCGTACCAAAACCAGCATTGCCCAAAAAATGCCCAAAGAATATGAGGCTAAAATTCTGTCCTTTCACAGTTTTGTTATCAAAGCCAGAAAGAAAAACAGCTTTGAAATTGGCCAGATTGGGAACATGGATGAAGTCCCGCTAACATTTGATGTGCCTTCTAATAGGACTGTCGACCTGAAGGGTGCCAAAACCATCACAGTGAAAACTTCAGGGCACGAGAAGACGCATTATACGCACCAAATTGCCACCCATGCTGATTTTTAAAAGGAAAACATTTCCAAAAGATGCCATTCCAAGAGGTGTTGTGGTACACGTCCATGAAAAAGGATGGATGAATGACAATGGCATGAAAATATGGGTTGAAAAGGTGTGGTCCAAACGTTCTGGAGGACTTCTGAAAAAACCTGCCTTATTAGTGCTTGACCAATTTAGAGCACATATTAGTGAACCAACCAAAAAGTGCTTCAAGGAAGTAAAGACCCATCTAGCTGTCATTCCCGGAGGTCTTACCAGCCAGTTGCAACCTCTTGATGTCTCCATAAACAAGCCATTTAAGGTCTTTATGAGAGAAGAGTGGAACAAGTGGATGGCTGCTGGTACCATGATTTGACACCCACTGTATGAATGAAGAGGCACACCATCTCTCATGTTTGCGAATGTGTGAAAAGATCATGGGACTCTGTGAAGGAAGAGATTGTTGTACAGTCGTTCAAAAATGTGGCATTAGCAATGCCTTAGATGGAAGTGAAGACTGTATTTTATACGAAGACAGCGAAGAAAGTGATGTCAGTGATTGTGACCAAATGAGCCTCATGAATTCTGACTCTAGCGAAGAAGAGTTCTTGGGGGTTTTCCGAAGACTAGAGTACTCAAACCTTTGTCTTTATGTGTTAATGACAGTGATAATGGTTCTTAATGCCACTATTGACTGCTGTTCAGTTTATATGGTTCAAATATTATTCTGTTATACTTTATTAAATATTTTATTACACTATTTGGTTCAGAATATTTTTTTTCCTATTTTTCTCCTCTAAAAACCAGGTGCGTCTTATGGTCGGGTGCGTCTTATGGTGCGAAAAATACAGTAATAAAATCTTTTTCAAGTATATTCATAGCAAAAAACCTGTGAGAGAGTCAGATAGACCGTTAGATGACAGAGGGATAAAAGGGACACTAAGAGGGGACAAGGCCATAGCGGAGAGACTGAATGAATTATTTGTTTCGGTCTTTAATGAGGAAGATGAATGGAGGCTACCTATGCCTGAAATGGTATTTAAAGGTGATGCATCATAAGAATTGAAAGAAATATCGATAAACTGGGAAGATGTATTACAACTATTTGATAAACTGAAAAGTAGCAAATCACCTGGACTGGATGGTATACATCCAAGGGTGTTGAAAGAACTGAAATATGAGACTGCAGACCTACTATTAGTAATCTGTGAACTATCATTAAAATCATCTGTAATACCTGAAGATTAGTGAATGGTCATTGTAATGCCAATTTTTAAAAAGGGCTCAAGGGGTGATCTGGAAAACCACAGACCGGTGAGCCTGATGTCAGTACCGGGCAAAATGGTAGAAACCATTATAAAGAACAAAATTACTGAACATGTAGATAGTCATGGTTTAATGGAAGATAGCCAACATGGCTTTAGCCAAGAAAGGTCTTGTCTTATTAATCTGTTATATTTTTTTGAAGGTGTGAATAAACAGGTAGATAAAGGTATATTAAGTTTTTGAATAAACATAAAGGAATAGGCAACATGGGTTTTGTGTTGGGTGAGGGGGCAGGGCACCATAGGACTTGTCATAGTGCATTAGCTCATAGGAGACTATGTCTGAATTTACTTTCCAGAGCTGCTGCTGCTGTAGGACCAGTGAAATAACTTACATGTAAAGAAGGATGTCTGGAGATGAGACTCTGGGAAGAGGCAAGAATCCCTGCATCTCTGATGATTTGGAAGAAGGACCTAGGGTTTCCAATTGGCTCCAGATTCACCTGACAGGTTGGATCCAGTCCTTGATTTACCCCATTGCATGCAGGTACTTGTAGTTCTATGAATGCTTATACTATACTTTAATCTCAAAGTATATCTTCTTTAATTCAGGCATTCATAGAGACCCAAGCAATCTCTGTATCACCAAGCTAGCAAGCTGGCGTCATGATAATTATCTTAAACTCAATACCATGAAAACTATAGTTACATCACTCACTGGGACCCCTGCTTTCCTTACCATTGCTCCCCTTCTTGATGGCTCCACCATAACATTCCATTCACATTTAAATATCTGTTAAATATCTGGGGGTTCCCCTGACTCTGCGTTCTCTTTCACTCAGCCTTGGCTAAAGTTTTGTTTTCATGCAATTTTCACATTTCTTGATTTTACTGCCCAAATCACTGTCCTTCTCAGCCTCGTTATATCACATCTCTTGCCTATTGTAATGTTGTCTATGCTGATCTCCCTGGCTATGAGCTGAAACATCTTTAATCAGTCCAAAATACAGCCATTCGGTCCTGTCCCATGCCTGGAAATATGATAATTCCACTCCTTTCAAATGCACTACCACCAGCTATCCACCTGAGCACAAATTCATGTGTTGGCACGCCATAGGTTGCAGGTTTGATTCCCACATGGGGCTTTTTTTGGGGGGGGTTGTGCTAACCTGACCATGAGCTCCCTGCAGGTTTGTCACCTCTCCACACACCCTTCCATCTCTTCACTGTACAACACAGTGTGCCCTCTGTGCTGCCTATCCATCACATATTAGCTGTAACGTATGTCTCTTTCTTTCTACTGCCCATGTGGGCAGTCTACTTGGGGATTGGCATTGCTGTTGTTCAGCTAATATGGGCCATGCCTGTTTGCAGGTTCAATTCTCAAATGCTCCTTTTCTGTTCTGTTCCCTATTTTGGTGGCATATCACAGTCTGTAATTGGGACAGGAGCCACATATACCTACATGCACACACACAATGAAATGTTATGCATCTCCTGCCACCCTTTGGGTCTAGGTCAGTGATGGCTAACCTTTTTGAGCCCGAGTGCCCAAACTGCCGCACAAAACCAAAGAATTTCCTCAAAGTGCCAGCACGTCATTTGCATAAGTGGTCTTATTTGCATAAATATTTGCATAATGTTACCATACACTAACTTTTAGTAAACATGTCTCTTAATGAGTGTATGGATAAAGAAAGACTAAAAGATTTCTACATTACTATAATCCAGTGCCAACCGCCAGGCACATTAGGAACTACTACAAACGCTGCCCATTTAGAACCCATAGCAAACCCGCCGTATCCTGACAGCATTACCAGGACTCACAAAGCACCATACCCTACCTATCAAAAGGCAACACTGCAAATATTAAACCAATACATTTCAGTGAATACTGGGGAAAGAGAACAAGTGGCAACGTCAAATAGGAATTTCCTCTTGTACCAAACAAAGCGCAGATGTTAATGATGCACATTTCCCAGAGCTGACATATTCCAGTTAATAAATTCAAAATAAAGAGATATCGTTCTACCTTTTGTGCATTTTTTTTCAGTTGCAATTGGTCCAGCCATTTTCTTCTGGTTTCTTCATGTTTTCTGCTAACTCTCCATCGTCTGCTGTCCATTTGTCCTTTCTTCTCTCTTCTAGTTTTTTCCATTCTCTCTCTCTCTACATCTGCTTTAACATACTAATCTTTCTCCTTTTGCTCTTTCCTCATTCCTATTTCATCCACACAAATTTTACCCCTCCATCCTCAATCCCCAATTACTCTCCCAATACCTGGCCAATTGTAGATTTTTCATCCCTCCTACACAAAATATTTTTCCCCTCTCCATTTTACTCTCCCAGCCCCATCCCATTCTAATCCTCCCCCAACATCAGCTCCCTTCTAGTTCCAGTCTCACCCAGCATCCATTCCCTTCTTCAAGCCCCCCACTTCCCCTCAGCCCATTTCCATTCCAAGCCCCGTCCCCATCAGCTATTTGCAGTTCAAGACCCCCACTTCCCCTCAGCCCATTTCCATTCCAAGCCCCATCCCCAACAGCTATTTGCAGTTCAAGCCCCCTTCCACTCAGCCCATTTCCAGTCCTAGCAACCCCCCCAACCCATTACCAGTCCTAGCCCCCCATAGCCCACTCCCAGTCCTAATCCCACCAGTCCATTTCCAGTCCTAACCTCCCCATCAGCCCACTCCCAGTCCTAATCCCCCATCACTCAATTTTTAGTTTAAGCCCCCCCAGCGCCTATCACCACTCCTAACCCCCCCCAGCGCCCATCACCACTCCTACCCCCCCCAGCCCAGCGCCCATCACCACTCCTAACCCCCCCAGCCAGCCCAGTGCCCATCACCACTCCTAACCCCCCCCAGCCAGCCCAGTGTCCATCACCACTCCTAACCCCCCAGCCCAGTGCCCATCACCACTCCTAACCCCCCCACCCCAGCCCATCACTACTCCTAACACCCCCCAGCCCAGCCCAGCCCATCACTACTCCTAACCCCCCCCCGCCCAGCCCAGCCAATCACCACTCCTAACCCCCCCCAGCCCAGCCCAGCCCATCACCACTCCTAAGCCCCCCAGCCCAGCCCAGCCCAGCCCATCACCACTCCTAACCCCACCCCCCACCCCCAGCCCAGCCCAGGGAAAATTCAAAAAAAAAAGAAAACCTGTCTGCTGCCGCTGTCGGGGCCGCCGCGGCAGAATCGAGCGTGCCGCGGGGCCCCCCTGTACCCACCGGCAGAGCCTGTCCTCCCCGTAGCAGCTCTCTCTTTGGAGCTGCAGTCAGACGCGCCGGCTTGCAGAGCGCGCGGGAATAGTTCCCTCTCTGCTCTGTTTAGCCCGCGGGGGATGCTGGGAAGTTCCCATCAGCCCCCGCGGGCTTAACAGAGTCGCGAAAGGGAAACTCTTCCCTTCGCGCTCTGCAAGCCGGCGAGTCTGACTGCAGCTCCAAAGAGAGAGCTGCTACGGGGAGGACAGGCTCTGCCGGGTGGGTACAGGGGGGCCCCGCGGCACGCTCGATTCTGCCGCGGCGGCCCCGACAACGGCAGCAGACAGGGTTGTTGTTTTTTTTTCGATGGCGGACCTTCCCGCGTGCCAGCTGCAAGGCCTTCGCGTGCCACAGCTGGCACGCGTGCCATAGGTTCGCCATCGCTGGTCTAGGTTCTTTCCTCTTTTGCATGCTCTGTCCACTGCATAACAGTTCATTGTGTGCGTGCATGTAGGTATATGTGGCTCTCACCCCAATTACAGACTGTGATCTGGCTGTACACACCAGTTCTGCATGCACATTCCATCATGGTTACTGTTGGGGGTTGCCCTATCCTGGCAGACAGCAGGCTTTTTGTGTGGTGCCCTGCAGTCTTCTTGTATGCAGCCTTTGCTAATGCACTCACATTGGTGGTGTAGCCTACTGGCTTGTGCAGTGACATTTGTGCTAATGGTCATGGGTTTGATTCCTCTCTGTTCTCTTTCATTTGTATGCCTGTGCTGCTCAGCTACTTTTCATTCTTGTAACAGTCATATCTGTGCAGATCTGTGCTGTTGGCACATTGTACCTTTGTCACAGTTGCCAACCATCCTTCTGTCCATCTATGTGTGTCTGCCAGCTGTGTGGCGTCCTCCCTTGATGTGCAGGCTGCTACCCCATGTCCTGAACTGGTACACGTTTCTGCATTGCGACTCTACCTGCTTGCCTCACCTGTGTCTGCTCTGCATGGCACTGCTACCCCTCCTGTCATTGCACCTATCCTGCCAACTCTACCTCCTCTGCTGGACATGTCTTCCCATCCTCTGCCACACACTGTCATTGTTGCATGGTACATTGCCATCACCCTGTGCATCGGTACAGCTGCACACGATATGTTTGTACACTTTACCAGCTGCCACATGGGCTGGTCGCAGATTTATCTGGTCCATCAGCTCTGATCTACTTCCTTACATCACTTGTGCATTGCCTTTCCTTGTTGCTCTATGCAGTGTTAGGGTTACATCTGTGTTTGGGCCATAACTTTCTGGCTTGTCAGCTTGGGGCACCTTACTGCCCTTGTCCACCATTTCTTGCGTCACATATAGATCCTTGGGCATTTTTGGCGGCACCGTAGATTCTGATAGCTTATGGTGTGCCTTATATGGTGCCTTGGGGGTTGGCAACCTTTTGTGCCGCCCTCTGGGCACATTATGACCCGCCTTGGCTGACATGGTGGTTTATGATGTGCCTTCTGGTGCGCCCTAAAAGGTGCATTAGGTTACGGCACTGGGGTGCAGGTATTTTTAGCTAGCAGCACAGATTGTTGGAATGTGTCTGACTGTTACAAGCAGGACAAGGAATTGCTTTGGGCACCCTTATTCATTGGGCCAATTGAGGTATCAAACTCATGACCCCTGTCTCAGCAGTCATTGCATTAACCAGTGTGCTACACCTCTGTTGCTGTGATTGCAGGTCAGTGCACGAAGTTAAGGTTAATGCGCGTTGACATGCCATGGCTCCCTATATTGCACAATAATGGACATGCGTCTTCTATCGCGCGATGGCCCACTATTGCTACCTTAAGACCGGAACGCCCACTCCTTATATGGCATCCTTCACATTATCGCTGCAACTAGCGCCGGTAACATTATTTAGTAAACATACCCCCATATGTTCCTCCTAGATCCCTGTGGTCTGAGGCTGCAGGGTTGTTAGATGTTCCTGGGCTCCGAGAGGTCCATAAGGCTAGTTGCCATAGTCGTACCTTTTGGGTACAGGCTGTGATATATTGGAACTCACTATCCTTGGGTTTGCAGCTTGAGTCTGATTTTAGTCTATTTAAGGCTCAGTTGAAAACCTACTTGTTTTGTCAGACTTTGGGGGGAGGAGGGTTATTTGATTATGTCCTGGGATATTTGCTTGTAATCGGTTGTATTCTGGGGTTGTTGTGCATGTATTTTATAAATTATAAACTGACTGGAGCTCTTGGATGGGTGGTATAAAAGTATGATGTAATAATAATAATAATGCTTCAGGTATAAGTTCAAACTCCAGCAGCATGGAGTCTGGAAGTGACGAAGCCCCAAAGTGTATCCATGTTTGCCACTGCAAAAGCAAGAAAGCAGGGCTACAGATTTACGCATAGTAGCAGGAGCATTAGGGACGGATTTACTTTGTTGGCGCCCATAGGTATCGGCTATGGCATCCCCTCCATCGGCTCTGGCGCACCCCATTGATTTTGCCCCGATGTCCTGCTTACTGGCACAACCAGTCCCTGAGCGACAGCAGCAAGATTGTTAATTAAATTCAACCCGAGGCTGCCCAGGCCCCATAGCATATCTTCCTGTACTCTCACAGGGCTTTCTGTTACCATAGAAACCCTGAAAGGGGAAAGAAGAAGGCGGGACAGTACAGGGCTTGGGAACTCCCAGGCTGAATTTAATTAACGATCTTGCTGCTGCCGCTCAGGGACCGGGATGCACTCTAAGCAGGACATTGGGGAAGAGCCAATCAGCGATGTGATCCACTGAGCTGCAGCATCAGGCTCAAATCGAGGCATGGTAGTTGAGGTAATACTCTGGCGCCTATCAAAGTTGGCACTAGAGGCCGTTGCCTCCATTACCTATGCCTAAATCCAGGCCTGGATAGCATAGCTGTCAAACTTCCTTCAATGCTTCTGGGATTGTTTCAGGTGGGTGCTGAGACCGCTGTGGTAAGTATTGTTGAAGGGCACTAACCTAACTTGGTAACAGCTTTGGAAAATACTTGGAATGAAATGAGCTGAGCGCATGTTATGGGCTATGGGTTATTTTATTTAATCTACTGCCTAAAGTAACACAGCAAGGCGATGTACAATAAAAACAATTTATAAAATTAGAAGGAAAAGAAATACAACGCATAACAGGAAAGCAAATAAAACAAAGGATAGGAAAAAATAAAAATATATTACAAGACATCATTAAACTTAAAACACAAGGATTGATCTGCTGTCCTTCATAACCTGCACTGGTCCATCTGGACATAGTCACTGTGTGCCAAAAGCCGTATTGAAAAGAAGTTTTCAGGCTAGCCTTGAAGACTTTATAAGAAGGTTCATGATGAAGTTGACAGGGAAGGGCATTCCATAAGCTAGGAGATACGAAAAAGAAGACAGACCGATGTTTACTTTCTATTCTAGCTTGAGACACCAGAGAAATAAGTAACCTGTTTCCATGAATAGATTGAAGCACTCTTACTGGAGTATGTAAAGTGAGAGTGAAGCTAAATATGTAGGAGTAGGAGAGTCTAATGCTAGAATGTTAAACTCAGTGTGGTATGTGACTGGTAACCGATGACGTTGGAATAGCAGAAGCGTTACATGATCGAATTTGGATGCATAACTGATGATGCGCACAGCTGAATTCTGAATAGTTTGTAGATGCTTGAGTGTTGCCACAGAGAGGATGGCATAGATTATATTACAGTAATCTAATCATGATATGCCAAAACTGAGAGCAATAATTTTCAATGCAGGTAAGTCAAGAAATGGTCAAAGCATGTGGAATTGGCGAAGAGCAAAAAAAGCACTTTTACATACAGTATTAATCTGTTTACCAAATGAGATTTGTGTCTAAATAGACCCCCAGATGCTTAAGGAATGGTTGAAGCTTTACCAGTGAATTCTGAAGACTGGGAATAAGGTTAGGGGCCCCTGCTCCTCCAATAAGACAAGCTACAGAAGTTTTGGTGGTATTAAGTTTCAGCTGGTTTGTTTCAAGCCAGGATGATCCTGTTGAAGTAGTGATTTAGTATAGAAAGATCAGGCAATAGTGAATCTGTACAAGCTAATACGATGCAAACCCAGAGAAAACCGTATGATTAATGCTGAAATCTGGCAATCTAGACAAGAGGATCTGATGGTTGACCACATGCGTTGCTGTGCTCTACTGCTACACTTTTAAAGGACATCAGACTTGTATTTTATAGGATGTTGTACCATATACCTATATATTTAAAATTGTGATGACAGAACCCCATTATAAATGGGATGGAAACCCTTTTCAATGTGCAGGTGTAGATAGCATTAACTTGATGCAGTTTGCTAAAGCTATATATAGATCTTCATGATGGTACAATATTTGGAGGATTAAAAGCTTCAGTTTTGATCAGTTAATTCTTGTCTGCAGACCTGAATTTGCTTAAGGAGCTCTAATACTCTGCAGGCTTTGTTAGAGATCTGACAGTGATTGTCTTTTTCCTTCTGGATGAACAACTTCCTACAGGTTTAACATGAAGCTGTATGAGTGAACATAATGCAGTGAAGTATTTTCCTTCTCAGGCATATATTCAAAGAGACCAATTTTCATGTTTTTTTTTTAAACAGCAAGGCAATCAGAAACTTTGTAGGACAGAACTGAAGCTTATCTATGTTATTGGCAATCAGAAGATGACAATCTGTGCACCAGGCAAGTAAAGAGGCCTAACTGCAGAGCTGGTGGAAGCATATTAGACGGCCTAGGTAAACCTTTGGTTTTGTCAGGCTACAGCAACCTCCTTTATCTCCACCCCAGACCCAGCATCACCCATCCAGTCCCCTCTCGCTCTCTGCTTGTCTCTTACCGGCTGTAGTCAGGGCTGCAGCACAAAACCTGCACCCCACAACATTCAGCCTCAGTTTTTCATGGGAGTCGAAGTTCAAACACAGCAGCTTCCCCCCCCCTCAGTTAATGTAAATTGAGTTTCTGCTTGTGTCTGGCTAGTGCATACCTTAGGACTCCTGCCCCCCTCTCTATAAAGCATGTTAATCCCTTTGAATATCGAGCTCATATATATATTTCCAGCTACGACATGCCTCAAGCCCAATTATGGGAGAGGTGGGTGGTGGTAAAGTAAATCAAAGCTGATCTTATTGGCAAGTTATATTTAGGTAGAGGAGGCATTTTCCCTGCCCCCCCAGAAGGCTTATAAGCTGAATTTGTACCTGACAGACTTGCCCAAGATCACAACGAGAAGCAGTGGGCTGGCTTTGCTGGTTCTCAGCCCACTACTCCTCTACTCTTAGTGAATTGCGAGAGGCTGAAGAAACGTTTCAACAAAGTCTATGGCAGAAATGGGGAAATGGTTGGGCTTACGGTATCCTCTAGATGTTTCAGTCTCACTAATTTAAGACCCATATACTTCAAGTGCTTGTATAGAATTCATTTTACATGCGATGGCTATACAAAGCGGGGTGGTTGAATTTCAAAAATGTGTTACCTATGGTGGATATTCTCCTCCTCTCATATATTATTCACTACTCAAATATTGGGTTGATGTTGCTGTGGTAGTTGAGGCTGTAAAAAAACATAACCTAGTAAGAGAAAGACATTGATTGCGTCTGTTTGTATAATATATGAGCATACACTGCCTTCTCTTTCGGGATTATGGGGCATATTTACTAAATTGTGCTATTAACAGAGTTTCCCACATGCTAATTGTGTCATGCGGTTAGCAAGTGGCCCCATGGAAAAATCCCAGACTATTTTTTAACAGCTTTATCATTTTAGTCATAGTGATTTACATTGCAAATTAAACTTGGTAAGTACATTAAACAGGGACATTGATAACTTGGATTTTTCTGAGGCAATGGAGGGTTAAGTGGCTTGCCCAAGGCCAAAAGGAGTGCTAGTGGGAATCAAACCAGTTTCTCTTGGTTCCTAAGCCAGTGCTCTAGCCACTAGGCTACTCCTAATGTTAGCATGCAATTGGGCGGGTTGGAGGCATTGACGGTGCATCACGCTTAGCGCAGGTGTTAAGGGCAAATGCTAACCATGACTTGCCGTTAGTGTGAGTGCACTTAATGCTGTCTCATGGGATAGTGATAAGTTCACCCGTGTGCCATTTAGTACATTGATAATTTGCCACACAGTGTTACTGGTAGGGGGATGGGCCTCTGTGCTATTTTGCAATTCAAATATATGTTAATGGCATGCCCATTCTTCTTCTTCTTCTTATTATTATTAATAAACATTTATAGAGTGCTACTTGGCGTACGCAGCGCTGTAGAAATACAGAAAAGACAGGCCCTGCTCTCTAGAGCTTACAATTTAATCAAGACAAATAGGACAAGGAAGGAAAGAGGACAGAGCAGGGAAGAGAGACACAACGACCAAGGAGACACAAGGAATGGGGATCAGGGACCAAAGGCAGCCTTAAAGAGGTGAACCTTTAGCAAACACTTGAAGAGGGGGAGTGATGAAGCCTGATGAACAGCATCAGGAAGAGGGTTCTCTGCGTAAGGAGCTGCAAGGTGAAAGGACCAAAGTTGGGAATTAGCAGAAGAGGAAAAGGGCAGGGAAAGGAGCAAGCTAGAGGAAGAACGAAGTTTGCGAGGAAGAGAGTAGAGAGAGAGAAGAGAAGAGAGATAGGGTGGAGCAGCAGAATGAATGTATTTAAAAGTTAAAAGGAGAAGTTTGAATTGGATGCGGTAATGGAAGGGAAGCCAATGGAGTGATTTGAGAAGAGGGGTTATGTGTGAAGTGAGGCTGGCGAAAGATAAGATGTACAGCAGAGTTTTGAACTGATTAGAGAGAGATGACTCAGAGGGTGGTTGGTAAGAAGGAGATTGCAATAGTTGAAGCAAGAGGTAATCAAAGAGTTGACAAGCATTCGTGTGGTATTAACAGAGAGGAAGGGACAGATTTTATAGAAATTATAGATAAAGAAACAACAGGTTTTTGCAGTCTGTTGTATATCAGCAGAGAAGAAAAGAGAGGAATCAAAGATAACACCAAGGTTACGGGTAGAGGTAACAGGGTGAAGAAGTGAGTTTTCAACAGAGATGGAGAAAGGGGAGAGGAGGGTTTGGGTGCAAAGATAAGCAGTACAGTTTTGTTCATATTAAGTTTAAGTCGGCGGTGAGACATCGAAGTGGCAGTATCAGAGAGACAGGAAGAACTACGGGCCTGCAATTCCTGGGAGATAACAGGCGCAGACAGATAGATTTGAGAATCGTGAGCATAGAAGTGGTATTGTAAACCATGTGCAGAGATGAGAGTCAAGGGATAGGGTGTAGAGTGAGAAGAATAGTGAGCCTAAAACAGACCCCTGGGGAACACCAACCAAGAGAGGAATTGGGGAAGAATAAGAACCATTGGAATAAACACTAAGGGGTATGTTTACTAAACTGTGGTAATGTCACTTGCGTTAGGTTCCGCGGTAAAGGTACAGATGCCCATATAAAGGTGTGGGCGGTGCATCGTTACAGCAAGCCGTATCAGCTAACGCATGTTACAAGGCGCCTTCGACTAACGTGTGTTACAAGGCACCCTACAAGGCACCTTACAAGGCACATTACAAGGCGCCTTGTAAGGTGGGGGCAACTGTACCACAGCACAGGGTGTTGGCAATGTAAAGTACTGGAAAGACAGTTGGTGGCAGACGATGGGAATACGTGTCCCCCAGTGGAGGCAGAGGTGGCAGGATAGTTACAATAATGGGTGGACAGAGGAGTGGTGGTGCCATGCAGATCAGGCACAGACGAGGCAAGCATAAAGAGGCGCAGTGCAGATAAGGGTAGCAGTGCAGGACATGGGGTGACAGCCTGCACAGGCAGACAGGACTCTACACAGCTGACAGAGGCAGATAGACGGACCGAGGGAATGTTGGCAATTGTGGCAAGGGTATTATGGGCTGGCAGCACAAAGCTGCAAAAATATGACTGTTACAGGCATGCACACTATTTGAGTAGGACAGGCATGAGAGGAGAGAACAATGAGGAACTGAACCCATGAACACTGCCAAGAATGGCATTGTATTAACCAGTAGGCTATACCTCCGTGGTGTATGTCACAGCAATGGCTGGGTACAGAAGGACTGCAGGTCACCGCACAAACTGTCTGCTCTGAGTGCCAGGATAGGGCAACCCTACCAGTACCCATGATGCAATGCACATGCTGAATAGCTGTCTACAGCTGATCAGCAAATGGGGTCTGCATCTCTCCAGTACCTCAGCTTGGAAAGACGAACTGACAGTGCGTGATACTGGCACAGAGTAGCTACAGACCATGCCATTGTGCAGGTTCTATGTTCTCCCTGAGGGATAGGATGGGTGCCCAGCACTAGGTCCGCAGTACATGTGGTGCTAGAGATAGGCCCTGCTGTACATCCCCATCACTACCAGTGTGTGACAGGTGTTCCTTGCAGTGCTGCTGAAGGTAATTTGGTGTCCATCTTTATCCTGCAGTCACATGTGGCCCTCTGGGACCATACACCACCCAGATTAGTGTGTAACCCGTGTTAGGATCTGGCTGACATGGACACCTGTTATCAGGGCAGAGGGGTTTCCAGACTTGCATGAGGTTTGTGTAGCAGTGCCTTTATAGGTCAAAGTGGTATACACTACATACCCCAAACGGCTCACATCACTCTTTTTGTAGGTAAGGGACAGGTACCCCTGCCCCCATGAAGCAACCTCCATCCTGCTGGTATAAGACAACCCTCCAGGGTTGGTGGGCCAGAGCCATACCTGTGGCTGGGGCAATGGCAGATCAGCAGCAATGATGGGGTTAGCTCTGGAAAACCCCAACTGCCTCACACCACTGTCTGCCAGTCACCAGCAGACAGCACAGTCAGACTGCACCTTTTAGGTGTTCCAACCATGCACAGTCTAACTACAGACAGTCCACTAGCCAGTCCATAGTGCATGCTCACAGAGGAACTATGTGTACCAAGCAGGCATCTCAGTGATTGGGACCCCAGCACTGGGAACACAAAAGTATCACTGGAGGCAGATAGTGTAGAGCACTATGTGGGACCCTAGACATGCCATGGTCACTGCTCGGTCAGAGTAAGTGCCCTCCCAGCATGCCATGCTGTGGCCACCCTGTCCATGCAGGCGGTGGTCGGGCACTGCAGTGTCCCAGCCATTGCCCCATACCCTGTGAAAATGCATCCTGGCCAATCCGCCCTGTCCGGGCCATACCCACAACACCTTGCTCTTCATTATGCACATATTCAGGCTAATGCTGGTAACAGTGGGACATTGTGGGCCTGGTGAGGTGTGGGCAACCACAAAACGATGGATAGACATACACACACACACTCCTATTGTGCAAAGATAGGGGTGGTTGGCAACTCTGCCCGCCACACTGGTCCTGATCACAGTGCCAACATTGCTAAACTGTGAAGGAGGTAGTAGTAGTGCTCTGGTGATAAATGCAGCTCAATGCTGGGGCCAACAGCCTGACTCTCCATGCATCTTTGGATTGTGGAGCCTGTGTGAGTGGGTGTTTGTACCCCTGTTCGCTGCTGCTTTGGGCTTTGCACATGTTGCTGTTGTATCTGCATTGTAGGGTAAAACATAGGGACATGCTCTGCAGGAACCACAGCTGGGGCTTGAACCTGTGACCCTCTGCTTCTGGACACACTGGCTGGGTGTACAGCACCACACTGTTGTCACAGATGCATGGTGGTCCCTGGGGCTACCTGTACGTTTCCTCAGCCAGACCTTTTATGTTGCACTGCACACCACATACTGGTACAGGGCATGGCCTAGGTCCACTGCATGGCCTAGGTCCACTGCAGACAGGTGCCACTGTCCCCTCCAGCACGGCCACACCCCCCCCCTCGCCATGCTGACATGACCATATGCTGTCAGTGCTGGTAGTGCGCAGTCCCAGGCCATCCACTGTGTGGGTAGGTGGTCACCTAGGGAGCGGGGTCTGGGGCATACATGAGCATCCTCACATCCCCCCCCATCACCGCCTACCAATAGTCTGTCCCTTCCGCTTGGGGGAGGGTTGGTTGGGGGGACATCAGGTCAGTGCCCTGGCAACTGTTAGCTTGGGTGGACCAGGTAGATGTAGGTGGATTGTGTTTGGCCTTTGTCAGCTGCTGTCATGCTGATTTCCGGTTTCTATGTTCCTATGTGCCACCTAGGCGCCTGCCTAATCCACCCTGTGCCCCAGCTGCCCCCGCTACATGTCCCGTCTGCAGCCCCCTATGCCCCACTTGCACCATCGCCATAGTGGCCTTTCATACTTGGGCACTATGCTGTTGCTGGAAATGGAGCACTACTATCACGTTCTTGGGCTCCCTGTCTATGCTGTACATTGCTGACACTGAAATAGTTTCTCTCTCCTGCAAATGTGCATCTAACGGCAGGTTTTCATTCGCGGTAGGATTCAGCCCTTCAGTTCAGCGTGTTAGTGTGCAGGGAGCCTGTCCCCGCCCACTCCCTGCCCATTGACACCTTCACCCCGCCCTCTCTCCACCCTCTGCAGTGTTTACCGCGGCTGGGAACGTTAACAATTGTTAGGTAACGTTAATGCGTGTTAACGTTACATACCGCACGTTAACGTTACTTAACGATCATTAATGTTACCTAACGCGCGGTCTGTAACGTTACCACAGTTTAGTAAACATGCCCCTAAAAGAGTGTTGTGAGAGATAGGAAGAGAACCATGACAAAACCGAGCTACTGAAACCAAGTGAAGATAGGGTATCAAGTAGAAGGTGATGGTCGACAGTGTCAAATACTGCAGAAAGGTCAAGAAGGATAAGGATTGAGTAAAGACCCTTTAGTAAACATACCCCTATATTTAAGTGAAAGAGTGTACTTAAGGCTGCCAAAGCTTGGAAGGATATTCAGATTATGCCCTCAAAGTATGGTGCAAAATCATTTGGTGAGCAGATTTAGAATTTATAGATTGAGGACAAGAATGACACTGAATTTTCACTCTTTACTATGTTTGGGCTAGTAAAAGCCTCAACCCAGCAAAGAAACCAATTTCACTAGGCTAGTAAGACTATTGGAACTGCACCTTGAGTCATAATCATATTCGTTAATGGACTATGTACACCATGTGCCTATTCTTAGATCTTGTTGGTGGTGTGATCTTCCACATGGCTGCAAGAAAAGATAAGGACGGTAAAAAAAAAAAAATGCATTTCAGCTACTTGGTACCTGTGTTGCTGGAAAAGAACTGGAAAGGAGAAGTCATACTCTGGCTCCCTACTTAATTTCACTTTTTAGCTTCTTACTGCTGTCGTCTAATCTTTAACCTTCCATTTATCAAGTTGTTGTTAATTATAGTGGGACTTGACAGAGGTGACTGCTTTAAAGAGAATTTGTGATGGTCTGATTTTGTGGGTTTTTTAAAATTCTACGAGTCTAACTTAAACCAATGCACCCCCTACTCCAAGTTTTAGATTTCATGTTGCTTAGTATGACAGCATGTCCCAGGTGTAGCCAGGCTCATTAGCTTAATTGTAGTGCGATTCAGTATGCCATTTAGCTTAGCTACAATTTGGAGAGTTGTCTTCATAATATAACATATTTATGAGCCAGGAAAGCTAGTTTGGTGAACTAAAATTAAAGTGAAGACTCTCGACCAAATGCCAGAAGAAGAAGCAAGAGGTGAAGATATTATGATTTCATTTTTCTCTAGGCTTCTCAGTGCAGGTCTTGGAACAGTGTTAATGTGTAGGAAATACCTACTTCCTATTAAGATTGCATTTTAAGGATGACCGTGTTTGAGGCTCCTTTTTTGGCAAGGGGTCAGTGCAACATGTGCCTTTCTTAAAGGCAAAATACGAGCCTGGGGAAGGATAACTCTCTGCTAGGGGGCGGTTTCTGTGTTCACTCATCTGGCTATGGGCTTGACCCCTCGGGATTTAGGGGCCCTGTTAATAAAGGTCACTAAATGGTTAAGACATTTCAGTGTGTGGTAATGACAGCAGAAAACACTGAGTGTGCACTCTAGCTACGGGCCGCTAAAATGCATGCTATGTGGCAGAAAGTGGGCAGAGTGTGAGTGTGGAGAACACATTGCCGCTAGCACAAGAGCAATTGCCACACACTCTGGCAATGTGGCAGTTAGTGTGAGTGCACATAATAATGCCTGCATAGATGTCCTTAGGCGCACTCACATTGACCGTGCCATGCAATTGTGTGCTAACTTGCTGGCCGTGCCCCCGAACGTTAGCACACAAAGGCTGCACTTACTGCATTAATTAGCGACAAAACTAACATGCAGCAAGTGTGCACCTTTAGTCAAAGGGCCCCTAAATGTCTGAGGCATATTGTCTGGGCAGAGGAGGTCATGAGAAAGAACTATTCCTTAAGAAAGGGTTTGAAAATTCATCAATTCAGTTTTTCCAAGAAAACAAAAAAGGTGCTTAAGTGCTTTGTAAAATTCACTGTTGCAACTTTTTCTTCATGGATCAAGATTTTACTGTCCAGAAAAAGAAAAGTAATTTTAATAAGAGTGAAACTAAATCTTTGTACCATATCCCCATGAACAGATTTGTGTTTGCACGGGGATTCGAGTCTGATTACCTCTTTACAGAAAGGCTCTGCAGGTGTTACGGCTTATTGAGTCCTAAGAGGCACAGCAGGACTCAAAAGTTTCAATACAACAATATACAAACTCTGCCTCTGTACAGCACAACACACAAAATATTCTTGACAACATGGTGGGGTGTCTGTTGCATGCCACATGCTCAGGAAATGACAGTGACGTTGCAAATAGTTGATTAAAAATAGTAGGGGTCTTGTTGAAAAAAACCCTGAGCTGTCCCACACCTTGCCTATAGGAAAAATATCTAAGTAAGATTCAGTGGTGTTGTTTACCCAGTTGCTGTTCTGTCTTTTATGAAGATTGGCTGATACTTAACTCTGGCAGCGATGCTAACCCCCCTCTCCCCCCGCATCATCTTCCAGGACAGGCCACGCTACCCTGTTTTAAATGAAATATCAGGACCACAGTTTTATTTTATACAAAACATGACTTGCTATATACCTGAGCCAGCTCCACTATATATTAACCGCGCCTCCCACTCTACCCTGTTGTCAGCTCAGGAGCATAAAACCAGTCCATGGCCCTCCTTTAAGTTAAATTCCTGGCCAGTTAGCCACTTGACAGTTGCTTGCCCTATATTTACTTTAAAATTACCACCACAGTTCCATAGGGCCAGTGCAAAGGGTATTGGGTGCCCTGGGTGACCCTTCAGACTGACGCTTCCCTCCTCCGAGATTTTGATAATTAAACTCAACCATGATCATCCCTCCCACAAACGATCCTGTAAAAAATGTATAATTGGACATCGTAAAACTTTGCTTTGTGCCCACTCTCCTCTCAGGTAAAAGGATATGCTGATGGTTCTTTGGTTTGTCTGGCTGTCAGGATCTATTGTTTTCCTTTGACTGCTGCTTCTTTTTGCTGGCCCTCAGAGGATGCTGCCCTAGGCAACCTCCTAGACTCGCCCCGAATTCCATACTATCTCAGCTCCCCCATCCACCTCTTCATGTCTACTCCAAAGCACATCAATAACAAACCCATGGGGTGGATGGGTGGACCAACCATTCAGCTTCCATTTTAACTTCCTGTGGTAGAAGGAAGAGGGAGAGGCCATTCCCTCTGGGGAAGGGCACTGGCCCAGAGCTAAAGGAAACTTCCTGGGTACACCTCAAAAGTTTCTACTTTACGAAATATTAGCACAGACCTTTAGGACAGGTGTTTTGGTTACTTGTAATGCAAGGGAAAGATGGAAGGAACTGCTCCTTCACTTCTGTTATCTAAGACCTTAGGCTGGAGCTAGACCATGCAAATAACACGTCAGATGAGGTGGTGGGGAGCACTGAACACTACTTCTTACTATTGCAGGATTTTTTAAAACATTTTTGGAAGTCCCATGATTTCTAAGGATACTGTCTTAAAATGTAAAAAAAAAAATGTCCAGAGTGCAGTAAACTTAGGGGTTCTTTTACTAAAGGGTGTTAGCTGACAACGTGTGTTCTGGCAAATGCTTAATGTGCGTTGACACACGTGTTGCCAGCTAGCATAGGACCATGACAACGCGTGGGTGGGGTAGGGCAGAGAGTGGGCATTAGGTACAGTAGTACTAACACTGTACACACTATGGAATAGGGCTCCACGTTAACTGCCAGAGAAATGTTTTCCACACCACTGACCGTTAACGTGGAGGTGTTACACTTAACATGCCATCATTTCAGCGCTTTTGCCGCTTTAGGTACAACACCATAGCACCCTTTAGTAAAAGGGCCCCGTAGGCTGAAATACCAAGGTCTTATCAGTCTGAATGTAAGGGAATAAAAATATAGTGTACTATAGACTTGCAAACACAAGTGGGATATTCTAATATATTTTATCGATTCTGTAGCACTTGCCTGGGTATATTAAATCAGCCATAATTTCCTGCTGCTAAAAGTGAGTTATGTTTTTGAAATATTGTTGCTTAGATACACATGATGGAGAGAATCAGGTTCCAGTCTTCCCACATGGCTCCAAAACTGGTTCACAGTAGAATGGGGACGTTAAGGGACCAGTCTTCCACTAAGCTGGGATTAATGGCTAATCGTGTGAGAGCGTATTGCAGAACAGATTATCCGTAATGAGAGAGGTGGAATTTTCTAAGGAGATTAGGCAAATAGAGTTAACTGTAGCACATATTTTCCATGTCATGCTTCTAGCTCTAACGCTTTAGACAAACAAATGTCAGATTTTCCTGCCCCAGATGCGTGGCTTGATTTTCTTTATCAGGATTCAGATAATGAAGCTTAAATTATACCAGGTTTACAGTAAAATGTTTTCAGTTGAGAATTAGTCATAGTTTCTTAAACTCATAGGTAACATAGTGGCTAGAAATCTGTTTTCATTTCTGCAGCAAACAATACATTCTGTAAGTTATTCATATTTTTATTACTGTTCTAGTTTCTGTGATCCACAATAAACACTAGTATTAATCTGGAAGAATGAGCACTTTCTTAAACTGATTTTCCTCCCATCTTTTGTTCCTGCTTAAAAAAATATCCCTGAAATATGCAGATACTTATGGACTTTTCATTTTCAGGTTTTTTTTTGTACCTTCACTGTGAGCCTTCCAGAGACAGGAAAGTATCTACAGTACCTGAATGTAATTCACCTTCTGAGAAAGGCGTGAGCTAAATATAAAATAGTTAAAAAATGGTAAATTGTTTTTCTAAGGAATTTGTCTTGCAGATTCATTGTGGAGATCCTGAAGAGTCAGTTGACTACAGAGTCATCAGGCAGGTCTGGAAAGTTTTTAAGTAAGGCCACCTGTCAATAAAGGGTACTTGTATATGCGAAGTGGCATTTTAGAAGGAACATCTAGGTGCAGTCTTGGACATCTAAGACAAAACATCCAAAAAAAGCCTACCTCATGCAAGTTCAGGGCTGATTTTACAAACATCTACATACTTAATATGGACATCCACAGAGAGGGCCACATAGTTGTCCTGGCAAGTATCCTAGAGAGGGACCGTGTCCCAGCCTGCCACATTGCAAGCTTAGAAGTTCAGCAGCATTACAACCACACATGTGCTCCTGTTTCTTGTTCAAAGTCATTACAGTTGTGGACAGTACTGGGGATAGTAGGGGGGCCATCGTCTCTACACCCTATGGGTGTTTTCCTGGTGTAACAAACACTTTCCTGATGCCTGTCCTTGCTCTGCAGCAGGTTTAGACTTAGACAAGGGCCAGGATGGGCAGTACGTTTCTCAGATCGGTTTCGGATGTCCAGTGCTTCGGAATGTTCCAGGCACGCTTCCACCATGACCCCATTCCAGTATGGATGTCCTCACGCTGGAGACGTCTTTCAGATTTGGGCATCTATGTGCTCATTTTTGGACTTCCAAAGCATGAATTGAGCTTCTAAAATAACCAAGCTACTTGCTTTGATTTACCAAATCCAGTTTTAATTACTCTTATACATGTAAATTCATGCTCTATGTGAGATACACTGGAACCTATTCTTAGAAGTATTACATTCTAAAGGATTATGGATTACAATTTGCCATAGTGGATTGTTTCTCATGCTCAGGGAAGGGGGAAGAAGGGACAGCTGAAGTTGAGCACCTTCATATACCAAGAGATGGGTATGTTATACGTGAATAACTAATAGTTATTGACAGAGTGTTTCAGTAACTGGATCCAGCAACAACCAGATACAAACAGCTGCTGAGGTGGGCTACCCCCATAGCTCTGATTGGCACAGGAGACTCCAATTTCACGTGTCATGGAGGTTAGTGAAGGTCGGGCATGCTCTGTAGGTAAAGCCTGAATGACGACAACATTGCTCCTATCACAGCTTCCTCCATCAGCTAAAGGAATGGTAGGAAGCCTCAGTGATTTCTCTCCAGTCCTTGATAAATGAGGATGCTTGGAGTTAAAAAATAAAATACCTATGTTTTCTTAGTTTTGTAATTTTGAAATCTCTGAACTGAAGGGAGTTTAATTTTTTTAAATTCTCGTGTGTGCATGCATGCATATGTGTTATGGACATTGTGAACATTTCAGGTCTGATTTCCTAAGACTTTTATCCTGTTCTATGCATGAGGATGATAGCTTAGGAACTCTGGCTCTAACTGGATAACATCGGTATTACTCATTACAAAAATATAGTGTTATACAGATGCATGTTCAGAGACAGCGAGGGAGTGGTGTCACCTGCTGGCTGACCTGAAGAGTCGTTTCAACATTCCTGAGGAGGCAGTGAACTATTGTGGATCAGGAACTAGTTAAAAGTTAGAAAGCAGAGAGAAGGGCTAAATGGACAATTTTCCCAATGGCTAAAGGTGAATAGTGGAGTACCCCAGGGATCTGTGCTGGGTCCACTGCTTTTTAATATTTTCGTAAATGACCTGGAAATGTGACTAACAAGTGAGGTAATCTAATTTGCCGATGACACAAAGGGGTATGTTTACTAAACTGCGGTAACGTAGCAGCAGCTTCGTTAAGGCGCGTTATGTAACGTTCAGGCGCCTTAACGTTACATAATGTGCCTTAATGTTCCCGACCGCGGTAAGTCCAGAAAAGGGTGGAGAGAGGGTGGAGAGAAGGGGTCAATGGGTGGGGAGTGGGCAGGGAGAGGCCCCTTTCACACTAACGCGGAGAAATTAAGGGCTGAATCCTAACGCAACTGAAAACCTGGTGTTAGCACACATTTGCAAGAGAGAGAAACTATTTAAGTGTCAGCAATGTACAGCATAGGCAGGGAGCCCAAGAAAGGTGATAGTAGTGCTCCATTTGCAGCAACAGCATAGTGCCCAGGTATGAAAGGCCACTATGGTGATGGTGCAAATGGGGCATGGGGGCTGAAGGCGGGACATACAGTGGGGGCTACTGGGGTACAGGGTGGACTAGGCGGTTGCTGAGGTGGCACATAGGAACGCAGAAAATGGAAACCAGAAAGACAGCAACTGACCAGGGTCAGACATGCCCATGAGTCTCTGTCCCACAGTGTCCCATCCAGGAGACATTACCCAGCAGGTATCCCAAGGGGCACATAACACTGACAGACAGTGCCGGGGGAAATGTGGACATCTATGTAGGCACCCCTACCCCAGAACCCACACCTTAGGCAGCTGCCTACCTGCCCCCTGGATGACACAACATCGTGGTCATGTGGCATGGCAGAGGGGGTGGGTGATTGTGCTGGAGGGAGCAGTGGCACCCGCCTGCAGTGGACCTAGGCCATGCCCTGTACCAGTACGTGGTGTGTAGTGCAACAGAAGAGGTCTGGCTGAGGAACGTAAGGGTAGCCCCAGGGACAACTATGCTGCTGTGGAAACAGTGTGGTGCAGTACACCCAGCTAGCATGTCCAAGAGCAGAGGGTCAGAGGTTCAGGTCCCACCTGTGGATCCTGCAGAGCATCTCCCCATAGTTTTAGCCCACAATGCAACCACAACAACAACATGGGCATACCCCAATGCAGTGGTGCACAGGGGTACGGACACCCATTCACAAGGGCTCCACTATCCACAGCTTCATGGAGTGTCAGGCTGTTAGCCCCAGCACAGAGCTGCAGTTATCACCAGAGCACTACTACTAACCCCTGCACAGATTAGCAATGTCGGCACTGTGATCAAGACCAGTGCGGCGGGTAGGGTTGTCAATCACCTCCATCTCTGAGATAGGTGTGGGAGTGTGCGTATGTCTCTCCATTGTTTTGTGTCTGCCAACACCTCACTGAGCCCACATTGCTCACACTGCTTCCAGCGTTAGCCTGCAAATGTGCATAATAAGGAGCAAGGTATTGTGGGTATGGCCCAGACAGGGCGGATTGGCCAGGATGCATCTGCACAGGGTGGAGGGCAATGGCTGAGACACTGTAGTGCTCGACCACCACCTGCATGGACAGGGTGGCCACAGCATGTCACGCTGGGGGGGGGGGTCACTCTCACTCTGACCAAGCAGTGACCATGGGGTGTCTATGTTCCCACATAGTGCCACATATTATTTGTTTCCAATGCTACGTGTGTGTTCCCAGTTCTGGGGCCCAATCACAGGGATACCTGCTTGGTGTCTGTGCTGTGCATCCCACCTCTGGGTGCACAGGGTTCCCCTGTGAGCATGCATTATGGACTGGTTAGTGGGCTGTCTGCAGTTCACCTGTGCATGGTGGGAACACCTTGTAGGATGCTGCAGGTGCAGTCTGACTGTGCTGTCTGTTGATGAATGGCAGACAGTGGCGTGGGGCAGTTGAGCCTTCCCCTGCCTACCCCCCAAGAATCATTTCTGGTCTGCAATGTCTCCCCCAGTCCATGTTCACAACATGAGTTCTCTGTAATTGTTTTGAGTTATACTATAAACCGCTTTGATTTTTTAAAATAAATTAAAGTAAACTGGGAGGGGGATATGAAAGTGGGAAGAGAAGAGACTCTTGGCTAGTTGTGAATGGAGGCTTATGATACCAGATAATAGGCCCGAGTTCAGTTTGAATTGGAAGTACTGAGGAGCCAAAGGAAAGAGCCAGCTCGAGAAACAGACAAAATACCCTCTGTATTAGGTACATGGCTGTGCAAAGTGGCTGCATAGAAACATGATGACAGAAAAAGACCACAAGGCCCATCTAGTCTGTCCTTCCATAACAACAACTACAACAGTCCACTTTTTACCTTTAGAGATCCTCTGTGTTGGTCCCATGCTTTTTTGAACTCAGTCACTGTCCTCATCTCCACCACCTCCACTGGGAGACTATTCCACGGATCCACTACTCTTTCCGTAAAGATCTTTGTTTCTCCTTGAAAAAGGCTTCATCAGGGGCTTGCGGTTCTACTGCAAACTAACACTCAAAAGGGACCGCCATAGCATCTGACATCACACTATCCAGCAGTACACCAGTTCTTTATAAAGCTTTTCAATAAAAAAGGCTCCAATAGATTTTATCATTAAGTCCTGATGGTTCCAAGGTATCCAATACTGGTGCGCTGCTGGATTGGGCTGTGAAGTGCAATCGCCATTTAGTGCATAGCCAATGCGTTGTTAAGAGTGTTGGAAGTATGTGATTCAGTTTTGATAGGTAATGATGTTAGCGTTCTGATTGGTGGTTGAACATTTAAATAGTGTGATGTCAGACACTATCATGGTCCGTTTTGAGTGTTGATTTGCAGTAGAACCGCAAGCCCCTGATGAAGCCTTTTTCAAGGAGAGACAAAGATCTTTGCTGGGCTGCGGCTTGATGGCGTCTGGAATGTGGGGAACATTGAAAGATAAGTGCTGTATATTTCATATGAATGGATATTGTTTCTCGATATGATTAAGCCTTTAATTATTTTAGGGCTGATTCGAGGGAAGGAAGGAGTGATTAGACCGTAAGAAAAAGTCTGCTGCCGTATCTATGAAGAGGAATGAGGAAGCTGGTGGTGTAATGAGTGTTTGAGATACTTGCGACTTTTAGAATATTTTGAAAAATTATTGGTGTTTTAATATTTAAAATACGAACGAGGATTCATTTTTTTAAAACTGAGCTTGGATTGGAAAAACAACAAATAAATAATAAATAGAATTATATTAATACATTTATTTGGAAGGGAGTGAGTGATGTGAGTATCTCGCTTTCCCCTATGGCAATTATTCATTGCTGCATAGTGGGATTAGAGTCCTCCTGAGATCTTTTTCTCCCAATTAATTGTATTGAGTGTAGAGTAAATGGAAGATTGATTGTGTTCAGTCTTTCATTGGTTAGTTTTAGGATTAAGAAGGCACTAAGAGTATACAGTAGCTGTAACGGGGTGTTTTTTATTTGCTTAGGTATATCATAGCCCTATGAGCAGTGTGTTTTTGTTTACTAACTATGTAGGTGCCATCGAATATTCCCGTTTAAGGCATTTACATGGTTTACCGGGCTGTAAACAGTGTAAATGCCTTTCCACTATCGGGCCCACAGATTGAAATCACCGTCACCCTTACATCCGACTTGATAGTAAAAAGCCAGAACTATTATGATCAACACCGTGTAACTCAGTTTTAAACCACAGAGTCAGTGGGGAAAACAGTGAAAATTAGCCTGGCTGGGTCATAAAGGTAAATATCACGCAAGCAGCAGCCCCAGAAGTGAAGGCAGGGAGTTCCAGCATCTGCGGTGCCCTGCAGCAAAGCTGAAACAAGTTCAAAAGTTCACACTTTACAGTGTATCACAGTGGTGCAATTCACTCACTCACAGGATCAGCTATTTGGGGGCTTCATCTCTATGTGTCATAGAAAGTGTGTGTGTGGGGGGGGAGGGGTCTGTGCATGTGTGTGTCAGTGAGTGCGTGTTTCATGTCCTTTGTGCGTCATGGAGACTGCCAGAGACTACATACGCACGTGTGCATGTGCATGCCTTGGGGATTGTCAGCTGCTAGATAATGCACGTGTCAATGTCTGTGTGTGTGAGCATGTGTGCGTCATGGGGCTTGTTGGCGGCTACATGTGTGTCTATCTGTGTGCCATGAGGAGTGCTGGGGGCTGCATGCATGCGTGTGTGTGTGTGTCTGGGGGGCTGTATATATAAACATTTACAGTGTGACAAAGCAGAACATTTCCCCTTCCTTCGTTTGCAAAATGATACATATCGGGGGGGGGGGGGGAAGGTGCATGTTAAGGAAGAATTCAAAGAGAGATGACAAAGTGTATCTTGTGATGGTAGTAGGGGCTGGATGAGGAATCGTTATAACTAGTGTTGTCTGTCATTATCTATCTATCTATCTTCAGACAGCAGGTGTGTGGTGTGTTGGTGCCTGTGCATTTGTGTGTGCACGTACTGCATGGGTCAGGTGACTTCGTGCATGTATGTGCTGAGCAGGTCAGATGCCTGTATGTGTGTGCGTGCACGCTCGGGGGTGGGGGGGTAGGATAACCCTCTGGATATTTGTGTGGTGTGGGTGAGGGGTGCCTGTGTGTCTTCGGGTGAGGGTGTGGGGGGACTGCATCTTTTAGCATATATTCATTGTGCCCTTTTCTCCTCTCTGTTCAATCTTCATCCCCTTGGAATCGTATACCCTTTTCTGCAGACCCTATCCTGCTGCCTCCCTCAACTCTGTTCCCTTCCAAGCCTCTGCCCCTTTCTCCCTGCCCCCTCCCCCCTTGCTCTCGCCAGCCTGAGAAGCAAAGGGTTGCAGAGGAGGGTGGAGGAAAGCCCTACCCTACCTCTCATGGCTTTTCCTGGAAGCAGCATGTTCAGAAGCGTTCCAGTACCTCTGGAGACTTGTTAAGGAGGGAAGGAAAAGTTACAATAAAGAGATTTCCCAGTACGTTTTCCCCATATATTTAAGAAAAAAAAAGCAAGTAAGAGCAGAACTCTACCCCAAACTGAAAACCCAAATGCACGAATGGTGAGAGGAACTGGGAAATGTTCCTAAACACTTCTTTCCCCTTTTTTGTTAATACCAGTGGCTGGGAATTCTTCCCTCCTGGAGATAGCCTGCGAGTCTCAGCCCCAGTTCCTGCACCTGCTGCTGTCACAGCCATGTCCTACCTCCTTGGCATTTCTAGTGCAAGCTTCTCTTCATTCAGCGTGCTTGGTCACAATCACGGCCTTCTTCTTTGGCCCCAAACACCACTGTGCTCCTGGCTGCAATCGTGGCCTTCTTCAGTGCCCACAGAAACAGCGGGTTCCACGGACAGAAGAGGAGTATTGGGGCCAACGGTGCATTGGTGTTCAGCATCCACAAGAACAGCTTGTCTTGCGGGCCAAAGAGCAAAACACCACAGCGCTGCTGGCTGCGATCTTCCTCTTCGGCCTGCAGAACAGGCACACATCACTACTACCTCGCTACCCTTTGGTGCCTCCCTGCCATGCTTACTCCACTTACCAGGTAGTTGGCCATGCTCGAAAAGATATGAAAATAGGTTGTGAAATTGTGTGGAAGAAATGGGCAAGGGAGCTGCTTCTGCTGTTGTATTGCATCTGGACATTTTATCTCTCATGATGATGAATCTAGATGGAGAAGCCATGTTTGTTTGTTTATCATCCGTCATTTACGACGCTGGTAATAATCCAACACTGGAATTGGCTCTTCCTTTCTGGGCTGAGGAGGAGAAGGCATAGTTATTTGGGGAAAAAATAGGGTTTGTCTTCCTCCTTTAAAATGTCCCTTATTGCAATGAATTGGGATTTTACTACTACCGAGCATTTGTATAGCGCTACCAGTCATACACAGCGCTGCACAGACATATAAGAGACAGTCCCTGCTTATCAGAGCTTACAATCTAGTCAAGACAAACACTGAAGGTATAATCAGGGGTAAAACCAGGGTAAAACAGGGTGGGGGGGGGGGAGAAAGGAGATCAGGTGAGTCAAGATCTAAAGGCAGCAGCGAAGAGGTGAGCTTTCAACCTGGATTTGAAGAGGGTTAGAGAAGGCGCCTGGCGTACAGACAGAGGTAGTTTGTTCCAGGCGTAAGGTGCAGCAAGGTGAAAGGAGCGAAGTCGGGAGTTGGCAGTGGGAGAGAAGGGCATAGATAGGAGTAATTGGCTAGAAGAGCGGAGTTCCCGAGGGGGGTTGTATGGAGAGATACAAGAAGAAAGGTACCGACTGTGTTATCTGGTATAACTGGAACTTGCAAGTCAAACATGGACAACAAGCTGCTGAAAGGGCAGTTTATTCACAAAAGATAAAACAAACATGTAAGGCAATATCTTTCTTTATAGACTAACAATACATTTGAGAGGTGATAAACAACTCAAGCATATAGAACAATGTTTTACAGACTCAAGTAGGTACGTACAAAAGTGCCCTGTCCTATACATGCACTGGAAGAGCATAAGACAAATAATGAGTCATTATCCTGAAATATACAGGGAAAGCACAGTTACTTACCTGTAACAGGTGATCTCTGGGAACAGCAGGAATTAGTCCTCACATATGGGTACGTCGGTACCGACGGAGCCTGCGCGGGAAAGCTCCCCAGCTTCCCAGAAGGAAGCTTTTGGGGCCTCCCACTGCACATGCGCGCTGCCTTCCCGCCTTCCTGACCAGCTCTCCTCAGTTCGAGTTTATAGCTGAGACAATAGAGAGAGGAAAGGAAGATAGATAGAAGATACAACTCCTCGGGGAGGTGGGTGGGTTGTGAGGACTAATTCCTGCTGTTCCCAGAGATCACCTGTTACAGGTAAGTAACTGTGCTATCTCCAGGAACAAGCAGGAATAAGTCCTCACATATGGGGACTCCCTAGCTAAGATGCCTGGGAGATCCCGTTCCAAGGGTTCGCCATCTTCGTATGGATCTCAGGCATCCATCCTGGGAAGGTGGGCAGGAGTTGTTCAAGTATGGAACAGGTGTTTGAGGACAGCCTGACCAAACAAGGCATCCCGGCGGGAGTCCTTGTCCAAGCAGTAATGGGCTGTGAAGGTATGAACCGAGGCCCATGTGGCGGCTCGACAGATCTGATCTATGGAGACAGAGTGAAGATGAGCCATAGAAGTGGCCATGGCTCTCACATTGTGAGCTGTGACATGGCCTTCCAGAGAAATATTTTTACTCTGGTAAGCAAAGGAAATACACTGAGCAATCCAATTGGAAAGTGTACGTTTGGAGACTGGAAGTCCCAAATGAGAAGGATCAAAAGCCACGAAAAGTTGGGAAGACTTTCGATGTGGCTGAGTCCTGTTGAGGTAAAAGGCAAGAGCTCTTTTACAATCTAAAGTATGAAGGTTCCTCTCTGCACTGGATGCATGAGGAGCTGGAAAAAAGACAGGTAGATATACCTCTTGATTAAGATGAAAAGGCGAGACCACTTTGGGCATAAAGTGGGGATTCGTCCTTAGGACCACCTTATCATGATGAAACCTGGTATAAGGTGGATGAGCCACTAAGGCCTGCAGTTCACTAATGCAGCGAGCCAAAGTGACTGCAATAAGGAAAAGGACCTTCCAGGAAAGAAATTTCAAGGAGGTAGGAACCAACGGTTCAAAAGGTGGCTTCATAAGCTGACCTAGAACTAGGTTCAAGTCCCATGCTACCGGAGGAGGTCGGATGGGAGGTTTAGTTAGAGTCAGGCCTCTCATGAACCTTGCAACAAGCGGATGAGAGGAGACAGGTTGTCCATTTATAGGTTTTAAGGATGCTGCAATAGCACTCAAATGGACTCTTACTGAATTCGTCTTAAGGCCTGCATTAGAAAGATGCAGGAGATAGTCCAGTAGAGAATTCAAAGGAAGTGCTAGAGGGTCAAGACCCTGTTGAGCACACCAAATGGAAAAGCGTTTCCATTTGAAAGCATAGGAACACCACGTGGAGGGTTTCCTAGAGGCATGAAGGATATCTTTCACTGGTTGAGAAAGATTGAAGTCATGAAGGCTTAGGCCTTCAGTAACCAAGCTCTGAGGTGTAGGGACTTGGGGTTTGGGTGCCAAAGTCCCTTCCTCCTGAGAGAGAAGGTCTGGCGCAGCTCCCAGGTCCAGGGAGGGTCCCTGAGAGAGATGCAGAAGTAGAGGGAACCACACTTGGCGTGGCCAGCGTGGAGCTATGAGGATCATCGATCCGTGATCCCTCTGGAGTTTGAACAGAGTCTTGGGAATCAAAGGAATGGGTGGAAAGGCATATAGGAATTCCTGACCCCAATGCAGGAGAAAGGCGTCGTTGGCCTGAGCTCCCTGACACGGAATCCTGGAACAGAACCGGGGAAGTTTGGCATTCCACGGACTTGCAAAGAGGTCTATGTCTGGGGTTCCCCATTCCTGAAAGATTCTGCCTATCTGGTCCATATGTAGGGACCATTCGTGTGGAAGCAGAACTCGACTGAGTCTGTCTGCCCGAGAGTTTTGAACCCCTGGAAGATATACTGCCAGAAGATGAATTTGATGCTCTCTGGCGAAGGCCCATAATCTGAGAGCTTCGTTGCAAAGCGACAGAGAGCCTGTCCCTCCTTATTTGTTTACGTAGAACATGGCCACCTGATTGTCTGTCTGAATTAGGACAGTCAGGTTGACAAAGAGGGTATGGAAGACTTTGAGGGCAAAGAAGATTGCTCGCAGTTCCAGGAGGTTGATGTGAAGGGTGGTCTCCTGCGGAGACCAAGTACCCTGAGTGGAGAGGGATTGTAGATGGGCTCCCCACCCTGTTTGGGAGGCATCTGTTGTGAGGGTTGCTTGGGGCAACAAAGGTTGGAAGGGGGCCCCCAACAACAGATTCTTGGTGGACATCCACCATTGGAGGGACCAAAACAGACGCTTTGAGGTGAGTATTTGGTCGGAGAGCGCTCCTGATGCTTGAGTCCACTGGGTGGCCAAGGTCCATTGAGCTGCTCTCATATGAAGACGAGCGTAGGGCACCACGTGTACCGTGGAGGCCATGTGGCCCAGAAGTCGCAGCATTTCTCTGGCTGTCAAGTGACTGCTGGACTGAGCTTGGGAGGCCAAGCACAGCAGACGTTGGCCCCGGACTTGAGGTAGGTAGGCCCTTGCAGTGGTGGTGTCCAACTGGGCCCCTATGAATTCTAGAGACTGAGTAGGGGTAAGTTGAGACTTGGGAAGGTTTACCACCAGTCCCAGATACTGCAGAAGGTGCCTTGTGCGGTCCAGGGAAATCTGGGCCTCTGACTGAGATGGAGCTCGGATGAGCCAGTCGTCCAGATATGGGAATACAAAAATTCCCAGACCTCTTAGAAATGCGGCAACAACTGCCATGCATTTGTTGAACACTCTTGGAGCAGAGGCTAGACCGAAAGGAAGTACTCTGTACTGGAAATGTTTTCCCTGAAACAGAAATCTTAGATATTTTCTGTGGGATGGGTGGATGAGTATATGTGTGTACGCATCCTTGAGATCTAGAGAACAAAGCCAATCCTGACTCTGAAGGTATGGAAGGAGAATGCCTAGAGAAAGCATTTTGAATTTCTCCTTGTACAGAAATTTGTTCAATTCTCTCAGATCTAGGATAGGTCTGAATCCCCCTGTCTTCTTTGTTATGAGAAAATAAGGGGAGTAGAATCCTGTCCCTTGTTGAAGAAGAGGAACCTCTTCTATTGCCCCTTGGGCAAGGAGAGAAGAGACTTCCTGATCCAACAGGTCCAGGAGAAATGGGGGAGAATTGAAGTGCCTCACCATGGTATATGGAGGAAGGTTGGAAAAATGAAGTTTGTAGCCCTCTCTGATGATAGAGAGGGTCCATTGCTCTGATGTGATTTGCTCCCATCTGGGAGCAAAGTGAGCTAACCTTCCGGGAATGGTGAGGGGCTCTGGTTGTTCTAGAGCCAGAAATGTTAAGTTCTCTAGGGGCAAGTCAAAACCCCTGAGGGGGTTGAGCCTGCTGAGGAGTGGTAGACGCTGCAGGCTTTGACTTTGCCTGTTTAGGTTGCTGACGTTTAGCAGCAAAGCGAGGCTGAGAAGATTGTTGGCCAGTATTTGTGGAAAATCTGGCCTTCTTGTAGTAAGGCCTCTTGAAAGACTTTTTCTTGGCAGGAGTAGAGGTAGACTTAGAAAGTCTATCCAATGTAGCATTTTCTGCGTCCATTTGAGTGGCTTTAATTTGCCAGTCCTTACCAAATAAGTTCTCACCTGTACAGGGCAGATTCTGTAAGCCATCCAGGACCCAGGGTTCTAGGTCAGAGGCCTGGAGCCAAGCAAGTCGTCGGGCTGCAATAGCAATGCCCGAAGCTCTACCGGCACCCTCAAAGGAATCAAAAGCTGCTCTGTTGGAGAACTTAGAAACATCTAGAAGCTGTTTCACCAGAGAAATGAACTCCTCTTTTCTATCCTCAGGGATAAAGGAGGCAAAATGTCGTATCTTTAGGGCAAGTTCCTTGAGAAACATGCCCAAATACAGACTGTAAGAATTAATCCTGGCTATAAGCATAGTAGCCAGGAAACTTTTCTTGCCAAAAGAGTCTAGGGTCTTACATTCTCGTCCTGGAGGGGTAGAAGAGTGCCTTTTGGTACTCTTAATCTTTTTCAGTGCAGACTTCACCACAATGGAATGGTGAGGCAACTGAGTCTTTTGAAAACCAGGAGAAGGAGGGACCCGGTACATGGTGTCCAACCTACGAGAATAAGGAGACAACGTTAGAGGAGCCTCCCATAAGTCCATCAAGTGTTCTTGAAGGATTTCATGGATAGGCAGGGTGACTGCCTCTTTAGGAACCCTAGGGTATCCTAAAATATCCAATTTCTTTGACCTAGGTTCTTTTTCAGAGGATGTGGTAATAGAAAGTCCTTTAGCTAGTTCAATAATGAAATCTTGAAAGGACAAATCCTCTGGTGGAGACATTCTCCTCTTTGGGGAAGAGGGGTCTTCATGAAGAACTAGAGACAGCTCATCAGAGTCCTCAGAGGAGTCAAAATCCTCAGAAGAATCAGAGCATTCTCTATTTGCTTCCAACGCACGATACGCATACCGATCGGTATCGACATCGGGCGTACCGGGTATAGGATCGGTATCGGGTGAAAACCCGGATCCGACATGCGGAACCGATCTGCGTTTGGAAGTCGATGGTCTCGGTTCCGGTATGGGAGTCGATACCGGAACCGGACCCGGTACCGCTGAACGCGGTACCGAGGGCGTCGCAGCATTAATAAAAGCCAGCATGGCCTGCTGCATGGTCTGAACAGTATTGCTCATAGACGCCACTGCTGCCTGGATGTCGGTACCGGTATGGGCCGGTACCCCAGAGCAGTCCAACAGGTGATCAGTCGAGGCTGTGCCATCGATGTCAACCTGTAACCCCATAGATGGTGCTTTGGAAGCCAGAGCTTCCCGCCGGGGTTGTTTGGCTGGGGCAGGATCCTCAGACTCAAAAGTGAGAGCCTCTCGATGCTTTGAAGGAGATTTGCTCTTTGAGGACCTGCCCGCAGAAGGTTTGGTTACCTGAGATCCATCCGGAGAGGAAGACCTGGATGACTGTGATGCTGGATTATCTGAAGCAAACAGCACATGGAATTTGTTGGCCCGGTTCTGCAACCCACGTTTAGACATCTGGGAGCAGGATGGGCAGTCCGGAATGGAGTGGTCAGGTCCCAAACACTTAAGACACCATTCATGGGTGTCTGTGACAGAAATAACAGCACTACACTTGGTACACTTCTTAAAACCAGGGGCTGGTTTCTCCATGAGGAGAATTTGTGTAGGCCTGAGGCCTAACCGAAGTCACCAAGTTGTGCAGAATAAAGATTTTTTTTTTTTTTTTTAAAGAAAAGAAAAGAGAGACCGGCGGTACCGGTTTCGGTATGGGGAAGGCAGGTACGCGGTCTAAAGAAACAAACTAAAACAATAATTTCTTCAGCGGTGACAGGAACACGACCTGCTGGCTCCGCGGAAAATGAGAAACTGAGGAGAGCTGGTCAGGAAAGCGGGAAGGCAGCGTGCATGTGCAGTGGGAGGCCCCAAAAGCTTCCTTCTGGGAAGCTGGGGAGCTTTCCCGCGCAGGCTCCGTCGGTACCGACGTACCCATATGTGAGGACTTATTCCTGCTTATTCCTGGAGATACCATGCCAGAGAACATCAGCATCTCAAAGCAGCTTTTTTTTTTAATCTTCCTCGGAGTGGAAACCACCACCAAAAGGCCTCTGACCACACTGCGGATAGCTACAAGTAACACATAACTCAACTTATTTTGTAAATAAAACTCCATAAAACAGCATTTTAAACTGGACTCAGGGCTGAATAGGTGGTTATGATCAAGCAACGTGGTCTGCTCAGTCCATTTATGACAGCCTAGTGCCAGCTTGCTTATTGCATTCTGGACAGTCTGAAGGCACCAGGACAGCTTTTTTAGCAGGCCTTCCTACATACCATTAATTCAAGTGCTTGGCATAAAGACCAAAAAGCTCTTTTCTAAGCATGAATAGAGTTGCCATACCACCTGTAGCATATAAAAATGTATGAACCACCTTCAAGAGAAAACTGAATTTAACAACCCCCCCCCTCCCCCCAGGATCATGTACTCTCTCTGCTGGCCGAATATCAACTGACTCAGTCTAAGCAAGCAAGGGACTGTGACCACCTTCAAAGAGCTAACTAACAAAACTTCCATTTACTGGCGATTCAATAAGCACTTATTCCCTCTGTAACCAAAAGATCTTTGTGCTTATGGCGAGCCTTTTTCACATTTCTTACTGTCTTTTGTCTCCACTACCTTCCTTGTAAGGCTTTTCCATGCTCCCATTAGCTATTGTATGAATATTGTCTGTTATTCCCTCTGAGCCTCACATCACGACTTTGTTTCTGTGAAGAGGAAAATTCTTATTTACATTATTCATACCTTTGACTTTGAATAAGCATCCCAAAATCCATCTACTGCTTAGTGCACAAAAGCTGAGAAAGTACTTTAATAATGAATAACCCTCCCTTCCTTCTATAAGAGGCTTTCCAAAAGCTAGGAAAAAACAAAGGGGTAATTTTAACAGGGTGTCTAGGCAAGGGAGACACATAGGTGCAAGATATGTCCCTATTTTATGTCAACACGCATGCATTCCTTGTCTCTGTACCCTGTTAAAGTTTCCTGCCATAAGAGGCTTTCCAAAAAAGGAGGGTAAGAAGGATTATTTCCCTGTAACTAGCACTAGTTTAGCTTTCGAAGGTTTTAACTTTTTAGATAATGCGGCAGCAAATGATCCGAGTTATCATGCAGACTTACATGGTAGAGAAGCAAATTTCATTGGAGTGATTGTAAAATGTATAAGGACTGCTACAAGGAATGCTAAATGCACTGACTACAAGAGCTAAAAACAAGAATGGTCTTAGAAACAGTCATGCAATACCATGTACATTTCATATAAATGCCATACACACTCTGAATAACTAACACAGTGTGTCTTCCATTCTGACCATTCACAGCAAGTCACAGTTAATGTCTCTTAGACATTGCTATTTAATGTGTATCTTAGTTAAGTACTACATACACAATTTTTGTTAGCACAACAGACCAATTCACAAGAACAGCTATAAAGAGGATGCTTCTTGGTAAATGAGCTTTTAAGGCTAGCAACATATTCCCAAATCCAAGCTGGGCCCTTTCATAACTCTGAGCATGCATTAAGTAATATGGGAGATTTAAATGGCTGCGGAAATATTTCATTACTGCAACAGAATTTATTTTTACAGTGCTGGAGGCCAGTGAGAATAGAAACTTTGACTTTGCTTCAGTTTTAATACCCTTTGAATTAGCAGGCTGCAGGGCTAGAGAAGCCTATCACACTTTTATGTGCATTTCTTAATTTATTTTAAAATGAACGGTCATCATGACCCAACTCATATAGCGAGTGGTTCAATTGCTCGTTTATGTTCTTTTCTGTTTCGGGTAGAAACCAAGAGAGATTTAGTAACATAAAACATTAGCAAGCCATTTATTGGAAAACTCCGAGGCAAGATGTAGTAAAGAACAGGAGGAAATCTTCAACCTTAATCTATAGAAAATACGAAGGCAGAGCCATATAAAGAAGGATATAGTCACCATTCAAGCAGCTAATATTAACCTATACTTTTTTATAGCTTCTGTCACCAAATTTTGCCAGTCAATATATGAAACATATGTTCTTGCTATGATCCTGTTCATTACCAATTACTCTCTGTGCTTTCTAACCCAGTTTGTTGGGTGTTCCGGATAGCCACACCAAATGTGCACAAGATAGATTTGCAAGCGCTGCCTTCAATGTATGCAAATCTATTTAAAAGCATTCCTCCGTTCTCTTTCCTGCATGTATTTTTACTATTATATACAGTAATCAGTGTGGCTATCCTGGAAAAAAACCCCACACATTGACTGGAATGAGAACCACTGCACTAAGCTACAAGTTCCAGCTGTGACCATTTTTCAAGAAATTTCCGGTATAAAGTTAGGAGATCACGCTTCCCTGTTGCTCTGGTGATTGGATGTCAATATATCATCATGAACATACTTATTATGGATCGTCAGAGCACTTTCTGCTGATACTTTCAGAAGCCACAAAAAACCCCACTTATTTATACATTTACACTGTTGATGGCTTCATGCAAAGGTCCAAGGTGATATACAATAAATACCAAAGCAATGTACAATAAATCACACATTTCCCTCCTGCTCTCTCAGCAAAATAACTGAAATAGCTACATGTGCAAACGGCCTAGATGTACTTCAGTGGATTTTCTGCCCCCCAGATTTGTGCGTGGAAGATCATAACTGTCAGGGCTGGGTGGTCTTACAGTGGGGCCTGACTTATATATGTGCTTCTCACCTTATAAAATTCTTCTGTGCAGATGTCTAATTAAATGTAATATGAATGTCAGTTTTGCATTTTGATCTCAGAAACCATTTCACAAGTGGATAGCATATTGGCAAAAGTTAGTTTTCTTTGCATGCAAAATCCTTTAAAAATGGAATCACCACATTTTTATTTTCAATCATGCAGCATTCAAGTAGCAATTTTTCTGCATCGAAAATGAGGTGTAATTTTAAACCAAGTTAAAAAAAAAAAAGACGTTTCTGTGGTTCTGCAAGATTCATCATTGAAATTAGGTTCATGCTTGCGGCATATTCAGTCCTATGCCTTGCCCACGGGTTTCATAATTTTTAGTCCCTTGAATCTGAAGCACAATTTCCTGGAGACACCATGAACATTCCCCAGCACTGTATCACTACATCATCTGTCCTAGGGAATGTTAACATGACCCCCATTGAGACACCGTGATGGGAGAAAACCTTTGATAGATCAGGTCCATAAATCTGGCCTTCCTCTTGCTTGAAGTCTCAGCAGAACAGGGAAGGGAAGTTTAGTCTGCAAGGCAGTACAAATAGACTGACAATGGCCAGACAGTACTGCTCACAACCACGAACTGTATAGTGTCCATTAACTCTCTAGGTTACAATGACTGCTGGTAGACCCTTTCTTCCAGCTTTCTTACTCTGCTATACTGAAGCAGCTGGAAGTTTGTAATCGGTCATTTTTAAAAAATCTCCTGTCCTTTTAGTGCCTCTAGTTCAGTCAGAATTAGGACTAGCATCTTGATGCTACGAGCCTACATTCAGAACTACATGGAGATTGTCTCCCCAGACTTATACCTCAAGGAGCCGTACGCAAGCAGGGGTCCTGGCTCTGGCTACTAAATGCCAACCTTGAATGATAACGGTGCCTCCTTCCTCCTCTTCCTTTCCAGCATGGCTAGCCCCAGCAGATCCAGGGAGCAGAATATCCGACTCAGCAATTAAACCAGGGACCTTACTGGGCTAACCCTAAGATACTGTTCTTCTATGTTATTTGTTTTATTAGTTTAAAAAACCCATATAAAAGATAGGGTCATGAAAAGTTACTAAAATTTAATATTAAGAGGTCAGGCTTTTTCATGGCATCGTCTGTATTTTAAATAAAGCCATTTGTGATGATTAGAAAATTCTGCAACTTGTCCACAAGCTGGAAATTTCCAGAAAGGCTCGGTGTGAATCAGGAGGTTTGTATCAAAGCTTCTTGAGATTTGTGTGCATCTAGCCAGGCTCCCCACTCCTAATTGGCTGGTGGCTACATAGCTGGCTAGATCTGCTACAGTCTCTCTGAATGAGACTTAAGCAAAAATATCTTTACAATCTACCACGCCATGTTTGATGGACTGACTGTCCATCTGACCTGGGTTTTCTTCAGGCTGATGATACTTGAATTACCATGGAAACTGGGTTATGAAATTATATTTCATGTCAATTATATCATTCTTTGAGGTAGGCAAGGTCTCCTTCTGCCCGTGTGGGTGCAGAATTAGTTCCTTGGGTCTCTCAGAAGATAAACTCACAAGAACTTCCCTACAAAGATACATTTTCCATGCATCATTGGTGAGTCCTGGGAACTCCTACAGGAGACTGTATCTTGAAGAACTCCATGGATCTAATGCAAAATTGTGTAAGTAGTGCAAAACCATGGCTAGCTATCACTGGAGATGGGCACAAGCTGCAGCAGTGGTTGGCCACCTCCAGAGGGTAGATCACTGCGAGGTCGCGTTCGGAGCATGCTATGGGGCTGATCCTCTGCTGGTCTAACTGAGACGACAAGTCTTCTCCTAAACGTGTCACAGAGGATAATATAAATGAATGGATTTAGGCAGCTGTTGGCATATCCCATGCTAATTGCCACACTATAAGCATAGTGAAAAGGTAATGTAGGCTGGCTCATGGTCAACTGAATCAACTGCAGGACGTAAAATGGAGCCCAACAAATGAAAAAGACCAGGCAGATAGTTATAGCAATCCTTGTCACTTTCTTTGTCCTTATCCTAGCGCTCCTTTGGCTGGTTAGTGCTTGAGATGAAGCCATTCGTAGAAGAATTCTTCTGTAAGCCATCGAGATCACAGTGAAGGGAATGGCAAAAGCAAGAAAGAACTGATACAAAGTATACCAGTAAATATCACTTACAGGATTAGGGAGGCGAATTCCACATCCTATAACCTCACCGGGTAAGTGTATTAGCCTGGCATACATCCACACTGGAGTAATACTTAACAATGAAAGTGCCCAAAGGATACAGATGATTAGGACAGCTACAATAGGCTTCCTGTACCTAGCTGATGTAAAGGGGTAAACGGTGGCCAGGTAGCGATCTATAGTCATTGCAGTTAGGATGTAAGTGCTGGTGAACTGGCTGTTTGTATCCAGAGCAGTGATGATGGTGCACATGGTTTCCCCAAAGTGCCATATTCCATTGCCAAGGAGTTGGTGGATAAGAAAGGGCATCCCAAGAAGAAAGAGCAGATCAACGATGGAGAGATTAATTATGAAGATATCAGGGACACTGCTACTATTGCTGCATCTGAATTTGAATTTCTTAAGGACAGTGCAAATAACAATGCTGTTTCCTGTTATGCCCAGTAAGCAGATGATGGCGAACACAGTTGGCATTATGATGTTAGCATAGGTTATGCTGCTGATACCATCTGAAAATGTAAAACAAATACAAATATGTAAATATAATTGAACTTGTATTAACACATTAAGAGCCATGCTTACTCAATGTTAGTGCATGCAATCTGCTGCAACACCCATGTTATTCCCATGGACACAGTGGTGATAGTATGTGCTAACATTGAATAAACATGGCCCAAGGAGTTATAGGAATTAGCTCAAATTATTCTACATGTGTTGTTGCTAATGTTTCACTTCTTAGGAACTAGTTCCACTTTATGAAAGGAAGCAAGTTATTTTAAGGTTGAACCATTTTTCAATAACCAAAAATTAGAAGTTGTAGGACTTAAAATAAGTTTTAAAACTATTTACAAAAATAAAACTGTTTAAACTTTACTTGCCTTCTATGCTTGGGGGTTAATTTTTATAAACGTAGTTTCTGTGTGTAAAACATGTTTTGCATGTGGAAAATAGAACTGCATGCGGGTACAATATTCACCCACTAAAGTATGTGTGCCAACAAAAACACATCTACCTTTACATGGCATTCCAGGGTAGGGGTGGGTAGAAAAACATTTGGATGGAGTCATGAGGTAGGAATGTACTTTTATAAGCTATCTACATAACATACGTAACACCACAGTCGGGGCAAGGTTATTAGATGCCCTAAGTAAATCTTCAGCCTTGTGCCCCCTCACAATTAGCTTTCAGATCTCCATCCCCCTGATTTTGGTAATTAATTAAACTCAGTCAGAATCATATCAACACCATCCTGCCCAGAAAATTCTACAAAGATGCATATTTGGCTATCATACTTTTTAATATTAAGCTTTGTTTTATAAATTATATGTAAGGACATTTCCAACAGCCATGGACAAGGGTAAATGGATTATTCTTCCTGCGGGTAGATGAAAGCATTGATGAGTCTCAGTTTGAGAGTCTTTGCTTTGACTGTAGCTACTTTTTGCTGCTCTGAACCACCCACCCCCTAGTTTTCCAAGTGGTTGGGCTGGCCCTGCAGAACACATACACATTCAACCCAGAAAAAGTATAAGTTTCTGTGATAGCATTTGTGTGCTACTATGAATAGTTCTGGGAGACTATTTTATATAAGGTATATACGTGCTTTTCTTGCCTTTAGAAACTAGGTGAGTTTTCGGAATTCTTATAAAGCACCTTGTTATAAAATTGCCACCAACAGATTAAGACATAGCAGAAGACACAAAGGGAGGAATCTATTCATTGAGCTAGTTCCTTTGTATTTATTTTTTATATGTGTGGTGCCTATATTCTAGGCATTAACATCCCAAGTCAAGTGAGTAGGCTGATCCAGTCCTGGTTTTGTCCCTCTGCATGGATGGATTTGCAGTTCTGAATTTTTTTTTTCTAATTGGAAAGAATTTTAAATTCAAATACAAAATTTAGCCATGCCATGAGGGAAAACCAGGACTTGATTAGCCTGTTCACTTGACTTGAGAAAAAGCACCATAGGATCTTATTTATTTATTACAGTTGCTTATATACCGCACTATTCGGCATCAGCGCGGTTTACAATATAACAAAATGACCAAGACAACAATCTGTTTGGTTTTACAAGGAACAGGAGTACCAACTTGGCTAACAGGGTTGAACTATATACATGAGATAATAAATTGCAACAATAGGGTTGAAGTATATACATGAAATGATAATTACAAAGATCTATATGAAATACAGTGATCACTTTAAGACGGTATGCGCCTGATCTGCAGGAAGGAGGCTGGGAATATAAGAACACTAGGGATGGGTGTTTCTTAGGTGGGGTTACTTAGATTCAGTTGCTGGCTGGGTAGTATTGGAGGAAGAGGTGAAATTTGATTGCCTTCCTGAATTGAGATAGGTCTGCAATAGCTCGAATGTCTGGTGGTAGTGCATTCCAGCATTTGGGGACGTAAAGACTGAAAGCCCTATTTGCCGTTGTGCTGTTGCATTTAGTTAAGGACTTCGGGGTTATTAGTAGATTTAGGGTTGTTGACCTTCTGGATCTGTTGGGGGGCACTGTGTGGATGAGCTCAGTAAGTGCCGTAGAGGAGAGGCAATTGATGGCCTTGAATGAGGAGTAAAGTCTTGAATATAATCCTTCCGTGTACAGGTAGCCAATGAAGCTGCTTTAGAATAGGAGTCACATGGTCACTTCTGGAGGCTCCGTGGAGGACCCTTGCTGCGGCATTCATGGCCAGTTGTAACGGGTTCAGTGTAGATCGAGGGAGACCTTGTAAAATGTAATTAGCGAAGTCAAAATGAGGCAGGATCAGTGCTTGGAATATTGTCCGGAAATCTGGGTCCAGTAGAGAGCGCAGATGTCTGAGTGAACAGATTTTGAAATAAACAGCTTTGACTATGTTGCTTATGTGAGATTTCATGTCCAGATGTTGGTCTAGGGTGACCCCAAGGTATTTTATTGTTTCTTTGGTTTGCAATTCCGCTTCCTTGACTCTTACATGGGATGGTGGAATAAAGTTGGGGTCTCTTGAGATGAACAGTACCTCTGTTTTTTTGTGCTGGATGCGGAGGTTTTGTGATTGTAGCCAATCGGATATTGCATTGAAACACTCTACAAGTGGTGTAAGGTCCATTTGAACTGTCGAGAAAGGCATGTATAAGAGAATGTCATCTGCATATATCAGACAGCTCACGTTAAATGATCTAATGATATTGCAGATAGGTTGCATGTATATATTGAACAGTAGAGATGACAGGGAGGAACCTTGAGGCACGCCTTGTGTTTGATGGAATTGTTTTGATTCTTCTGATCCGGATTTTACATATTGCCATCGACCATCTAGGTAGGACTTGCACCATTTGAGCGCAGTATTACGGATTCCCTTCTCTTTCAGTCACCCGAGGAGAAGCTCATGATGTACCGAGTCAAAGGCTGCGGCAATATCTAAAAAGATTAGCACAAAACCTTGTCGGATGTTATCAATGCCTGTAATTATATTGTTGAAAAGGAAGGTGAGAAGGGTCTCGACTCCATGATACTCTCTGAACCCGTGTTGGCAGTGATCTAGGGGAGTTGTGGAGTCTATATGATCCTGAATTTGCCTTTGAACCTCTTTCTCAATTATCTTTGCTAGGAGCGGAATACTAGCTATTGGCCTGTAAGAATCGACCCTTTGGGGGTCAAGTTTGGAGTTCTTCAATAAGGGCCTAATGGAGGTTTGTTTGAGTGCTGTGGGGAAGGAACCAGTAATGAAGGAAAGGTTTATCAGTTTTGCGATGAATGGACTGAACTCCCTGCGTAGTTCCTTTACTCAAAACGCTGGGCAAGGGTCAGTTTGCGCTGTGGAGGTATTGATAGAAGCTATTGTATCTTCAATGCTTTTTCTGGATGGTGTGGAGAACTTGAGTAGGGGGGTTAAGCCGGTAGGTTCTTGAAACGAGGCTGTTGAGATTTTGTCGGTCTGTATGATCTTTGATTGTAGGTAATCAGCGAAGTTTTGTGGGTGAATATCCACGTGTTGTTCAGGAGATGGTTCCTTTGAAAGGGCTTGAACCAAGTTGAAAAGATCCCGTGGTTTGTTCAGGGATCTCTTCAGAGTGTCAGTGTGGTGTTGTTTCATTTTCATTGTGATTGCTTCTCTGTGCTTTGATAGGTGGAGTGGGTAGGCGGTCAGATCTTCCGTGGAGAGCGATCGGCGCCATTTTTTCTCAAGCCTGCGTAGTTGTGTGAGAGAGGCTCTCAGCTCTTGAGAGAACCATGGGGCCATCTTTCTTATTCTCCTTGATGTGTTATTGGATTGTGGGCGTTGTGAGATGGCATTGAGGTTGAGATTCCAGGAGGAGACTAGTTCTTCAGGATCGGATGTGGTTTTGTTGAGGAATGAGTGAGTTTGAGAGAGGATGAACTCTCTGTTAAATGTGCAAAAGTTTCTTGTTGACGTTCGAGCTGTGCTGTTAAACTTTCAGTTACTATGCTGCTGGTTATCGCTGGTGGGTATCTGGAAAGTTATAAGATTATGGTCCGACCAGGGTACATCAATAACCGACATCATTGGGTTGTGATTTAGCTCGAGGGCCGACTGTGGTGCGAACACCATGTCAAGAATATTACCCTTTATATGTGTGGAATTGTTGATGATTTGTTTAAATCCCAGGTCCTCAATGGCCTCGAGGAAGGCAGTTGCATGGCTTTGATGTAGTGATGGGAGATTGAAATCACCCATAATCAAGATAGGTGTATTAGGGTTGTGGGCGTTAGCAGCAAGGTCAATAATTGTGGGGAGGTCCTCAGGAGATGAAGACGGAGTTCTGTATAATAGACTGATAGTGCATTGCTGGTTTTTGATGGATAGACAGTCCAGGTTACTTGTACTAGAAGAGTCGGTTATGTGGAAATGAAGATCTGATTTGGTGAGTATTAGTACTCCACCTCCTTTCTTGTTTTCCCTGTGTCTTGTATGTAAAGAGAAGTTAGGTGGTAGGAGTTGGTTGAGGAGGACGTTATCCTCCGAAGATAGCCAGGTTTCCGTGATCATAAGTAGGACCAGGTCATAAAGGGAAATCATATCTAGGACAACAGGCCATTTTTTGCGTATGGAACGCGAATTTATCATGGCACATTTTAGGTTATGGCAGATCTTGAGTTTCTCCTGGATAGTTGGAGTGGTATGTGTATAAGGTGGGAGCGGCGTGTGTAAGTGTCGTTTCCTGGGTGGGAGAACTGGGGTCCAGACCATCTTTTTCCATAGTTGCTCAAGATGGGGATATGGTTCTGAGATTGAAAGAGTGCAATGGAGGTTCCCAGCCAATGTGTAAGGAGATACAGGCTAATAAGGGTCAGGAAGTGAGAAGCCATATTGGGTGTATGAGAGTGTGTGATTGTGATATGGTGATGAAGCAACTGTCACAGCAATTTACACAGCAACAGTGGGACGAGAAGTAATGCACTACTGAGAAGCATTATGCAATATGAGACATGTAGTAAGGGGGTAGTGAAGTCATACGATTGCACATGCGGACATGCAGTAATGGGGTGGTTAAGTCATACAATACACAATAAGTAAGCACATAGAAGCAGTAGGTGCGGGTATTCTAACAGATTAAACATTAGAACAATGCCGCAGTGATACAGACAAGAGATGATTTGCTAAGGAGATCGCCCTTTAACAAGTTAAATGCAAAAGTGAATGCTACCACGAAGGAACAGGCTGGTAAAGAAATGCAAGGTTATTATGAACAGTACCTCAGAAGGTTAAGGTCATGACCCTGGGTAGAATAATTCTCTTAGGTGGTGCTGTGGTTCAGGGTTGCAGTGCTCCTTCGTCGTATGTAGGATCACTTATTAAAGAGATTCTCTCCATGTTCAGAAAATAAGCACCATTTCATACCCTCAACCACGATACTAGCTACATACCAATACTACATACATATGGAAGGAGATGGTTTGAATTCCCCCACCACACAACTGCAAAACGCAACCACACATCCCACTCCCATCTACTTAACATTCCCCTTCAAGTCATCAACAAAGTACAATAGGAGAACTCCATCGACAACGCCTCCTAAAATGTGCATTGATAAACGCCAGATCCATTCGATCAAAATGGCCTGCAGTCAGGACTTGATCCTCAATACAAGCTTGACATCTGATGGTCACGGAATCTGGCTATCTGATTGCGACAACATCCTCCTGAATCAGATGCTACCTCCTGGATTTGACCTCTACACAAGCCACAGATCCACTCAAAAAGGAGGCGGAAACGCTCATACCCGCCAAAACAGATCTTAATTTCAAACTATGCAACTCCTCCAGCTCAACCCACCTTGACTCCCTCACTATATCCAATGAACTTTGCTCAATCAACCTGCTTTATCGAGCACCCTCCCCATCACCAGATGACCTTCCAACAATAATCGAGCTTGCATGCGCAACATCCACCTCACGCTCTCCAAATTGGGTAGTTGGTGATTTCAACCTCCCATCTCTCCATGACAGCCACTCTGAAGCATTTCTAGACGCACTAGGGGATCTAGGCTACAAACAATATGTTGATTCTCCCACCCACACTAAAGGAGGTAAACTAGAACCGTATCTTCGCACCCCATTCCAACACCTTAACACACCAAGCCCTTGAACTATCGGTTATACCAGTACCATGGTCTGATCACAACCTTAACCAATTCAATATACCCACCCATACCACTCACATGAGTCAAATACCATCTAACCCACCCGGAACCCACGCAGTCCGTTTTCAACCTCTCAACCGTGACAAGGTCCTAGATAACCTCCAACCACTCTTGTCAGACACCTCCCTCAACCTAGATGACCTGGTAGCCAAATGGGACGAGAACCTCAGAGCCGCCTCATGTCCAGAGCACAAGGATAAGAAAATAAGAAAACGAGAACACGCACCATGGTTCTCTACTGACCTTCGCACATCTCTCACCCACCTATGCAAACTTGAAAGACAGTGGCGCCAAACCCACTCACCAGAAGCCCTTTGAAACCATACAATTCACACCTAGCTACCACCGTGAGAAGGTAACACTGAGTAAGAAGCTATACCACACAAACCTACTGAAACGCTCCATCAATAAACCTCATTGCTCTATTCAACTTAGTAAAATCCATAACAAGAGAGCCAGTTTCAGCCCAACCTGCAATGCCTCGACCACAGGACTACGCAATCTACCTGCAATCAAAAAATGATTAAGACCAGCTCAAGCATAAATACCATCGACTCCATTATATCATCTAAGGCATCTCAATAACTCCATTTTGCAACTTCAATACTATATCATCTAATGAATTGAGAAAAATTGTCGCCTCCATCAATCCTAGCACGGCAACTAACGACCCTTGCCCAGCCAACTGGATCAAAGATCTGCGACATGATCTAAGCAAATCCTATGCAAAATACTGAACCATCCTTTCTAACAGGCTCATTCCCCCAGAGTCTTAAAACCACCTCTATCAAGCCTCTACTAAAAAACAGTAAGCTTGATCCATCCAAAGCTGAATCATTTAGGCCAATCTCAAGCATCCCCCAGCTTGCAAAAATCATCGAGAAAGCTGCCCAACAACACTCCACATCATATTGACACAGAAGCACCACTAGACAAAATCACAGCACGGATTCAGAGAAGCACATGGAGTCGACACAATCCTTACAACCCTATTCAACGATCTGATCACAGGAATACAATAAAACATCAAACAAGGATTTATTCTCATCTTTTTAGACATTTCCGCTGCATTCGATTCTGTGAACCACGATATACTACTGCAACGCCTGAGAGAAAAGGGGATTCGAAGCACAGCACGGGAATGGTGTAGATCCTACCTTTCCAATAGGTGGCAACAAGTTAAAACAGGCCAGGAATCCTCAGAACCATTCCTACAGTCTCAAGGTGTACCACAAGGATCTTCACTATCGGCGTTAATGTTCAATGTTTATATGCAGCCGATATGTGAATTGATCAGATCCTTCAACGTACAATGCCTGCATACGCTGAGACATCCTCATATACATGCCGTTCAAAACTGACCAACCAGTGTATACTCCAATAATCAACTGCTTTGGAGCAGTAGCTGAATGGCTGCTGACTCAAAACCTAAGAATAAATCATAGCAAAACTGATGTCCTATTTGTCACAAGGAATCTTAAGTTCGTACCTCCTCCGTCGCTGCTGATCAACAACATAGAACTGACGTCCAAACCCACGATCCGATACCTCGGCATAACATTAGATCAACACCTGGATATGACAATGCATGTGAAGAATGTGACAAAGAAATATATCACAAGATCAGAACACTACTCCACCTCCGCCCACTACTGGACTATACTGATTACCGATCAACCTTCCAGGCACTAGTCCTCCCACATCTAGATTTTGCAAACATCATCCTCCACGGGCTCTCTCAATCAACATTAAATCCACTTCGTCTGGCTATGAATACAGCTGCAAGAGTCCTCTCTGGATCACCACAGGTCTGCTCATATACGCCTATCATGAAAGACCTACACTGGCTACCTCTACAAGCCAGACTCTCATATAAGTCACTAGTCTTGACCTTCAAAGCCATGAATATCTACCCACCAACACCAATCAGAAAACCTAATCCAAACACCCCTGAAAATAGAAACATAAGTACTAAAACTATGAACAACTTAATAGTTCCAAAGATGATGACATAATGTACTAAAGCTAAATCAAAAAGATCTTTATCATTATTCGCACACAGTAACTTGAATAAACTTCCCCATGAAATCCGCGGCATCAAAAGCCTATTACAATTCCGCAAAGCAGTAAAGCATCACTTATTCACAAAATACTAACCCAGAAGTGACCACAGACACTCACACAGCCAACAGGCCTCCCACTCACACCAAACACTTTAGCACCTTATCCAATCAGAAAATGGTTAGTTCCCACGATATTTCACTTTACTACTTCTGACACATGACAAATATGAATTCAAGTACAATCTCAACTCGAGTTTTAATATGGTATATAATAAAAGCATATTCATAGTATAATGTTGATTGTACATAGTTATCCCTGTTATTCCATGTTATATATTCCCTTGTTCTCTGTAAACTCGATGTTACCTGTACACATTGCAGTGTGTTTTGTTCAATGTACACCGCACTGATTTTAATAGCGCGGTATATAAGAGATGTTAAATAAATAAATAAATAAATACCGTTTTAAATTTCTTTAGAATATCCTGGTCTAATTGCTCACTGCAGAATTTCTATAAGTTTATTTCTAAATATGATAATCCATTATGCCCCATTGGGCATCAGGATAGAAAACATTAATTTTAATACTGAGTTTTATAGCTAACTATATAAAACTGAGTATTTAAAGGAGTTTCATCAATTGTTCATTCTTCCTCTAGTTTTCCCTCTGGAAATCTTAGCACATTTCAAATTAGCCAGGGTAAGGGCAGGTTTAACCATTAGGCAGGCTAGGAAGTTGCCTAGGGCAGCAAAAAGCAGCTGTGGTGAAAGCAAACCAATAGGTTGTGACAGCCACACAAACTTTAAAAACCATCAAAATATACTTTTACCTACAGGAAGAGCGAGCAATTTTCAAGTAGCCATTTACCTGAATAAATATGTTTTAGGAGTTGTCCTCATTTTGAGAGTGTGTGTATAATCTACAGCTATAAGAAAAATGTTTTATGCATACTTTGTCTAATTGTATACTGTATTTCAGTGAATCTTTAAGTGAACAGAAGCCAACACAACCTATTCCACAATCTGTAAGGCATAATTATTGCTTTAAAAGAAATCAGCAAATAGGAAAGTAAATATGGCAAATAATTATGACAGTAGTTTGGACATTCTTCCAGTTGATTAATTGCAATGTTTTTTTAAAGTTAGTGAAGCCCAAAAGTTTAATTGAAGAGCTAGCAAGTCCATAATGAGGTGAAGACAATTCTACAGTTGAACAAATGCTCCCACTCTGACCTCTCAGCTTATGAATATTGTCTTTTTTCATCTATGCAGTTGTCTGAGCATTTGAAAAGGAAAATAATTCACTCTTACATAACAGGACAAGACTATTCAATTAAAACAAAACAACTTGTCAACTAGAAGCATTTAACTATCAGCAATGTTATTAAGAAAACACAGATCACTGCAAATGAGCTGCAGCAAAATCTCCACAGGTGCCCTGCACAGAACTGCTTACTCAACAATGATCTATCTGCATGGGAGAGTCGTCAGGAGGAAACCTGACCACAAAAGTGGTAGTCTAGTAAGCCAAAGAAGAAAACCTTGAGCAGCTCGAAGCTTTTCTAACAAAGTGATTTGGACTGATGAAATGAAAATCAAACTGTTTGATCACTACTTCGCAAGAGATACAATTGGAGGAAAAAACAAAACACCCCACACCAGCTTTGCAACTTCTGCAATGGCTGTGGATCGTATGCTGCGAGCAGCTCAGGGAATATTCAGCAGATGGAAGGAAGAATAGACTCAGCTGAGGGGCCAGTTTACTAAACTGCATTAGCTGCTAAGACGGCAGATAGAGCACGCTATGTTTATGCTTAATAAAAGTTTGATATGCCGCCCTTCACGACAGTAACAGAGCGGTTTACGTCACAAAACAAATTAAGAAAATGAAAAGAATTCTATTGTTATAGATAGAATAGAAACAATCACTCATAGGTGGGGAAAGAAAGTTATAAGGGGGGGGGGGATATATATGAGGCAACATACGTCAATTGGCTTTTTGAAACAGGTAGATTTTAAGTTGGGATTTGTATTTGGCAAATGATGGCTCCATACAGAGATTTGGGGGGAGAGAAAACAGAATGCAGAGTGGCGGGTGGCTTTGAGGTGAGCCTGGGAGGCTGTAAGGAGGAAAAAGCGATTGGGGAGGACTGAGGGAAGGGCGTGGTGCGGTGTATGGAAGATATTGGGGTGTACCTGAATGGAAAATGTTATGGACCAGGGTGAGAAGCTTATATTGGACACGATAGATGGAGGCTTAGTAGAGGCATAGCATGGTCAAAGTGGGAGGCATGGTCTAATAGCTTAGCAGCAGTTTTCTGAATGAGTTGCAGATGTTTAAGTTGGAACATGGGAGACCAGCTATCTGGACGCGATAACAGTTAACGTTTATCTGCAGGAGCGAGCAGGATTAGGACAGAGTGTGCGCGTCTGCAATGCGCAGTTGCCTCAACAGCGTGCGGTAGCCATCAGATTTGCAGACAGCACAAGAGCAGCTAAAGCCACTGACGGCGTTCTCTGCACTTTTGGTGCCTTATCTGCTGGGGAACTGCTGTACATGCCCCCAACAGATAGCTCCGCATTAGCTGCAAAAGCCACGAGTTATCTGCACTTTTTTGGCGCAGTAGCTGCAAAAGACTAATGAAGTCCCCTTGGAAGCTCATGTCTCAGTCAGTGAAGAAAATCAATCATGATGTACTTTTAGGAAATAAAGGTTTCTGAAAGGTCTTCAGTTACCAGACTTGAATATTATTTAAGATCTGTGGAGATAATTCAAACATGCAGTTCATGTAAAGAACTAAGAACCTTTCCGAGTTAAGCGTCCTGCAAGGATGAGTAGGGAAACAAATTCCAAGAAGCAAGACCCGAAGACAGCTGATTGCAGGAACCATTTGGAAACGATTAGTTTTGCCACAGGAAGTGTTGCAAAAGTTTGGACACCCTTTCAGTCAGTACTTAGCACCTGCCATATATTCACCGTTTTCTCATTCTGAGCCTGTAAAATCTGCCGAGAGTAAGCGATACATGATGCGTTGAAGGTCGTACCACTGGAACATGCAAGAGGACCAAAGGCGCCAAACGTTTTCATATAATGGTACATGCAGATACAACGAAGTTTAATATTAAAAAGTATGATGTCCAAATTTGCATTTTTTACAGGATTGCTGGTGGAGGGGTGGCCATTGGGGTGATGAGTGCTTGTTGAATTTAACCCTTAAACTGTCCAAGGAAGGGAGGGGGACGCAAGGCTGAAGATTTACCTAGGATGCCGAACACTCTTGCCCTGACCTCGACCAAGGGGAACACAGAGTCACTGAGGACTGTAAACCAAAAGTATCCGAATTAATGATTTTGCACCAATGATATGTAAATATTTCTTGAATACTCCCCCCCCCCCCCCAGCAGTCTACACAGCCCTGAAACGCACAGCAACTAGAGATCATTTACGAATGGGACTTTTATGTTCAAGGCTTACTATGTTGTAAAAAATAAAAACATGTTTTCATGGCATTAACTTTAGCTCACTTACTTATGCTCTTTACTGACCATTATTCTCCAACAGTCCTGTAATAACGGTCATTTTCTTGTCTATAAAGTCCCTCTCGCAATCGTTCCTCTTACTCCCGTTCAAGTTCCTAAGACGCACGTTTCTGAACTTAAAAAGTGCTGGAAGGAGACGAGGAATTATCGTACGCCGTTGAATTACAGTAGGGGTGGGGGATGCCGTGCAGATAGCATACCTTAGTCGAATTGCAGTTCTCCTGCCTTTACCCCTCTCTTTGGACATAGTCCCTGCAACTTCCAAAATCCGAGAGACTGTCCCTGGTACACAGGCGTGTAAAAGCCCAGGATCGCCCTTAGAAACCGAACACACACATGCACGCATATAGTATACAGCAACCCATTAGTACTAACCGGACGAGGAGAAGTTCTGGATAGCCTTGGGTGGGACGCTGAAATTCCCGGGAGGAGCTGTAAAATCCATCCTTCCTCCACGAAAAATCTTCGGAGATGGTGGGAGGCGGCTTGTGGGGCTCCCCTCGCGGTACAGGAGACGCTGAACGCCCAGGCTAGCTTTCACTACCCTCGGGCTCCGGTGAGAGAGCCGGCAGTGTTTTAAGCGGATCCCATCAGCGAGCCTCCTCTGCAGTCAATTTATCGGAAACTGGGAGGGAATCGAGATGACTCGCTAAGGGGAAATACGAGCAGCATTATGGCTTAGACGGAGTCCAACTGTAGTAGGCTATGGCCTATGTAATGCATGCTATCAGTGCTGCCACACAACCACTAATTTCCCAAGCAGAACAGACTTATAATCATAGAGACGACCCGTTGATTTTTGCAAAGATTATTATTTTTTAATGGTCAGAGCTGTTTATCTGCTACCTCCCCAGGAAAAAGACTACTAGTGCTACTGCGACTGAACATTTGTATAGCGCTACAAGACGTAAGAGCGCTTTCCCCCTTACGGTCTACTCCTATCTAGACTAACCAAGGACAAGGTGTGAACAGCTCTGGCCGCTGCCCTTCGCTTTCTTGTACTTAGGAGACGGAGCCAAATGAGAAAATCAGCACAGTGACCGTTCATTAAGGGCTCGGCTTGCAATGCAGCGCTTTCCACCGAAGATGATGGCGCCTGCCTGGTGCAAGCCGAAGCTTTTCACGTTTGCATTTATTAACAGGTCATTACGAACGAGAAGGGAAAATCCAGAGCAAAATGTCAACGAGCAGCAAGCTCTGTTGAGGTAATGAGATAAAAACAGTCAGCCACGATCTTGAAGTGCTTTCGTGCACATAGATGAGCAGCTCGGGAGAGGCTACGTTTCTTCTACTGCTATTACCGACTCTTTGCACTGCTACTTCTCAGGAATTTATCACGAGAGGGCAAAAAGCAGGGTCCATGCAGCCACCTGTGTGTGCCTTTACAAGTGCATCGGGTGCTTTTTGCCACAAAAGGTCTCAGAATAGATCCAGTTGCTGCTACTTAATGAAAATTAGACAAATGACTGGTTTGACTTTGGCTCTTGAGACGTAACACTAGAAGCATCCACACTAATTAGACTCCCTAACTGGCCAGACTGTAGCAAGCTAGAAATGCGCCCTGTGCAACTACCATATCTGGTGCCCCCTCCGCCCCAGCCACATGGACCAACTCACTCATGTGGAGCTTTCTGAAAGCCCAGTGATGATATCAGCACTATCTGTACTTGCGCTCTTGGCATGGCCTTGCTGATGGCACACCTAGAACATAGGAGATACAGCAGCCCATGGCTAATAACTCCAAACCTCGCCATGCATTGCGCCAAGGCAGAAAGAAGGGCACGTGGAAAAAGCAATCTCGATGGGAATTTTTTTTTGCAGTGATCCTATATAGCGCTACAAGGCATACGCAGCACTGTACAGACACATATGATAGACGGTCCCTGCTCGTTAAAGCTTACAATCTAACCAAGACAGACAATACAATACGTGAGAGCAAGGGTAAAAAGGAAGGTAAGGGTCCAAAAGTAGCCTCAAAGAGGACAGCTTTTTAGCATGGATTTGAAAAGGGGGAAGTTTGTTCCAGGCATAAGAAGCAGCAAGGTGAAAGGACTGAAGTCTGGAGTTGGCAGTAGGAGAAAAGGGCAAAGAGAGAAGCGAGCCAATAGAAGAGCGGAATTCAGGAGGAGGAGTGTAGGGAGAGAGGAGAGAGGAAAGGCAGTGAGGAGCAGTACAATGAATGGCTTTCTAGGTCAGAAGGAGAAGTCTGAATTGGATATGGAAAAAGAAGGGGAGCCAATGAAGTGACTTAAGAAGACGGGTTATATGAGTATATTGAGGCTGGCGGAAGATTAGCCTGGCAGCAGAGTTCTGAATAGATTGAAGGGGAGAGAGGTGACTCAAAGGGAGACCAGCAAGGAGGAGGTTGTAATACTCAAGAAGGAAGGTGACTAAAGAGTGGATATTTAATGCAATTTAATGTGGACAAGAGCAAAGTTATGCATCTAAGAAAGAACAACCCAAACTATGATTAGACGATGCAAGGTTCCACATTAGGAACCACCACCCAGGAAAAGGATTTGGGAGTCATCGTGGATAATATGTTGAAACCCTCCATCCAGTGTGCAGTGGCGGCCAAGAAAGCAAATAGAATGCTAGGAATTATAAGGAAAGGAATGGAGAATAAAACAAAGGATATCATAATGCCTCTGTATCATTCCATGGTGCGACCAAACCTTGAATATTGTGTGCAGTTCTTGTTGGCATATCTTAAAAATGATAAAGCAGAATTAGAAAAGATTTAGAGAAGAGTCACCAAAATGGTAAGGGGCATGGAAGGATACCCCTAATAGGAAAGGCTTAAATTGTTAGGTTGAGGGAAAATATGATAGAAGTCTATAAATTAATGAATGGAATAGAACTGGTAAACAGATTGGTTGTTTACTCCATCAAAAAGTAGAAAGAATAGGGGACATATAATGAAGCTACAATGTAACCCATTTAAGACTAACAAAAGAAAATATTTTTTTCACTCAACGCATAATTAAACTCTGGAATTTGTTACCAGAGGGGTAGTAAAAACTGTTAGTGTCACTGGATTTAAAAAAGGTTTGGACAAGTTCCTGGAGGAAAGGCCCATAAGCCATTATTAAAGAGGACCTGGGAAATCCACTGCTTACCCTGGGACGAGTATTGCAGAACCTGTGTTCCTTTTTTGGAACCTGCCAGGTATTTGTGACCTGGATTGGCCACTGTTGGAAACAGGATACTGGGCTTGATGGACCTTGGTCTGACCCATTATGGCATTTTAGTAGTAGGTTCAGAAAGGAAGTGGCAAATTTTGTTAATGTTGTAGTGAAAGAAACAACAGGTTTTAGCTATCTTGTTGGATATGTGTGGAGAAGAAGAGGGAGGAGTCAAAGATGACCCCAAGGTTGCAGGCAGAGGAAACAGGATGTTGAAGGGTGTTATCTACAGAGATAGAGATAGGAGGGAGGGGGAAGGAGGGTTTAGAGGGAAAAAGAAGAAGAAGTTCAGTTTTGGCCGTGTTCAATTTCTAATGGCAGTGAGATATCCAGGCAGTGATGTCAGATAGGCAAGCAGAGATGTGAGTCTTCAGTGTTAAGAGAAATATCAGGTATAGATAGATCTGTGAGTAATCAGCATAAAATGATATTGAAAGCTATTGAGGCAGCCATGAGGTAGCTGTAGGTAGCCCTTTCCCCAAGCCATGCGGCGAGCTGTAGATAGCCCTTCCCCCAAGCCATGCTGCAAGCCATGAGGCTCTGATCAGCCTGACCCTTCCCCCGCAAGCCATGAGGTAATCAGCCTGCTAAGAGAAAGACAATGAGATTCCAGTAGGCACCCTTCCCCCACTCTAGGTCTGAGCACAGTATTTCCCTAGCCCTGAAACCAACAGACCAGAGCATACCGGTTTGGACAGGTCACCCAGGTACCTCCCCAGGGGCTGCTGATTGGTGGGCAGGAAATACCTGTGGCAAATGGGATTGTAGAATGAGTTTAAAACTGTACTGTATATAAGGCATTGTAGGCCGTCCCTCGGGGTTCAGACCCTTGTGGAGGTTGCTGGTATCTCTGTCTGATCCTGTGTGCACATTAAAGATCCTGATTGCATTCCAGCCTGTCTGTGAGTCTTCCTTCTGTGGGTGAGTGATAGAATAAGAGCTTTTCACAGTGATTGCTGCCACACTATGAGAGGATAGGAGAGCACCAAGGGACTGGGTATAGAGAGAGAAAAGGGGAGGGGACAGAACAGAGCTTTGGGGTACCCCAACTGAAAGAGGGATAGCAGTAGAGAGGAACCACCAGAACAGACACTGAATGGGAGAGATAAGAAGAGAACGAGGACAGCACGGAATCCCTAAAAGCAAGTGAAGACAATGTGTTGACGAGAAGGTGGTGTCAACAGTGTCAAAAGCAGCACAAAGGTCAAGAAGAATGAGGACTGAGTTGAAGCCCTTGGATTTAGTACTAACCCTTTAATTCAAGGGTTTTCAACCCAGTCCTCGGGACACACTGAGTCTTGTTTTCAAAAGATCCACCATAAGTATGCTGAAGATACATTTGCATATGCTGCCTCCATGACTGCCCTCAGTCACAGATACTACAATACCACCTGCATTGCTTCTAGAGCTTGCTCCGGGGTATACTATTACTACTACGTATCATTTCCAAGGCGCTACTAGGCTATTGTTCAGACATACATAAGAGGCGATCCCTGCTCCACACAGTTTACAAAGCAGTCCCATTCTCTCTCATGTCTAACAACCAAGTTTTGTAACAGTCCACACAGCCACCTAAACTGTACTGATTTTTGCTTTTTACTGTCTAGTGCTGTAGCCTTTGTATATATATATATTTTACTTTTAACAAAGAGAACATTGCATTGGGAAACTCAGTCCATCTGCAAGGATGATTCATTTCATAATGGAGACTGTGAAGTACCCTTTTGATAAACATGCCAATCTCTGGGACATTTGCTTTCCACAGTCTTCAGACATTTCTTCCTGTTTAATCATATTTTTATCATCCTTTTTACTACCTCGTCCCATCAATACAAATACACCACTTCTCAATATAAGATCCCACTGCAATGATCTATTCTCACCATGCTACTCATTTAGATTTGTGCTGCCTTTCACTTGCTATACCTGCATGAATTCTGTTCATGTTCAGTGCTAGTATCATCTATAAAGCTGTTTGCCATTCTTTGTAATTTAGATTTTATTTCAACCTGGAGTCTAAAGATATTGGGGAGGGGGATATTCAAAGCAATCAACGTGGTTCTCGCAAAACAGCAAAAGTTAGGCACATTAAAAGGTGGCTCAATGTTCGCTGCAGAAGCTATCTGGGTAGCAGTTGACTATCGCCATTGCCTGCTTAGCTTTTTTCTCATCTGCTGACCCAGATATACAGTACCAGTGGCCGGATATAACCCTGGCATTAAATATCCGGGTTAAAGTTTCAATGCGACGGCTAGCCACTGAAACCACATTAGCTGTGTATATCTAGGGTTTCTGATTTTAGTTTTTAAATGATACACACCCATAAAACATCCCTGATGCATAAAAAAAGTATTAATTGGATGAACACTGGAAAACACCATTTCCTCTGGTTCTCTCTCACCCTCCCCTGGTCCACGTTGGATCATCCACTCAATTTTTGTGCTTTTGGTATGCTGCCAAACAATGCCATAATCAAGACTGAGTTTTTGATGGGGCCGGGGATTAACATGGGTGGGCACAAAGCACTGTGAAATGTTGACACTCTTCCAGTTCTCTCATTTGATGGTTCTGTTGCAGCTTCTGGAATTTCTAGTCCTTTTGCTTTAACTGAAGGGTCATCTTATCAAACTATACCATTTCATTTACTTTTTGCCACCGGTCGGCCATTGAAGAGCCTATGGCTGTTTGCCATCTCCAAGCAATCACCACCCTTGTTGCAAGGAACAACTTAGACTGCATTATTGCTTTTCATTTTGACCTGGGCTTTGTTATCTCACCACCCAGTAACATCATTAGAAGGTTTAATGGAGCCGTTTCCCCTTGTACTGACTGAATTTGTTGCTCCACCTGTGTCCAAAAACCCTGTATCACCGGGCATTTCCACCATAGATGATAAAATGTGCCCACCCCCCCCCCCACACATTCTTGCCAGCATCCTGTAGAGGATACGCCTTGTGCCTTGACCAGTGCTTTGGGGGTTACATATGCTTTGTGGACAATTTTCAATTGAGTTTGTCTCGAGGATGTGGCCCAAGTATCTCTGTATATGGTTTCATGAATAGTCTGCCATACTCTTTCTGACATTGCTTGGTGCAGCCATGCTTGCCATCCCGCCTGATGTGGCGGTTGTCCCATCTCCATTTCCTGGGACTTCATAGAATCTAGAGGTCAAGGCCTTTGATCCCTTCCCCTTAAATAGAATTTCTTCTATTGGTTTATCTTTTCTTACTAAGTGCTCTTTCACTCCCGGATGTGTTATAAAGTATCAAATTTAGAAATACTGAAAGTATGGTATGCGTTCTTCCATCCTCTCCTCTACCCCTTGCATGGACCATCATTGTGCCCCCTTGTAGAAAATCAGAGAAATTTACAAACCCTTTCCTCCCAGTTTCCCCAATAGTTTCTGGTACTCGCTTTCTGAGAATGATCTGTAATCTGCTATTTTTGACCATTTTGACATGAGTGATGGAATAGTGCCTTTGCATCATAGCATGTTAACCACCCTTCGAATTGCCCCTAGAAATGCGTGTCCACCCTGCAGCTTCTCCTCCCCCTCTGCTCCCTCCTGCCCCAACCACTCAAAAAAAGATTGGGGCAAAAGGACAGCTTTTTCCAGTTTTACCATTGGGTTGAATCCATCCTCATGTAGTACCCCCTTATTGCCCACAAAACTACAGCCCTATGGTACCATTTTAGCGAAGGGAAACATATCCCTCCCTGTTCCTTTGACCTGCACAGCCTTTGCACACCGATGCAAGCTTTTTTCTTATCCCATGTAAATCTTATCAGATGGGCCTCCCACTTCACCAGAAAGGATAGTGGGACGGCAATCAGCAGCTGATTTAACGATAAAATTAAATCTCGGAATTAAATTCATTGTAAAGGCTGCTGTCCTCTCCATCTAACTCAGGTGGAGCGTCTCCCACCTTTCCAGATCTGCCCATAGCCTTTGAAACAGAGGAGAGTAGTTAAGTTAAAAAAGATCCCCAGGATTTGGGGTAAATAAAGACCTCCAGATACTTGATCACTCCTTCAGCCCAATGAAATGGGAAGTCTGGAATTTCCTCCTGTCTTAACCCACCCAGTGCCATTGCCTCTGTTTTGGCTATGTTGACCTTGAAACTGGAGAGTTTGGCAAAACCCTTGAGCTCTTCTATCAGCGCTGGCAGGGATTCTCTAGGGTTGAACATAAAAATCCGGGTGTCATCTGCGTAAAGTAAAATCTTAAGTTCTACTCCCTCCTCTTTCACCACTGGCTTGATGGCGCTGTTTTGTCGCACCCTTGCTGCAAATGCCTATATCACTATTACAAAGAGCATTGGTGATAATGGGCAGCCCTGCCTGATCTCCCTATTCAGTCTAAAGACTTCCAACCATTCCCTGTTCACCAGGACTCTAGCTCTGGGGGCCCAGTATAGTGCTTGAACCCCTCTACTTGAATCCTTCTCCGAGGTTAAACTTGTACATCATTCCATGCAGGAACTACCACTCCACCCGGTCAAACGTTGTCTCTGCGTCCAGTGCTATGCACACAGCCTTTTGCTTTCATTGCTTGACCAGGTGGATTAGATCAGACACTCATCGGAAATTGTCCAAAATGTTTCTGCCCCCTATGAACCCTGTTTGGTTGGCCTGTATCAGTTTAGGAAGCACCCATCCAAGCATCAGTGCCATTGCCTTGGCAAAGAGTTTGGCATCGCTGTTTAGCAATGCTATTGGACGGTAATTCCCACACTGATCCAGCAGTCTCCCCGCTTTTGGCAACACAGTCAGGTTGGCCAGTAGTGGTTGCCCATTTAGCATCAGTGAACAGGCGTGCCATGAGTGAGGCCACTTCCTCCCTCAGGGTATGATAATATTTGGCTATAAAGCCATCTTCAACCTCCGCCTTCTCCCTGGGAAGGGTTTATCGCCCTTTCTACCTCCTCCATTTTCAACAGGCATCTCAAGGCCTCTACCTCTTCCTCCTTCAATCGGGGGAGGTCCATGCTGTCCAGATATTGCTCAATGTGTTCTGGCTGTGGGTTGACCTCACCTGCATACAAGGAGGCATAATATTTCTGAAATTCCTCACAGATCCTTTCAATTGAGCAAACCCTGTCTGCTCCACTTTTGATCTCTACCACTAGCTACGACTCTCTTTAGCTGTCATGTGAGTAATTTCCCTGCCTTATTCCCTCCTTCCATGTACTTTCTCTTAGTTAACTGCAGGATGTGTACCATCCTTCTCGTGTCCAACACCATCAATTGTACCCCGGCAGCCAAAAAACGTTTTTGCATGCTCCTCCTAAATCTCCACTATGATCTTTGTTAGTCATTGCGTTTCGGCTTCTTTTTCCTTTCTTCTCTGGGCTGCTAGTTGGATGATCACCCTCCTCATGTATGATTTCCCTGCGTCCCATAATGTCCTGTCCTCTACATCTCCTTTATCATTGTACATTAAATAGTCATTCCATGCCTGACGGAGTTTTTTTTACCATGGCCTCTGACTGGAGCAATGAATTGTCCACTCTCCATGCCCTAGGGCTTTCCCCTCCTCCCTTCCCCTTTGGGCTCCATTGTCAAGTTATCATTCTGTGATCTGCTATGGTGATCGTGTGTATTTCTGTGCTATACACTACCACTTGTTGGCTGTGCTTCCCCAAAATATAATCTATTCTAAAGTAAGTCTTTGTGTGTGCAGCATAATATGTAAATTCCTTATTTACCCTGTGCTCTTCTCGCCATATGTCAACCAGATCCCACTGCTGCATGCACTTCTGCAGCTCTTTCCCCTCCTTCTTGTGCATCTTTCTTTGGAAATGAGTATGATCAGCCTCCCCTACTGCACAGTAGATATTCTTCAATACTATCCATTCCCCATTTGCCTCCTTCTGAAACTCCTGGATGGCCCCTTGATAAAAGAACCCTTTTGGCCCATTTGGGGCATATAGGTTAAACCGCAACACCTCATGCATATCCATTCTATCTACCACCCACACTATTCTCCCCTTGCTATCCCCTCCTGTGGTATACGAAACAAAGGGCAGACGCTTGTATAACAATATGGCCACTCCTCTCTTTTTGGAATTGTTGGCTGAGCAGAACATTAGATCATACCCCATACTCCTCATGTTCCCCTCTGGTTAAATGTGTCTCCTGGAGACATGCTATGTCGATATGCATTTTGGCCAGGTATGAGAAGATTCTCTTTCTTTTAACCGGGTTGTGGATCCCTCTAACATTGATTGAAGCTATTTTAAACTCTACCATGACTCAGAACTTCCTTACAGGTCTCATCTACCCCCCCAGACTTTCCTTTCCCTGCCTTTCCAACCTCCCTTCTCACCTCTTACCCCGCTCCTGTGACCACATTGAGCAGCGACCATAAGTACAACATCCAACCAACTGCCCCCTAAATCCCCAACTTCCAATCATATATTAACTTAACAATGTACAATTTATGCTTTTTAGGACTTCCTTGGCCCATACCATCCTCCATGTGCTCCCATTCCCCTCGTCCTCCCGCCACCCACCTTGTCACATACTCACTCCCCTATCCCTCCCCCTCCCCCCAGTCGCCTTAGTCAGTATAACCGAAAAACCTTTTTCCTTAATAGCTACATAGAAGTATGAGCTCAGGAAGGGCCTATTACAACAGTTCTCCCTTTACATAAAACCCCCTCCCCACCCTGTCCATCTTTGCATTGTCACCCAATTTTCTTACCACCTGACCTCTTTAGTTTATTAGTCCTGACAGACATAAGAACATAAGATATGCCATACTGGGTCAGACCAAGGTCCATCAAGTCCAGTATCCTGTTTCTTTATTTGCCAATAACCTTCTTATTGAAATGAACATTTTCCTTGTAACTAAGTTTGAACCCAAATAAGAAAAGACAATGATTTCTAAATTATTTATGCCGTCTTGTGAAAAAATTGTTAAATAAAACATGTACCTACACAATTCTCAGTTATTTCACCCCAACATATTTTATAGTCTAAAAGAGTTGCTTTTCTTTTAGCATTTTTGAACTACATCTTCAAGAGTGCCATCAACCAGCAGGTAACCCAAAATGATCTCTACTGTCACATTCTGAACTGTGTGACATATAGTTTTGATTTTTATTGCTAGAAAGCTAAACATAGAAATCTGAGTGAGAAAGAGAAACAAGATCCAAAGGACCTTTTGCTGGGGATATATGGGCCTTGTACCACATTGTGTCTTCTTGAAAAATCGCATGCTCATTAGACTTACTCACTGGTCTTTATCTACCGTCAGATACTATGTTACTATGGTATTAATGAACAAACAAATCTTTTTTTCAAAAAAGCAGATGCTGTAGAATTAGAGGACATGAAATGAATCTGAAAGGAGGTGAACTTAAAGGCAATGTCAGGAAATACGTTTTCATGGAAAGGGTGGTGGATGCCTGGAAAACCCCCCTGATGGAGGTGGTAGGGGCAAAAACAGTGACAGAATTCAAAAAGGCATGAGATAGATAGAAGGGTCCCTATATAGCATTTTCCACATATCCTGGCTTAGGAGTGAGGTTCATGACTATCATGGTAAGCACAAAACTAACCCATTTGGAGAAATTGCCCCCGAGAGACACCATTTAAATGTTTTGAATGTAATAAAAGCTTCACTCCAAAAGACACCCTAAGAATTCATGAAAGAATACACAGTGGAGAGAATTATCAATCAGCTTGCAAGCTCCACACTCCTGTATAGCTTTGTGATTGTAGGCTAGCCTCTGAAATATCTTGGGAAACTGGAAGTACAAACAAGAAAACTGCTCCATGCTTATGAGGTGGTTTATAAGAATCAGGGTATGTTGAGACCATTCATCCCTAGAACTGAAGGAGGAATGGGCTTCATAGAAATTGATTAGACATATGGAGCAATCATTATAGGCCTCCAAACCTACTTAACAGCATTTACAGATCTGAATGCATGAAAAATGCTGTAATATGAAAGCAAATGATCAGAAACCGTCTCCATTATTGAACTAGGACAGAAATTCCAATGAGCAGAAGGAATGGATGAGAATCTGCCAGTAAACAGAGGGAAGGAAGCAATGGAATTTGTAAAACCAAGAGAAAAAGCTCTTCAAAGAATTGATCAGCAAATGAGGTACCAAGTGGCAAATTCATTAATAGAGTGGGAAATACAAAGCATTACTCCAGGAGCCATTTGTTGATCACCTCTCCTTAACCACTTATGTGTCCTTGTTTGAACTAAAACCTAAGGATGAGAGAACGATTGATAGTTGCAGCCCAGGACACTGTATTATGGATGAGATGGTTTACAGTGATCATAGAGAAGACTGGTAAAACAGACATATGCAGATTCTATAAGACAGAGCTGAAACGGTTACTTATCTAGTAGCTGGTTGTGAAGTTCTGATGGCAAAAAAATTTCTATACAAAAAGGCACAACAAGGTGGCACGTCTCATTCATTGGAAAATACAACATCGCTACAAAACATCACTGTATCGGACAAGCACTGGGATCATGACCCTAAGAGAATTACGGAGAATGAAAAAGTTCTGATAACTTGAAACATTCCCATTCTGATGGATAAGAAACTGCATGCGAGGAAACCCAACGTTGTGGTAAAGGAGAAAAACACCAGAATCACATTGATAATTGAGTGTCTGTTCCAAGTGATTATTTTGTGAAGAGGGAGACAATCCCAGGGCTGGCCCATCCACTAGGCAGGCTAGGTGGCTGCCTAGGGTGGCATGGCACACATGGTCTGCCACCCCCACATGCTGAGCTGCACCGTGCCACTGCCCTCTGCTGCTGCTGATTCTGGTGGCGGGCTCGGCGGCAGCGGCAGGCCATGTGCTTCTGATGCCCTGAAGATGTGTTGGAGGGTTCGGTTCGGAAGTGATAGGCCATGTGTGCCAAAGCACATGGCCTGCTGCTGACACCGCCACTGAGCTACCCCCGACCCTGCTGCTAGAATCAGTGGCAACGTGCCTCAGCACGGGGAGGGGGGAGGGCGGTGCAGCTCAGCACCCAGGGAGGGGGTGGCATGCCAGGGTTTCTGCCTAGGGCGGCAGAAACCCTTGGGCCAGTCCTAGAAGATCCTGAAGAAATGCAGTCAGAAATCAAGAAAATGAGGCAGAAAGCTACAGAAATATTTCCCATTGTATTGGGAGCCACGGGCCTAGTTGTGGAATTTCCAATCACATGTTGATGAATTACTCATACAGAACTCCAGAATGAAGCTCTCTTTGGCACAATGCAAGCACTATGGTGACCGTTAGCAATAAATTTGAGAGATTGAGATCATATTCCATATATCCTGGCTTAGGAGTGAGGTTCATGACTCTCATGGTATGCACAAAACTGACCCCTTTGGAGAAATTGCCCCTAAGAGGTGGAATCAAAGCAAACTTAAATAACTGTTATGCTTCAACAAATAAGAGGGGGGTGACCTGCACGGAGCGGCGGGTACGACCCTAAACAAAGGCATGGGGGGGGTGGGGGTTAAGCTGCACAGATCAGTGGTCACTACTCTAGCCACCTTACTGTGCAGACTAGATGGATTATACTGGTGTTTATCTGCTGTCATTTACTGTGTTACACGCACAGTGAAATCTGTCACTGTATATTTTTAAAATAGTATTATCTCCAAATATAAATACTATGTAAGCTCCATGAGTAAATGTTTGTTAAAAAAATTAGAGGGGACGGGGGGGGGTCACATGAGAGGTCGACCTGAGCAGATGCCTGTGTGCCAAGTTCTCTCTCCTCGCCTTATAAAATTGTCAAAAACTCATTCCCTGGATGTCTTTGTAAAGAGCAGTGAATTGCATACATAACTTGAACAGTGGGCGAAAGCACTGGATGAGGATTAATGTGCGGGACGGCAGTCCCAAGATGGATGCCCTCAGTTCTCGTGTGGGCTCTTTTTGGAGTAAATTAGTATATAATGTCCAAGATGGATGCCAGCAAAAACACCTAAAGTCATCGAAGGAGGCCAAGATGGCAGTGGAGAGCGTGCCCCCAGTGTTTACCTTGCAGGAAAAAGTAGTAAGGGAGCTCACCCGAAGCATAGCAAAAGTGCTCAAGCACAAGCTGTCACAATTACAAAACTTGATTGATGAGATTAGAGTGGGAATCGAGATGCAAAATGTGCAAATCCAGCGACCTGAGGATAGAATAGCACAGCAAGAGGAATGTGTCACAGGGGCAGAGGGCCACTTGCAAATGTTAGAACAAAGTAATCAAGCGCTACTGGACAAAATTGATGACCAGGGAAACTGAAGTCGTCAAAATAATATCTGGTTGATTGGATTGTCTAAAACAATTAAAGAGGATGAGCTGTGGGGCATTGTAGAGAACTGGCTGCCTGACACGCTGGGCCTGTTAAAAGAAGGCGGCAGGATGTTGGTGGAATGAGTGCATCGGCCTGACCCGAGGACAGAAGATGTGGGGAGGCCCAGACCCGTAGTGGTTAGAGTGTTGAACCTCATGGAGAATCATAGACTTATGAGTCTGTATCTCCAGAAAAGTGTTCGAATACAAGGATGGCAAAATCCTTTTGTTCAACGATTACTCAGCGAGGGTGCTGAAGACCAGGAGGGCTAGGGCTCCCTATTGTTCCGACCTGGCCAGGAGGGGAGTGCAGTTCGCACTGCAATTTCCAGCATGAGTCGAAATCACCCATGACAACAAGGTGCAGCTGTTCAAGTCACCCAGCACCTTAAAGGCCTTCATGGACTCATTACCAGCACGTTAGAGCCCCCTGAATTCCCAGTAGCTGATCTGTACCATAGTTGGATGTGTGTTGATAGTTGACTCAGTTCACGTTTGCGTTCATACAATGAGAAAATTAAACAAAGTGGAGTATTCTGTTCAACACAATGACTAGTGTGGAGCTGTGAACAGAACTCTATGAGAGTAATGGACCTTTTACTGCTGGCTGTTGATGGGAGGCTCTCCCCAGATAGGTTGAGGGCTGCCCCTTCAGGCTAACACAAGAAAGCACAGGAGGAAGCCCCTCTGCTCCATCAGTGATGCCAAGGCTGCTGGTGAGGATGATGGCTGTGCAGTGTGAGCACAGGAGTCACACAGTTCTTTTGTGAAAATGGGGCGGCAGATGGGAGACAGGACCTCTTTGGACTTAGCATACTAAGGCACCCCTCGGAAGATAGGCACCAATGGACAAGTAGACCTGTGACAAATGTTATGTGTGATAGCGGCAGAACCTACCGGGACTTTGGGACCTTTCACACTGATATATGTTCATTTAACTATGGTTTGTGGAATTGATAGGGATTAACAGGATGTAAAGTATGACTGCTGTGCATGGATGGGGTGCGATGGTTGACAGGGCTGAATGGGGCTATGAGAGTGGGATTGCAAGGTGAAGCGGATGACATGAAGGTGGATGGCTTCGGGACATGTGTGTGAGTATGGTTACAACTGGGGGATGAGATACGGAAACTAGGGGCATTATCATAGAAGGGAGTGGGGGGCTTGACAAGAGATTAATGGGAGTTCAGTTGTGGATGGGGCAGATGGCTGAATGGATAGTGAGGAGGCAGGAGGGATATGGAAGTAAACATGTATATAAGGGAGGGAAAGGTGGAGTAGGGAGATAGAGGGAGGAAAGGGGGAGGTGGGAGTCACATTCTGTTTACCACATGGGGCAGGAGGACAGAGGGCTGCCATGGGCTTGACTGGGAGGCTCTGGGAGAGTTGATTTTTATGAAAACCTGACAGTCTGCCCAAGACACAGTCGAAGGGGGATTGGATAGACTCAAGTTCTTGACTTTAAATGTAGCAGGTATTTACTCACCAATTAAATGGACAAAGTTGCTTAGTTCTCTCAAGAGAGAACAAGTAGATATTGCATTTTTGCAGGAGGCTCACTTGAGTGCTGCCGAACACCATAAACTGCAGAGAGGGTGGGTAGGGGAAATTGGTTTCTCATCCTTCAACAGTTGGCAACAAGGGATTGTTATGCTAATTAATAGAAGGTGTCCTTTAATTTTCAGAAAAAAGTACAGGAGCCAGATGGGTTGTTTCATATCATGATGGGCCTGCTACAGGGGATGCAGGTGGTGCTTTTCAATGTTTATGTACCAAATATTTATAAGGTTCTTTACCACGCTGATGGAGAGGCTGCTGGAGTTTGAAAACTGTCACCTTATAGTAGGAGGGGTCTTCAATCTGCCCAGGGATGCGCTAGAAGATTGCAGCCCCCAGAGGGTGCCCTTGCAAGATATGACAAGGGGGTCAACTGATGTCCAACTTGACTTTGGTGGACACCTGGCAGACTCTCCATCCTGAAGAGATGGATTTTACCTTTTACTCCAATGTGCATGATACTCATGCTAAGCTGGACCATCATCTCATGTCTGAATCCCTGTTTGGGAGGTTGGAGAAGGCAGAAATTGGGGACTTGGGCCTCTCAGACCACTCCACTGTCTGGATTACTTTAAGGGTACGAGAGGGTAGGTAGGGGGATGAGATGACGGGATGGCGGATGAGCCCAACGTTGTACAATGATAAGGGTTTCCATGAACATCTGCAGAGGAACTGGCAAAGGTTTTGGCAGGAAAATTCTGGGGGGGGGGGAGGGGGTGGTAAATGTATGTACCACTTGGTACCACTTGCGAAGGTGACTATGAGAGGGGAAATCACAGCATATGCAACTGGGGTCTGAAAGAAAAGGGGCCAGGAATTGTTGGACCTGACTAGACAACTCCAGGCTCACCATAAGAGGCACCTGAAAACTAGAAGTGGAGAAGACAGAGTCCAATATTTAGATACCAAGACCAAACTAAATGAACAGCTAAATGAAAGAGTGGAAGGTAATATCAAAGTCTACAAATACCAGCTCCATAGATGAGGAAATAAATGCAGAAAACCTATGGCTAATTTGATCAGGCCGCCAAAGAAGAAATTTACCATAACCAAAATCTGGAGTCTCCAGGGTAAGGTTTATGTTAAGGAGGAGGACATCCAGAGGCAGTTTGAGCATTATGATAGGGATCTGTATGGGCAAGGGCCTCAGAATTTCGCACCCAGGGATGCTTTCTTTGAGAACTTGTGATTGCCTCAGTTAGGGAAGGAGCATCTCACTCATTTGGAGGTTTTCCAGGCAGTTCAAGGCCTAAGGTTGGCCAAATCACTGGGCCCAGATGGGCTAGCACCTGATTTTTACAAAATCTTGGGAGGGAGCATGCTGCCTCCTTTTCTGGAAATGTGCAAGGAAGCCAGAAGAGAGGGCAACCTAGGCGGCCGGCAAAACCATGCTCACATAGCCCTCCTCCCTAAGCTGGGTCGAGATGATATGCAGCTGGGGTCTTACAAGCCCATCTCATTGCTAAATCAAGATGTGAAGCTAATAGCAGTTGTCCTTGCTAGGAGACTTGGGTCCATGATTGCCCATTTGGTACATGATGACCAGGTGGGCTTCGTTCCGAGCAGGTTTGCTTCAGTAAGCCTATTGAGGGCATGGCGATAGTATATGAGGCATCAGGAGGGAAATGCCATCATAGTGAGCCTGGATGCTGAAAAGGAATTTGACAACATCTCATGGGGCCTTTGGATTAAGGTGAACCTCCTGGATTGAGGTATGGGTACTATAGAGTGGGCCCACAGCCAGGGTTCTGGTAAACGGGGAGTTATTGGGTAGTTTCCCTACTTCAGAAGGGCACCTGGCAGGGATATCCTTTGTCCCTGCTTCTGTTCTTATTATCCCTACAACCGCTGGCAATGAAGGTGCGTCAGAGCAAAGAGTGGGAGGGTGTTTCAGTGGGGGACATGGAATTCAAGATCAACCTCTTTGCGGATGACATGCTGCTATTTATAGTCAAGGCAAATGAGAACATTCACAAAGTTATGCAATTGATTACCCAATTTGGATCTTTTTGGGGACTTTGGGTAAACTGGAGCAAATCTGAAGCTATGCCGGTATCCCGCAGATGCAAGTGTAGGGTGATGGCTGACTTCCTGCTAGCATGGGTGGGCAATACTATGAAATATTTAGGTATCTGTTTGAACTCAGATCCTAAGAAGGTTTATATTGTGGAAAAGCTGAGGAGGTTATATGCTTGGTGGCGGGAGTTACTACTCTCACTTTTCTGATGAGTGGTGCTGACAAAGATGGTGCTCCTTCCGAAATTTCTCTTTGCTCTGCAGATGCTCCCTATTTGACTGCAAGTAAAGAGGAAGAGAATTACAAGAGATTGCTGTGGAGGTTCTTGTGGGGAGGGAAAGTTGCAAGAATCAGCTATGCTAAGCTTACCCTGGATAAGGATGGGGGGTGTAGGGCTTTTGGATATTATATAATGTCACCACACTTTTGAGATGGATACATGAGGCAGTCGCGGTTTGCTCTGGCTGGATTGTTGGATGCCTGGAGTGCATCTTATGGGTTCTGTGGAATGTTAAATAATGACCTGGAAAGTGGAATAACGAGTGAGGTTATCAAATTTGCAGATGACACAAAACTATTTAAAGTTGTTAAAACCCAAGAGGATTGTGAAAAATTGCAAGAGGATCTTGATAAATTGGAAGACTGGGCATCAAAATGGCAGTTGAAATTTAATGTGGACATGTGCAAGGTTATGCACCTAGGGAAGAACAACCCAAACTATGGTTACATGATGCAAGGTTCTACATTAGGAACCACCACCCAGGAAAAAGATTTAGGCGTCATTGTGGATACCATGTTAAAACCCTTGGCCCAGTGTGCAGCGGCGGCCAAGAGAGCAAATAGAATGCTAGGTATGATAAGGAAAGGAATGGAAAATAAAACAAAAGATATTATAATGCCTCTATATCGTTCCATGGTGAGACCGCACCTTGAATATTGTGTGCAATTCTGGTCGCCGTATCTTAAAAAGGATATAGCGATTTTAGAAAAGGTTCAGAGAAGAGCCACCAAAATGGTAAAGGGGATGGAAGGATACTCCTATGAAGAAAGGCTAAAAAGGTTAAGGCTCTTTAACCTGGAAAAGAGACGGCTGAGGGGAGATATGATAGAAGTCTATAAATTAATGAACGGAGTGGAACGGGTAAACGTAGATCGATTGTTTACGTTATCAGAATATAGAAAGACTAGGGGACATGCAATGAAGCTACAAGGTAAACTATTTAAGACTAATAAAAGAAAATATTTTTCACTCAACGTGTAATCAAACTCTGGAATTTGTTACCGGAGGATGTAGTAAAGGCTATTAGTGTAGCTGGGTTTAAAAAAGGTTTGGACAAGTTCCTGGAGGAAAGGTCCATAAACCATTATTAAGAAGTGACCGAAGATATCAATGCTTGACCCAGTACAAGCATTGTGGAACTTGTGTCTCTTGGGGAAACTGCTAGGTACATATGACCTAGATTGGCCACTGTTGGAAACAGAATACTGGGCTTGATGGACCTTGGTCTGACCCAGTATGGCATATCTTATATGTTCTTATGAAAACTCGGTGGCATAAAATTGGCTATAAGATGCAATATCTGCAACCCTTCAAAAAAGTGTGGGTCTGGTGGAGAGAGAAGCTGAAGGGAGGGGCAAAGACCTTTGCATTCTGTACCCTACAGGACAACCCTGACTTTATATGGGCACTGGAGGGGTCACATTTTGGGACCTGGGGATGGCAGGAGTGCACATACATAGGCCAGCTAATGGAGGTCGGAAAGGGTGTGTTTTCATCCTTTGATCAACTTAAGATGCTTTGGGGATTACCAAACAAGCATCTCAGAGCTTACCTGTGGCTACGCTATTATGTTCAGTTGTTGGAAGGGGGCAGGAGGGAGGGTGTTGCCTTTACAGAGGTGGACAGGGTGTTCTAAAGGTGCCACCAAAGCTCAAACAGGTATCTACCTGGTATAAAGAGAAAAGAGAACATAAACAGCCCCTTTTTGGGAAAGCACTGGCAGAATTCTGGTCAAGGGACTTAAGGGAAGAGGAGCATTTGCTGCAATTCCTCATGGGAATTTCCAAAATGACATCTAATGTTTTCCTGCAAGAGATGCAGTACAAGATCATTCACAGGACCTACATAATGAGAGAGAGGGGGACACAACTAAAACTGTGGGATAGCAAGGCATGCTGGAATTGTAAGGTCAATGACGGCACCCTTGTGCACTCCTTCTTAGAACATGACAAACCTCAGGGTTTCTGGGGAGGAATGTTGGCCAAGCTGAAGGAACTGATGACAGTTGACATGGAATGGACATATGCCATCTTGCTGATGAGACTCCTGCAAAGAGGGCAGGGCATCCCACTGAAGAAAGGCACTTCTCGAAGGTAGCCTTGATGCTAGCTAGGAAAGCTATCCTAACACGATGGGTGGCAGACTTTGCATCAGCCCTGGCACAGTGGTCAAATTGCATGAAAGAAATGGCGAGGTAGGAGGGTAGAGTGCTCCCACCCATCATAAAAGCAACATTCGTAGGAAAGCGATGGACAAACCTCCAGTACAACATTGGGTAGAAACTCGACATTCATTTTCTGACCTTCATTTCTTGGTTCTCAAAGTAGTTCGGCCCCATTGACGGGGAGGAGATTTGGATAAGCTCCTTCTACGCATGGAACAACGATTCATTTATGAACTTCGTACATTATATCCTTTGGGTCTTAATCAAGAAGTAGACCTCTCTGTTTTTTTGTAAAATAAATGTTTCTTTCTCCTTCTCCCTTTCCTCCCCTCCCTCTTCCTTTCCTCCCTTCCTCCTTTTTCTTCTCCTTCCCCCTCTCCCCTTCTTCCCCCTTCCCTGTCCTCCTTTCCCTCCCCTTCCTTTTCCTTCTTCCCTATCCCTTCCTTCCCCCTTCCTCCCTCCTTTTCCATTCCCTTTCCCCTCTCCTTCTCCTCCTCCCCTCTTTTCCTTATCCCCCATTCTCCCTCCTTCCCCTCCCCTTCCCCTTTCCTCTCTCTTTCTTTCCTCTTCCCCTTCCCTCTCCTTTCCCCCCTCCCTTTGTTCAGAATTTTATTCTTTATCACTTGTGCAATTTTGTTCTCTGTATATATTTTTAGATTACACTTTATGGTTCTAATGTGGTTCTAAGTATTGTTTCAAAAGGATTCCCCCTTTTTTCTTTTGTTGTTTTCTCTGCCTTTGCGATTATGTACTTTTAACATTTTACCCCGCCATGGCGGGAAAACGCCTATAATTTCTAGCAGTTGCTGGTAGAGCGTTTCCTTCTGAAGCAGTGAACATTGAATGCTGCAATAGACGGTAAGGCATCTCTCTTTTCTTTCTTTCTGATTATTATTGAAGGCTTATGTTCCACAGTTAAGTTTAGAACTTTGTAGTTCTCTTTGACGGCACAAAATAATGCGTTATCTGTGGTTCCATTCTTATGGATAAACTTATATCGGAAGGTCATCTATTAGTTGTTCCAGTTTACATTCATTCAGATGTTTCACATTTTGGAAAAACCGCTCCCACAATGCACGGTGTTTAAACAGTATGGTAGTTCCACAATCATGAATAGGTATAGACAACATTATTTATTATAGTAATTTTGATAGGGTCCTCTGGGCAAAGATGTTTTTCATTCAGTGATATCGGTAAAAGAACTCTACTGACCTTAATACCGCCTTCTTTTTTGACCTGGTGATTAGAAAGATACATCTTGACTGTAGAAACATTCGTTCAGAAGTTTCACATTTTGGAAAAACCATTCCCGCAATGTACGGTAGTTCCACAATTAGAAAGATATGTCTTGACTGTAGAAACGTTCATTCAAAAGTTTCACATTTTGGAAAAACTGCTCCCACAATGTACGGTAGTTCCACAATTATGAATAGGTATAGACAACATTACTTATTATATTAATTTTGATAGGGTCCTTTGGGCAAACATGTTTTTCATTCAGTGATATGGCAAAAGAACTCTACAGACCTTAATACCCCCCATTTTTTGACCTGGTAATTAGAAAGGTATATTTTATATATTATATATTAGAACGGTATGTCAAGCAGTTATAACACCACTCCTCGACTTTGGAAATATCCTTTATCAAGGTCTTCCAAAACATACTACCCATCCCCTCCAATTGGCACAAAATACAACCGCAAGAACTATAATGAATTCTCCAAAATTTGATCATATAACTCCCTTGCTTCACGAATTGCACTGGCTTCCAATCATTATGAGATCAAAATACAAGAACCTCATGAATATTTTCAAAATTTTACATGAGTCATCAGCAAACGTTCTAACAACTATTATTTCTAAGGACATAGGCTCAAGGCCCAGACGCTCACAGTCTACTAACAGACTTAATTCCCACTTAAAGTTTAATAGATCCAAACAAATGACATCTGTTCAATGTAATTTCAGTTTGTTCAATGTAAACCGCACTGATGCAGAATAGCGCGGTATATAAGAGAATGTAAATAAAATAAATAAATAAATCTAATAGGGCTTTCTCCTTTATGGCACCACAACTATGGAATTCTATTCCTAGTGATTTAAGAAATGAGTATGATATCAAAGATTTTCGAAAGTGCCTTAAAATGTACCTATTTATTGAAGCATATGGCAATTAATCTAATTCCAATAGAACAAAATGTTTTAACCCTTTGAATTTCAATTTTCCTATAATGTTTAAATTATTTTAACATTTTGTTAGATTGCAGTTATTTGTTTTAATGAAATTGTAATGAATTATGAAATGTAATTTTGCTGTAGTTTATGTATAATTTAATGTAATGTACTGTAATTTACTGTAATGTACTATCTTGTTGTCTCGCCCCCCCCCCTCGATGTAGTCCCTCTGTTGTCTTGTTGACCACTTTGATTGAAGGATAAGGTGTGTCACCCAGCAGACCTGGTTGAGAGAAAGGAAAATGCTTTAAATAAAGAAAAAGGTACATACAAGCTGCAATATCTGGAGGAACCAGATAGAGGGAGCAAGAGGGACTCCAGAGTGACTGAGGAACCACGCCCCACTGATCATGAGGTAATGCCAGCCAACCTCCAATCCTTGAGCGCAGGAGGACTTCTTAAGGAGGGTCTGGAAGACTGGAAGGCAGGCAGATGGAGAAGCAGAAGAAGTGGCAGCGAGAGGAGTGGCAGCAGAAGGAGAAGCAGCTGGAGTGAAGGCTGGAAAAGGAGCAGCTGGAGTGAAGGCAGCTGGAGAGACGGCTGGAGAGGAGGCAGCAAGAGTGAATGCAGCAGGACAGCGTGCAGCAGGAAGGAAGGCAAGACAGAGGAAAAGAGGTTAGAATGCAAACCTGAATATTCCACTGCCAGAAGATCACCCAGAGTGAAAGGTGATTGCCTGAGAGCTAAGGAGGTACCTGGGAAGGTCTCAGCTTACAGAGGAGTAAAAGCTGGTTGCCCAGAGTGGCAAAGGCACTGCTGCAACTGTTGTCCAAAACCAACAGGGTCACAGCCGGAAGACCTAAGCCATGCTGTACAGGCAAGCCAACGGAGAAACTGGTGCAGGCCTCAACCTTCACTGGAAACAGAGAAGCCAAATTCCCAAGGTAAAGCTTTTTATGATACAAGCTATAGGAAAAGTTTACCTGATAAGAGAGTTTTGAATAATAAGTGTTTTTATAAAGCTGCCATAAAACCTCTAAGGAGAGAGGAATTTCCTCAATGCAAAACAGCACAGAGCCAACGTCCTACGCGTTACCCAGAACATTGGGCTGTGCTGGAGGAGCTATATAAGAAGCCTGACTATAACCTACCTGAAAACAGGGACTCAGAGTCAGAGGCTTCCGCCTATGAGCCAATGCAAGTGGAACTGGCAAATGAGGTTTCAGATACAGAAATGGACTGTACATACTGTACCACGGGAAGCCTAGAGTCTTTGCCAGGCTTGTAAGCTGTATATGTTGCTGCCTAGAACATTCCTGTTGTGTGAATACCAGCGCTACTGTGAAACTAACAGTTTTGCTTTAAACTTTTGTTTTATTTTTTTCTTACCTGAAGTAAGGACATTTGCGTTGTTGTTATTGTCCAATCTTTTGAACCCTTGCGTGAAAGGGAAATAAAAGCCTTTATTTTCCCACAACTTGTGCAGTTGATTTCTTTGGAGATTAGGATCCAGGAAACTAACAGGACCAAAAGCCAATTGGGCCTCTGGATTACTGGCCAATCTCCTCCCTCTACAGTTGTGTCCGACCTGCCCCGACCTCTACTTACCGCCAGGGTAGTGCTCGCGACAGGTGGTATATAAAACTGATTAAATAAATAAATATTTTGACTGTGGATACTTTTCAATGCTCTTTGGCTTTATTCATTTAGAACCCTTTGACATTTATACCAAGAATACAATATTTGATCATACCAGAATTATAATATTTGATCATATAATTGTTATGGTCCTGGCAAGTTGCTTCCACGAGCATTTCTACTACAAGCCTTTAGCATTACAATAATACACTTGGTAAAACACAATTGCTATGGTCATAGTAAGTTATTCAGTCTCCCTTTTAAGCTGCAACAATGATATCATTTTTTATAATGGAACAGTAAGTGTTCATGAGCTTCATAAGCTCTATGAACTGATTTAAACAAACAACGTTGACCTTTTAGGTATGCGGTTTCTTTCTTAAAGAGAGATTTTTTTATGGCAATGTCTGGTGTCTATTTTTAATAATACTTAGAAACTTTTTATGGCGATGTTAAAATCTCCTTATGGCAATATTTGGGTTACATCTTTAATAAATTTAAGCTCTGATGTAATAACGAATGGTAGTAATAACTAATGGTATAGGTAATTTGCTTTTTCTATTTTATGCCTTTATGAGTTTTATCATTTTTAACAATATTATGTTTAATCATAATTTATTATTTATTGTCAATTTTTATACTTTTTTATCATTTTTAGTGGTCTTTGTATACTACAAGACATTAAAGGTATTGTTGTAAACCTTTGATATTATCTTCTGCTGTGTTCTCCTCATCCCCGTTCTCTAATTTATTTCTTTTATCTGTACCTTTGAGTATAAGAATTAACACGTTATGGAATTCATTTACCTGTGTATTTTATTTGTATTACTATGTTTTTTGCTTTTTCATTTCTTTTATCTGTATTTTTGAGTATAGTAAGTAATATTTTATAGTTTGGAATTTATCAATTTGTGCATTTTACTTGTGTCTTTAACATTTTATTACTATTCTCTTTTGACTAACTGCATCTATAATATTTGTTCTATGTTATGACTTTTTTTTATTATATTTGGTTCCTTTTATGTTTTAATACCTTATATACGTATAGGAGCACATTCATTTTTTACTATTTTTTAAGTTCTATGATCATTATTATTAAATTTATTGTAATTTGTATGTTTTTATGATTTTATAACACATTGTTTTTTAAATGTTGTTTTATGGTTATTTTTTTATATTTAATATTTATTGTCATTCTCTTTTGAGGTTTGCTCCCTCTAAAGACCCCCTGAAGAAGGCTTTTGAGCTGAAACACATAGGGGCTAATAAAAGGGGTTTAACCTGAATTGAACATTCGCTATTCTCTTTTGTACCTGCTTGTTTGGTCTTCTTCGATAGTGTGCAGGTACCTACCGCTCTCTTTGGTTGGCTTGTACTGAGAGTTATGGTATCACTTTTTGGTGAGTGAGCAAGATGCATGAAACACCAGCCAGCAATCTTTGTGGGTGAACAGTGACACGGGGAGAGGGGAAAGAAGGGGAGGGTGGGCAGAAGGGTGGAGGAAGGTTTTGAAGTAGGTGGACTGGGGAACAGATAAAGGGGTAAAAGGTCCCGATGAGGGGCTAGCTGATTCTGAGTTGATGACCGAGGGGGAAACAGGACTGGGTTTTTTCCCCCCTTATTTACTCCCTACACATGGTTATAGCATTGTTCCGTCATGTTATTATGTGGTCTCTGTTCCACCATCTCTGTAAATTATTGTATGATGGATGTATTATGCAAATTGTTACTTTGCTGCCCTTTGTTTGCCTGGATATATGGATGTGCATGTAGACCTCTCATCGGGGTTGCAATAAAAATATTTCTGAAAAAAAAAAAAGAATTAGAGGGAGCTTGTTCAAATGAGAACAGCTAAAATTTTGTACAGCTGTGAGGCAGCTGTCAAGATAATGCAAACTGGAACAGAATTTGCCTGCAGTTCATCTAGAGCTAGCCCACCAGGGCGAGTCTAGCTCAATTTGCATAGTCTAGCTGCTGCAGCACAAAGGAAACTAATGGTAAAGCAGGGTAAACAAATAGAGGCGCACTATCCATTCTCTCTAAATGTGCACCAACTATCTGATTTGAATGGAAATTAAATACAATTTGAATGTGTCTTTATAATGATTATGAAATAAAAACAAAACCAGAATATAAAGTGAAGCCTTTTTATGGGAAAAACGTAAAACATTTTTTGATTAACTTTCAGAGGTTAAAACCTCCTTTTTTCAGGTCAGGACGGTGGGAAGGAGATTTTAACCTCTGAAAGTTAGTCAAAAAGGTGTTAAGTTAGTTCAATAAAAAGGTATCACCTTATTTTATTTATTGTTTTGTACATTTTATTTATTTATTTACATTTCTTATATACCGTGCTATTTTAATCAGTGCGGTGTACATTTGAACGTAACACATCACAATGTGACAGGCAACATTGGGTTTACAATAAACAGGGGTAGCGAACATGGAGGTAACCAGGGGGAACTATTTACATGTTATGATAACTATTTACATAATTATAGTGTACTTATCACAATAGGCAAAAGTGGATCTTTGTAGAGGGAAAAGCATAAAGGCATGGAGAGAAGGAAGGGAGAACAGCTTAACCATTCTCCAAAGGGTGCATAGATATGGAGCAGTCTAGGTGGGAGGGCGGGGTGGTGTCAGTGTGTTCTCTAGTGTTAGATTCAGAGTAATATATTAGGAACAGGTGATATTTAAGAGCCTTCCTGAATAGCGTTATGTTCGTGATGGCTCGGATTTCAGGTGGGAGGGCATTCCATGCTCTGGGTGCGAATAAGGAGAACGCTCTGCTGTCTGTTGTCTTACATGGCAGCCACACTCTTTTATTATAATGATTGGATTGCTTTTACAAGATTGTTCATGGTACAGCAACAAACATGCAAAATGCATAGGACAGGGAGATCCTGCTAAAGTCCAGCAACACTCTGTGGGCTCCATTCAATAAAAATGTTGTTTTACGTAGACAGAGAACAGGAAAGAGTAATGTTTGAAGAAGGCCCTAAACCTGTACACTAATGCAATTTAGGCAATGACAAAGCAAAAAATGGTACAAAACATTGCAGTCATCACTAAACTTAAACAAAAAACATCAAGAGGACAAAAGAGCTCTACCTTTCAAAATTTCTCTTTTTCATTATACTTTCCCCGAGGGTGTTCCTTTGCAATTCTGACTGTATATCTGAAAGTTCTGAAAAGACCTTTCTCTTTTAAATGAATGGTTTCCAGTGTCTCAGGAATCCCACACACCCAGTGCAAAACACACACAACTGAGTGCAAAACACAAATGGGAGTTTATTTGCGAGAGTTTTGCTGAAGGTGTAGAAAATGCATCCTATGTGCATGACTTCTTTGTCAAGGCAGGAGATTACAGGTGCAAAACCCATGAAGTTCTGCCTTTTGCATTTACCACTAAAGTTGTCTTTTTTACCATGAAAGATGTACCAAGCTTTTAGTGCAAGATCCTAGCATGGTATGATAATGAGCGAGCACTTTATTGTCCTCATCGGTGGTTCCAAGTCTGCTACTAAACATGCACATTTCTAAGTGGGACTATGCCAGTGTGACCCAATAGGTGAACTAGGCAGCCTAGAGAGGCCCATTGCTGCCACTGTTGCCCCCCTCTGGGACCTGTAGCAATGTCAATACCATTTAAACTGCACTGTGGTGCTTACCTGAACTCTCCGGCACTCTGTTGCTTCCATCTCTCTTTGACCTGCTGCTTTTGTGCCCTCCGATGCAGACTTCCTATTTGTATGGGGGTCTTCCATGTGGTAGTCCCCCAGCTTTGCAAAGTTAGTTTTCCTGAATTCTAGGACCCTTGCTTTTGAATGAGCCATCTCCACTTGTGTCCTAATATTGAAGCTCACCATCCAGTGGTCACTGCATGCCAGATGATCACCTACTTCAACATCAGAAGCACTCTCTCCATTTTAAGCACCAAGTTCAATATTGCCCCCTCCTACATGGGTTCTCTTATCAGTTGCTGGAATAGGTTCTCCCTGTAGAGAATCCAGGATCTCCCTAGCTCTAGGTGACACTGCAGCAGGGATATACCAATCAACATCTGACAAACTGAAATCTCCTACCAATAGTACTTCCTCTTTCATAGCAATATTGTGAATAACTTCAATTAAATCTCTATCTATTTCTTCTGCCTACAATGAAGGTCTATATATCACACCAATGTAAATAAACTTTCCATTCTGTCTTTCCAGATTAACCCACCTGCCTCCTCCTTCCCTCGTAAGGCCTGCAGTTCTGTGGGTTTAATATTATTTTTTATATACTGTATAGTGCACTCCTCCCCTCTTTCTTCCTACCCCGCCTTTCCTGAATAGCCTATAGCCTGGTACAACTACATCTCAGTCATTGCTTTCTCCATGACTGCCACTATATCCAAAGCGACCTCTTCCATTACAGCTTCTAAATCTGGAACTTTGTTGCATATTGTAGGCATTAGTATATGCAGCTCTCCAGATATAGCTCTTTTTCATACTATTTTTAATGTCTTACTTACCTGAAGGCTTTTATTTACTTGGGAGCTTTGTTCACCCATCCCTGAGATCCTAGTTTAAAGCCTTCCTCAGTAGGTTAGTCAGTCAGTTACAAATGCAATGTGTGCCTTTGAGTCAATACTGACACCTAGCAACCCAGCAGATCCTGGGCTTTAGAACATAAGATATGCCATACTGGGTCAGACCAAGGTCCATCAAGCCCAGTATTCTGTTTCCAACAGTGGCCAATCTAGGTCATATGTACCTAGCAGTTTCCCCAAGAGACACAAGTTCAGTGTGAGCAGAAGTAGATTGCCAGGCCTTTCTTTCAGGGAACTGGAGGGTTAAGTGGCTTGCCCAAGGCCACAAGTGGTAGTGAGAATTGAATCCTGGTCTCATGGTTACCAAGCCAATGCTCTAACCACTAAGCTACTCCTCCCCTCAGTTGCAGAAGATACTTATTCCCTTCTTTGATGAGTTAACACAGTCTCTGATCAGTAGCTCTTGGAATATCATACCATGGCCAAGAAAGTCGAAACACTCTCTTTAACACCATTCACGCAACCAGGCATTCATCTCCAGGATGTGAGCCTCTAGGCCATAGCCCTGACCCTTTACAGAGAGAATTGAGGAGAGTACCACCTGCACACTTAGCTACTTTACCTTCTCTCTCAGAAGCACAGTCACTTTTGATATGTTTAGGTGGGAACCTAGCAGCATCAATTGTGCCCATATGGATGAGTAGCATCAGGTAATAGTCTGTAAGTTTGAGGAGTCTTGGCAAACTCTCCATGACATCTTGGATCTTGACACCAGGCAAACAGCACACCTCCTGGGACATATGTCTGGATGGCCAATGGATGTCTGTGTACCCCTTTGCTTCTGAGTGGTTGCTGATCCTATAACTTTGGGACTTTGAGGTCAGATACCTCCTATTCCTGGGAATTTGTCACCTCTTCCACTTCCAGGGCTGCTTACCGATTCCTAGGGAAGGTGGCGTCAGGATGCTGAGGCTGTAGGCCCTGGTGATCTGTATCCAGCTGTAGAGCAGTGACTCAGTCTAGTGCTCCGGACCCAGCCAGCCTGTCAGGTTTTTGGATAGATTTACATTCAATGGGAGCAATACATGTAAATGAGTTCATGCATATTCATGGTAGATATCATAAACCCAGACTGGTCAGTTGTGTCCTGAGCACTGGATTAACAGCCATCGCTTTAGAATAGCCATAGAAATGGTCACTCTTGGGCCACTGGGGTATTAGGTTCTTATTTATTTATGCATGTGTTCTTATATACTGCTTTATCCAGAACCAAAGATTCTTAAGGGGAACCACAACAGCAACATCAGCCCTGAATCTCAGAGGAACTGTGCTAATCGCTGTGAAGGGGATATTCAGTAGCAATAACATGGTCAGTGCCGCTGAATATCCACAGCTACCAGCTCTACATGCCCTGATGTAACCACTTAGCATCAGGGCGTGTTGGGGGCATTCCAGGGTGGAGCGGAGGCAGTGTCGATTGTTAACTGGGGGGCGGCCATAATGAACTGCTGCCTTGTGATATGCGGCAAAAGCCAGGTGCGGGTAACCCTCGCCTAACATTCGCTGCATATCGCTAACCAGGCAGCGGCTGAGTATCGCTGGTGCCCAGTTAACAATTGGCAGAAATGGCTAACCCGGATATTCAGTGGCGGGCTGGATATGACCCCAGCCTTGACTATCAGAAGAAAAGCAACAGCAAAATATCTAACAGACGAAGACTTAAGAAAAAAAGGCATCACCCTAACAGAACATCACAATAGACCAACATGCGCGCCACATACTTCCTCCCAATCTACCTACTCGTCACACAACTCCTCCCACCATCCGCACACCCCCACTACCCACAAGCAAGCACAACATGGTACACACCAACAGCACTACCACATTTAGAACCACAGCACACACACAAAGAAACACTCAGAAATTCCCAGGCAAAACGACCAAACAGACACAAATCATACTCCCAAACCTACACAAAGGAAGCACATGTAACAGCAACCTCCTCAACAAAGACAACAACGATTGAGCTCATAAACGCCAGATCAGTCTGCAACAAGATACACACTCTTGTAGACCACATAGAAAAGCGACAGCCCGACATAATATGCATCACAGAGACATGGCTCAACCCTACCGACAATGTACTACTCAACCAACTAGTACCGGACAACTACTCAGCATACAACTGCCCACGCACCCACAAGCGTGGAGGAGGAGTCCTAATAATAGCAAAGACAAACCTAAAGTTCAAGACACAGGGCTTCACCAATACACAGCAATGTAACACAATCAGCATCAAGAATAAAAACATTGCAATCTGCCTAACCTACAGAGCACCCAGAGCTCCACCCGACGAATTAGCCTTCACTCTCGAAGAAGCCTGTGCCATAACAACAAACAACAAACCAGCGCTACTGATTGGGGACTTCAACCTCAAGTCCACCAATACCAAAGACGCAGAGGCCTTCCTTCAAGCAATGACATCACTTCAATTCACACAGATAATCAATGCACCAACACACAGACATGGATCATCCCCAGACCTCATCTTCGCATCCAATTACCTAACATCAAGAGACCTAATTTCTCCACCCACCATCACCCCAGTGCCATGGTCTGATCATTACTTAATCGAGACGAAGCTGCGATCACAAGAGGACCAGACAAGCGAAAGAGCAAACATCTCACACTCACAAAGACGATTCAAGCATTTCGACAGAGACGAATTCATACAGGACACAATACAACACTTGAACATTACTACAGATGACCTGGAGGAACATGTTTCCAGCTGGAACAGCATTTTAGCTAACGCCGCCAAACCATCGGGTGGCAAGCATGAGAAACACCACCACAACAGGAGACAAAACAAACCATGGTACTCAGCAAACATACGACGGGAAAAGAGGGAGCTCAGGAAGATTGAACGGAGATGGAGAAAAAACAAAACAGCCGACCAACACCTTTACCTAACAAAACAAAACAATACAATGAACTAATCAACCAATCAAAGAGGGAATTCCACACAAACATGATAAATACCTCCATCAACAAACCCAGAGAGCTTTTCGAAATAGTCAAGATCCTCACAAAAGAGCAAACAACAGAAGGGGAAATACAAATTGATCCACAGGAATTTGCTGACCACATCAAAAGCAAATTTCACTCCACAGAGTGCTCAACACCCAGTGAAACCACCAGGACAGACGCATACAACAAAACCTGGGGCACCTTCTACTCACCCTCAACTGAGCAGATATCCCACATCATCTCTACAATCAACACAAGCACTGCTCCTACAGACCCATACCCAGTGTCATGGGTTAAAGCCACCAAATCAAACTTCATCCACACCATACATAGAATAGTACACAACTCACTCACTCAAGGACTCATGCCAAAGCAACTAAAGCTTGCCTCAGTAAGACCAATCACAAAGAAAACAACTCTCGACAAAAAGGATCCAGCAGCATACCGACCAATCTCCAGCATACCCTTCCTGGCAAAAATCATCGAAAAAACAGTTCAAATACAACTCCAGGAACACAACGACAAATACGAAACACTCGACGACAACCAACACGGCTTTCGTCCCAACCATGGAGTCGAAACGCTACTGATCTACCTCTTCGACAGCATCCTAAGAATAATTGACAACACCAGGAATGGAATTATAATGATCTTCATCGACATCTCCTCAGCCTTCGACACAGTGGACCACAACACGCTCCTGGACAGACTAAAGAGCACTGGTATACACGGAATCACTTTGGAATGGTTCCGCTCATACCTAACCGAAAGACAGCTACAGGTCAAGGTGGGACACAACACCTCCCGACCCATAAATGTCCGTCAAGGAGTTCCTCAAGGATCCGCACTCTCAGCACTCCTATTTAACATCTACATCCAACCAATCTGCAACATCATGAAAGAGAACAACATTCAATACACAATATATGCAGACGACATCATGATATACACCACGATATCAATCGACAACCCGGACTTCTCAAAGATAACAGACTGCCTTACCCAAATGACGAGTTGGTGTCAAAATAACAACCTCGCAATAAACTACAACAAGACCGAAGCTTTAATCATCACTCGGAACCAAAGCTTCATACACCCGCCAAATATCAAGATACAAAGCACTACTATACCTATAAGATCAGAAGTGAGATACCTCGGTGTTACGCTGGACAATAGTCTAAATCTCAAGCCACACATAAACAAGACAGTTCAAAAAGTCTACTACAGGATGCGAATCATCAGGAGACTGAAACCACTCCTCGCCCGAGAACACTTTCGTACCGTCTGTCAAGCACTGATAACCCCACTACTGGACTTCTGCAATCCGATATACCTTGGACTACCGAAACAAACCCTCAAACCACTCCAGCTAGCACAAAACACTGCAGCACGAATAATATCTGGTACTGCAAGACAGGAGCACATCACACCTACCTTAAAGGACTTACACTGGCTCCCAATCGGTGCACGCATCAGATACAAAACTATCATAAACCTATTCAAGATAAATCAGCACACATCAGCCAACAGCCTGCACACCCTCATACAACCAGACACCAGCACACGTCCTAGAAGAAAACAAACACACAACCGAGTCAGCACCCCAAGTGAATTCAAACACACACGCAAGGACACAACAGACAGAGCACTCTCCATGGCTGCTCCAACAATATGGAACAAGCTTCCGGACGATTTGAGGGCAATCTCAGACCTCAAGGACTTTAGAAAACAGCTAAAAACCATGCTGTTCATAGAACACTATGGACACATCACATAACCTCAGAGAATGTATAACAGCACATGATACCGCCTAAACACTGTATGTATAGAAAATGTTTTTGCATCACTGTATATAGCCCATCTTGTACGTAGCTCAAACCACTCTAGCGCACAACACAACACACATTGTACATAGCTCAAACCAATCTAGCACACAATACAACACACACTCAACTAAAATTTCTCCCTCACTGCATGCTTAACTCTCTCACTTTACCCGATTGTTTGCTGTGATACCACCTTGATTAATAAGATAAGGCGGTTTAGAAATACTGTTAAATAAATAAATAAATAAATAAATATCCAGGTTTAATATCACTGGTCAACAAAGTTTTACAAAAGTCATGTTACTGAAATAAAAAAAGTCATTTCTTATAAAATTTTATATGCTGAACACGAATATGACAGTGAAATTGCAAAGTTGGCTCTAGTTTTTTTGTAATCTACAAGAATTAATGTTTACATCACGAAATGCATGTCAATAGTAAATATAATAGGCCTTTGGTTAATACCTGTAAAAAACCAAGTCATAGACTACTTCTTAGATTTTTTCACCTGTCTCTTGTACAGCTGTTCGGGAGCTTCTCTGGGGAGTGTCCAGCAGTAGTCAGCCAGCATTGTAGTAGACCATTTTACCTGGTATCTTTGCTCCATCGTTGCAATATACTGGTGAAAACATTCGCCCTGTTCATCACTAACCATACTACAGTTGTCAGGAAAGAAATCGAGATGCGAATCAAGGAAATGGATCTTCAGAGACATATTGCAGCCAAGTTTCTGATACTGCATCAGCATGTCTTCTACTAGTTCCTTGTAGTTTTCTGCCCTAACATTCCCGAGAAAGTTTGTTGACACTAGGCAAAAAGCATTCCATGCTTGTTTCGCATCACCCTGCAAGTTGTTGAACCAGTCATCTTTGAAGAGCTCTCAAATCTGCGGACCCACAAAAACTCCTTCTTTTATCTGCTTCGCTGAGTTGAGGGAATTTTTCATGCAGGTATCGGAAAGCTGGTGAAGTGCGCTCCATGGCTTTCACGAAGATTTTCATCAAACCTAGTTGATGTGAAGGGGTGGTAGCAGGATTTTGTGAGTCTCAACCAGAGCTGGGTGCTGGATATTCTTCTCTCCAACTGTTACATTTTGTCTGCGATTCCATTCCTTCCGCAAGTAGTGCCAATCCCTTGCTCGGCTATCCCATTCACATAAGAAACACATGTATTTTATATATCCTTGCTGCAGTCCCATTAAAAGGGCAACTACCTTCAAGTCACCACAGAGGTGCAAGCTGTACTTGTTATAGTTAATGGAAGTCAGTAGATGCTTTAAGTTATCGTATGTCTCTTTCATGTGGACAGCATGCGCTACTGGAATAGATGGAAGACGGTTTCCATTGTTCAAAAGCACAGCCTTCAGACTCAGTTTCGAAGAGTCTATAAATAGTCTCCAGTCTTGTGGGTCATGAGTGATTTTTAAGGCATTCATGAGGCTTTCAATATCGGAACAGAATACCAGATTACTTTCCTTTCTGAAGAAAGGCTCCAACTGCTGGTGGCGCTTTCGATATGGAGTAATGTTGACATCTTCTTCTAGAAGATTCCATTGTTGGAGTCTTGATCCTAGCAATTCTGCCTTGTTCTTGGATAAGTCCAAATCACGAACCAGGGCATTTAGTTCTTCCTGTGTTATTCTGTGTGGAGTTGATAATGCATCCCAGTGAAAATCTGGGTTACTGCATGCTGACGGACCAGGAGAACAACAGGTCGTCTCACCTTTGTCCTCATCAGATGAATCAAGAGAATATTCTGATGGAGGTTCTGGAATAGGAAGTCCCTCACCATGTGGAACTGGTCTCAATGCAGACGGAATGTTTGGGTAGACTATGCTTGACTTCTTTTGCTTCGTTATTCCGCTGGAAAGAGGAGGAACCAAGCAGAAGTAACAGTCATTATGTGGTTGCTTGGCTCTTTCCACACCATGGGGACTGTAAACGGCATTGATGGTCTTTTGCAATTCAACCACTGTGAAAGGTGTGTTGTACATGTAGCACAGCATAAATGCGGGGTCCAAGGCTTGTCTTGATCACCAATCTTGCATCCGAAGTAAAGATGATATGCCTTCTTCAGTTGAGAAGTGATACTTTTCTTCTGGTTGGCAAATGTCACTTCCCCACAAATGTAGTAGAAATTGTCAACGGTATTAACGCACTTTCGCGGCATTACTGTTCTGTATTGTACCTAAATGTCTAAAATTATATGATTAATAAAAGTTACATGTAACAGTAGCTTAAACTGTCTCACACACAGTCTGAAATATTTTAAATGCTCAACCTTTCCGACTGCGTATAGTACACTGCTGACATCAGATGGCTTCAGCAGCTGTCTGGCAGTAGTATTGCACTGCATAAGAAAATGATGCAATCAACTCTGGATGATGTGTGCATGCTGGTATTATGCAATGTGATACAATATTACATCATTCAAGGCTTATTTGGGATGTTGTTGATGTCCTACTGGATAAATTTACACAGTGAAACGTCAAAAATGAACTACATGCAATATCTTCAAAACGAGAGCCAATAAACATTTTTTAATGTTATATTCGTGTTCAGCTCACCAAGATACTACAGATTAGGGCCTTTTAAAGTCAGTAACGATTTCAGTGTTGACCAGTGTATTCAGCACTGGCTGCATTAGCAACATTGGTTGCCGGTGCTGAATATCGGGCCCAAAGTGTCTATCATAGAAGCAAAATTGCATCTTAATTTTGATAAGCACATTTCATCTATTGCTCTTGCATCCTTTTTCAGTTTAAAGACAATTTGGGCAGCTAAATCCCTACTAGATAAAAAAAAAAAACTCCACAGCAACTTATGCACTCATTAGTACTTAATCAAACTGATTACTGCAGTTCCCTGCTGGTAGAAGCTGGAGTCTCTGTAAGAAGCTACAAACAATTCAAAATACAGCAGGGAAGGTATTACAAGGAGCAAGTAAATCTGATCTTGCAACCCTGCTACTATATGAGCAACACTGGCTCCCCAGTTCATTTAGAAGCTATTTTCAGATTCTTTTACTAACACATAAAGCATATCATATGGGATTACCACACTATCTGGCATCTGCCTTGACTCCACACAGCTCAACGTGACCTGTGAGATTCTTGCGTACTCATTGTCTTCAATTACTATCACCTGTGGAAATACACACTGAGGGTAATTTAATAGGACACACTTAGATTAATGCATGTTTTTACACATGCATTTCATGCCTATTTTATAGGTATATACTTTATAAATAGGTCATACGTGGTCAAAACCCCCTGTTCATTTAAGTCTTGAGCGCTTATGTCAGCCCTAAGGATGATGTAAATACTCACATCTAGATTTGTCAAAAACACATGTAACTTATAGGACTTTATAATTTGTACACATAATTTTGCATTTCACATGTATTCTACCCATATTCCATCCCTATCCATGCCCACAGTGAAGTACATGTGATCAGCCTGGTGCATGTGCTTTCAGAATAGTGATTACATCAAATATGCACATAGATGCTTAAAATACTTAGATTTGTGTGACAGGTGTGTAATTCTAGGCGGCTCCTTCTAAAATTACCTCTTTGAGGGGACTCGGTAAACCTCTTGCTCTTACCTAGCTCTACTGTTCTGGAGCAATCTTTCCCCAGAGAAGGAGATTTAATAAACTCAAAAAAGTGCTTAAAACCAGCTTTTTTTTTTTTCTTTGGCCTTTTATGATTTTTTTTTTGTAGTTAACGTCTCATTCCTAGTTGACCTGAATGGACATGGCTGTTCATTGAGCACTCGCTGTTTTCCTGACTCATTTTGTGTCGCTGTTATGTCATTTCTTTATTTCTCACACTTAATATTTATTTATTTAACAAATTTTCTATTCCACTTTATCTACTGGTCAAAGCGGTTTACATTATAACAGAACATATTACATAGGACAAGGAAAACAAATTGCCCTTTGAGTGCGAAACACACATCAGAGTGATTTACAGACATCAAACTTCTCAGCTAGTTAAAGAATGGAAGAGTGAAAAAATGTAAGTACTGGGGGTGGAGAGTAAAGGGAGCATAGGGCAGAGTCCATTCCATGAGCCCTGAGAATGCTGAAACAGTAATTAAGAATCAGTCAAAAACTCAAAAGCAAAACTGAAAGCCAGGTTTTAACAGCCTTTTTAAATCTAGGGAAGGAGAATTCCAAGTGAATTGATATTGGCGGGGGAGTTCCGAGGGGAGGGGGAGAGCAGGCCCTAAATATGAAAAAGCTGCCTTTCAGAAAACGTCAGGCAAGAGGGTGGAGGGAGAGTCAGCAGTGAAACTTGGGGAGAAGGAAGTGCATGAGGTGGGGGAAGGGTATGGTGTGAATAGGGAAGCCAAATGAGGGGGAAGGGGGAAACTATACTCAGGGTTGCCATGAGTTGACATCAACTTGACAGCATTTAAACAACCACCACCATGTTTTTGTGTAACAAAATAAAATTTGTTTTGTGCATTTTAGGTGGATTGCACATTTTATAAAACCTTACTACACATTTAAAATTGGTATACTCTCCCTCACCCCCCTTATCATCCCATATCTGTCACACTCCCCACCCAATCTCTCTCATTCCTCAACCTGTCCACATCCAGCCCACTCTCACTCTCATCCCCCCCAACCCCCCATTCCCAGCAGTCTCTCTTTTCTCAGCTCTCCGTATCAAGTCTCTCTCAACCCCCAGTAGTTTCCCTTGTTCAGACTCCTCTAGTCCCCACTAGGCGTCCTCTCTCTCTCTCTCAACCCCCTCTGTGCCCCAGCTCAGCTCAATAGTTGGATGCCATTTCCAGTGCATTTTCTCCCTTTTCCTTTTAAATCAATGTCTGCTCTGCTCCTTGCAATCAATTTTACAGTATCTACAATATCTGATTCCTTTCATCCTTCCCTGTGGTCTCTATTTCTTGATAAGTGCATGCACACTGGTCTTTCTCATTCTTCTCTTTGTATTCCTCAAATATTAAATAACTCTGTAGCTGGTCTTCTCTCCTAGCTTCCTTGCCATTCACATGCTTGTCCTCTCTAGGGTTTCTGCATTGACTTCTTTGCTTTAGTCTATGAAAATTGTTCCTAGGTGCATTACCTGCTCAGTACTGCTCTTATGCCGCACAATTTGCTGGTTGTATCACAAATTTCATACACCTTACACCCTTCTCCATTTCCAAAACCTATGTTTTGTCCAAGTTCACTTTGTACCCCGATATTCAGGAGAAATATTGTATTTCCTGCAGCAGGGGACCTACTGACTCTCCTGTATCCCTCAGAAAAACCACAGTATTGTCCACATATAAAGATACCTTTTGAGGCCACGCTAACGGTTCTATGGCCAAGCCAAACAATAATGGTGATAGGGACAGCCCTGCCCCATTCTCCAAAACAAACGAACTTAGATGACTGGCAGCCATTCACCGAAACCGTAGCCCTGGCTTTTTCATAAAGGGCCTCCACCCACTACAAAAAAATTCCCTTCCAAATGAAAGGCTTCCAACTGTGTAAACAGAAAATTCCATTCAAGCCCGTAGGTGGGCTTTTCAACATTCAGGGCAGCACACCAAATGGAACCTTCTATCTGAATGATGTCTACTAACCTCTTTACATTTATCCACTATATGCTAACCTCTTATGAATTTGGTTAGGTCTGCATGAATCATCAGGAATTACACCATCTAATCTTTTAGCCAGGATCTTGGCAAAAATGTTAACATTGCAATTAAGTAAGGATATAGGCCTATAACATCCACATTTATTCTCAGGCTTGCCTCCCTTATGCATCACCACAATATTAGCCTCATACATAGACTGGCAATAACCGTCTCTAGAACCTCATTAAATATCCCTTCATTACCTTATGATACTTGGTCACATAGCCACCAACACCCACAGCGTTCCCAGAGGTTATGCTAGCTATGGCTTCTTCTACTTTCCTCAGTTTAAAATATATTTCTGGGTTTCATTTGCAACAGGTGTGAGACCCGACTGAGATACTCCTCTATATTCTCCCTCCAATAGCCCAGACTCCTCAAAAAATCTTTAAAGGCTGCTCAAATATGCATTAGTTCTGTGCATCACTCTTAATCCATCCAAAACTTCCTTAACTAACCAATCCTTCCTCTTCTTCTTCAACTGCCATTCCAGTAAATTACGAGCCTTTCCTCCATATGCCATGAAATTCTACTTCACTAACTTAAGCAAAAAAGCAGTCCTCTCCACCTCAATTTCTTCAGACTTTGCTCCTAATAGATACTGACTTCCAAAATATTCACAGGCTGCATGAGCTCTTATGTTTATCCTGCAACAATTTTAACTCTGCATACAGTTCCTTTAACCCCTCTTTCCTTCTCTTTTTGTCCTAGTTGTTAGCTGCAAGAACATCCCCCTCATCTAAACTTAACTAGACTCTCACAAAAAACCCTCTCCTTATCATTTATCTTCCTCTTTGCCTTTTTTCCTATTTAATATACTGCTGCTCTTGAAAAATCAAAGCAGTTTACAATAAAATATTTAAGCTGGAAAAGAACGCCATCAAATAATGGAAATATTTAGAGATAAGCTAGGCAAGGAGAAACACGCTGAATAAATCAATAGCACAAAGCAAAAGCATAGGCCATTAAAATAATTTTGTATGATATAGGAAGCCAGTGAAACCATGGGGGTAATTTGAGAAGCCTTATTCATGATTTGGACCTCTGAAAATGTGTATACGGATGTCCAAATAATAGAGACACTCATATTAATAGATGGATCATTTCCTTAAAATAAGCTCTAAAAGCCAGTCAGGTCACTGTTTAGCAAGCCAGCTTTTCCTTAGTGTTTCTTTCCCTCCCTCCCACCCCTAACTCCCACCCACCCCAGGCATAATCTTAGATTTATAGGCTCTTAAACTCACTAAAGGGAAAGAGGTGGTCCAATTCACTTTCAGGTTTAGCTGGTTAATCCTCATCAAGAATAGATTACTTAATTAAGGCCCTGAAATTAATCTTGAGGTGCACTAAGTCCCTTAAATTATTAGATATAGTTGCATTGATACAAATATCCCTAGCAACTTCAAGTAAGTAAACAACTTAAATATCTAAACAAATCCTTAAAACTAAGATACAGACAGCAGTCTAGCAGTGAGATGGGGGCTATCTAGTCTTTTGCACTGATTTTCTCCCAGTTGATTTGAAGTCTTACATGTGCAATAGGTGGAAGGAGCTCTTTGCTCTCAGAGAATGCGTATGATCTCTGGAAGCTAGAGTAGCAGACATGGAGGAGCTAAGGAAAACAGAGGTATATAGATTGAGATCTACAGGGATGTAGTACTGAAGTCTCACCTCTAGTCTTAGAGCCTCTTTATTGCTATGGAGGAGAGAGGTCATGTGAAAGGAGAGCATCACCTTGGTGTGGCAGGAAGTGATCCTGTAGCTAGGACCTGTCCTCCAGGTGATGTAAAACCTTCTCGCACTGAGGAGGTTTCTCAATTGCCATGTACCCATAAGGGAAGGGTTAGGGCGGCTGTTATAGTTGGCGATTTGATCATTAGGCATGTAGATAGCTGGGTGGCTGGTGGATGTGAGGATCACCTGGTAATATGCCTGCCTGGTAGGAAGGTAGTGGACCACAGGTGCCATCTAGACAAGGTTTTAGATGGTGCTGGGGAGGAGCCTGCTATCTTGATACATGTTAGTACCAATGGTGTAGGAAAGTGTGGAAAGGTAATTCCAGAGGCTAAATTTAGGCTTTTAGGTAGGAAGCTGAAATCAAGAATTTCCAGTGTAGCAATCTCTCACTTGGTTTGCAGCTTGTCGTGCTGTGAGGGCTTGCGTGCATCAGTGATGCTGAGAGCTAAACTATCAGTAGTTTAACTACTGGCAGGGTCTCCCAAGATGGACAGGTCTCAGCTGAGGTGCCAGACTAAGACAAACCACCCATCTGGGCAGCAGCAGAATGGGATAGTGTTGACGGTGGAGGATCACATTTTTGTGACAACGGCAACAACACCAAACTTAAACTGCGCGGAAGAAAGGCCCGGCAATCTACTTCTGTATCTTGCCATGAAAACCCAATGGATAGTTACAACAAAACAAATTGTGCTATGGTGCTGGAAGATGAGACCCCCGGGTCGGAAGGCACTCAACTAGCTACTGGGGAAGAGCTGAAGACTTTTCAGAGTAAAGCCAGCATTTATGATGTGGTTGGATCAAAGCCCTCAGGAAGTCTGACTGCTGATGTAGCTGCGCATGAAATGAGAGTCAGAAGCTGTAAAGATGTCTTACACATTGGAACATGGAACGTACGAAGTATGAACCAAGGGAAGTTGGAGGTGGTCAAGAATGAAATGGAACGTGTACAACTTGATCTGTTGGGTGTCAGCGAACTGATATGGACTGGCATCGGGCACTTTGCATCAGATGATCACATGGTCTACTATGCTGGAAATGAAAGACAAAGAAGAAATGGTGTTGCATTTATAATAAAGAAGAAATTTGCAAGAATTGTAATGAAATACAATGCAGTCAGCGAACGCTTAATCTCTATTCGTCTACGAGGATTGCCTATCAACACAACTATAATTCAAGTATATGCCCCAACAACAGCTGCAGAAGAGAATGAAATTGAAGAGTTCTATGAACAAGTACAAGCTGAAATTGACAGAACATGCAAACAGGATATCCTGATAGTCATGGGTGACTGGAATGCAAAAGTTGGCAACAAAGAAGAAGGCAAAGTAGTTGGAAAATATGGACTTGGCAACAGAAATGAAGCTGGAGAAAGACTGATAGAATTCTGCAAGACCAATGATCTATTCATCTCAAACACCTTCTTCCAGCAACACAAGCGGCGACTGTACACATGGACTTCACCCAATGGATTGTATAAAAATCAAATTGACTACATCTGTGGAAGTCGACGATGGAAAAGCTCTATAACATCAACCAAGACAAAACCTGGAGCTGACTGTGGTACAGATCATCAACTACTAGTATGCAAACTCAAGCTAAATTTGAAAAAGAGCAAACCACTCATGAATGCAGCAAAATATGACCTTGAGAATATACCACTGGAATTTAAAGACTGCCTGCAAAATCGATTTGCTGCTTTAGATACAAATGACAGAGCTCCGGAAGAGTTATGGAATGACATCAAGAAGGTTGTGTTGGAAGAAAGCGAGAAGTCTCTACAAAAGGTGAAAAAGCAAAAACGGCCAAAATGGATGACGGAAGAAACTCTGAAAATTGCCCAGAAATGCAGAGAAGCTAAAGCCAGAGGAGAAAGAAAGACAATCGCAGAACTCAGAGATTTCCAACGTGCAGCAAGACAGGACAAGGAAAAGTACTACAACGACGCATGCAAGGGAATAGAAGCAGAAACTATTAGAGGAAGAACAAGATTGGCTTTCCTAATGCTACGAGAGTTAAAGAAAAAGTTCCAGCCTCAAATTGAAATGTTACAAGATGCTCAAGGTTCTATGTTGAATGATGCTGAGAAGATCAAGAAAAGGTGGAAGGAATATACAGAGTTTTTATATGATAAAGATCAAGTGGACCAACAGCCGTTTCAACCTGTACCTTATGATCGGGAACCATTGGTGATGAAAGAAGAAGTTGAAGCAGCATTGAAAGCCTTATCAAAGAACAAAGCACCAGGCATTGATGGCATTCCTATAGAAGTATTGCAGCAATCTGATGCAGCTGTTACCATACTTACAAGGCTCTGCCAAGAAATATGGAAAACAACATCATGGCCAACTGACTGGAAAAGATCTGTGTTTATACCAATACTAAAGAAAGGTGATCCAACTGACTGTGGAAATTATCGAACAATCGCTCTGATCCCACATGCCAGCAAGATTCTACTGAAGATTATTCAAAAGAGACTACAACCATACCTGGAACAAGAACTACCTGAAGTGCAAACAGGGTTCAGGAAAGGGCGAGGAACGAGAGACATCATTGTGGATGTGAGATGGATCCTTGAAAAGACTAAAGAATACCAAAAGGATAACTATTTGTGCTTTATCGACTATAGCAAGGCTTTTGACTCTGTAAACCATGAGAAACTCTGGGCCACATTAAGAAGCATGGGTATACCAGAACACCTGATCGTTCTCGTGCGCAATTTGTACATTGATCAAGAAGCAACAGTTCGAACGGAACAAGGAGAAATAGAATGGTTTAAAATAAGCAAAGGTGTAAGACAAGGCTGCATACTTTCCCCCAGCTGTTTAATTTATATGCAGAACAAATCAGAGAAGCAGGATTGTATGAAGACAACAGAGGTGTGAAGATTGGTGGAAAGCTCATCAACAACCTTCGCTATGCTGATGATAGTACATTACTGGCTGAAAGTGAAGATGATCTGAAACATTGGTTTCTCACAATCAAAGAACATAGTCTCAAAATGGGCCTGCACCTTAATGTAAAGAAGACAAAGATCATGACAACTGGCATAATCAACAGGTTCATCGTTGAAGGAGAAGAAATTGAAATTGTGAACAACTTTAACCTACTTGGATCAACTATCAATAAAGAAGCAACAAGCAGTCAAGAAATCAAACAACGCATTGCTCTTGGCAGAATGGCTATGAAAGACCTAGATAAGATTCGCAAGAGCAGAGATGTCTCTCTCCATACAAAGATTCAACTTGTTCAAGCCATGGTATTTTCAATAATATCATATGGATGTGAAAGCTGGACAGTGAAAAAGACAGACAGGAAGAAAATTGATCCCTTTGAATTATGGTGCTGGCGGCGAATACTGTGTATACCATGGACTGCCCGAAGAACAAACCAGTCGGTACTAGAGGAGATCAAACCTAAGCTTTCTTTAGAAGCTCAGATGACAAGACCTTGACTTTCATACTTTGGACACATCATGCGAAGAGAGAGATCATTAGAGAAAGACATCATGCTTGGCAAGATAGAAGGTCAACGCAAAAGAGGAAGGCCAGCAATGAGATGGATCGATACAATAACAGCAGCTACGGGTTCCAGTCTGTCAACAATGAGCCGCCTGACTGAAGACCGAACACAATTTAGGATAGCTATCCAGAGGGTCGCCATGAGCCGACTCTGACTCGACGGCACTTAACAACAACATTCTCATAAATGCTTCCCATTCCATGTGCAGGATCCAAAAGGCAGGCAGAACTCTGGAATCTCAATGTGTGGATGAGACGGAGCAAGAAAGGTGGTCTTGGATTCATTAGGAAATGGGGGAAGGGGGGGGGCTTGTCCAAAAGAATGGGCTCCATCTTAACCAGAGTGGAACCAGGCTGCTGGCATTAACCTTTAAAAAGGGAGGAGTGTCCTAGTGGTTGGGGCCAGTGGTTCAAATCCCACTAGAGGACAGCAACCTTGGCTGGGATTTCTAGTTCCACAGGTGCTCCTTCTGGCCTTGGGCAAGTCATTGCCTCAGGTACAAAACCACAGATTGTGAGCCCTTCGGGGAGAAGGGAAATATACAGGGTGGCCCAAAAAAAGTGAGAACATCTCGTAGTATATAAGTTATTTAAAAATTCAAAAAGACGAGTTCGTCTTCAAGATGGCGGCTGTAGTCTAATCTGTGTGAATCGTTTTGCTTATGGGAAGGAAGCGAAAAGGCAAATCGGGGTCTTTGCCCTCGCAGCCCCCTGCTGCCTCGACGCCGCTTACTGTGGTATCTGGTCCTTTGGACACTTACTTGTTACAATCCGCACGGAGTTCAGACGCTGGTGGAGAGTGCCGAGCTGCGGTTTCGCCGGAGCTGGAGGGCTCAGCTTCCGCTTCGGCGTTGTCTCTCTCCCCCGTGTTGAGCCCAGCTCCGAAAGCTGCGCATAGCTGCCTTTTGCCGGAGGGCTTCCTGGAGGTGCCATCTCCTGGGCTGGCGGGAGAAGGTGATACGTCGCGAGGGCCAGGAGAAGGAGGGCGGACGGAGCAGGAGCGGCGAGCCGGTGGTGAGCTCCGCTCCTTACAATCATCAGAGCTGGTTGGAGGGCTACGTGCAGAGAAATCTTGTGCTCTTGCACGACGAGGTAATTCGTCAGCGTTCATGGAGACTACAGCTTTAAGCTCCGAACCAGAGGTGACTTTTGTTTTACAGCGTCCTATGGACTTTACACTTGAGACGATATGGAATGCTATTGCCTCGTTGGGTGCAGCCTTATTTCCTCAAATTTCCTCTTTGACATCCAAAGTGAATTCTGTGACTGGCTCTGTTAATGACTTGGAAAAGAAATTTTCGGATATGTCAGTGACGGTGGAGGGTTTATCTAACAGAGTGGTTGAACTTGAAGAACAATCTGATACCTTTAAAAAGAATTGTTTGTTGGTGAACTATAAGTTAGAACAATTGGATAATTTTTCACGTGCACATAATTTGCGTATTATTAACTTTCCTAGGGCTCCTGCTGTTACTGCACGGGATATGTTTAGGGAATATCTAAGTGAGATATTGGGGGTATCTTCTGAATTAATGCCCCCTTTGGTAAAAATCTATTATCTCCCGAAGGGGAAAAAAGTACCTGCAGGTGGGGCTCTAGGGGTTGGATTGGATCAAGGGGAGGAATTGAATATTACGGATTTGGTAGAGAACTCTGGGCTTAATTCCCAGGAATCTGCCACTTTACTTATAACTTTTGCTTTATTGTCTGACAAAGATTGGATGTTAAGACTTTTCTTTCGTAAAAGGCAACTTCCTTTCAGGGGATTAGCAGTACGTATGTATCCTGATCTGGCTCGAGAGACCCAGAAACGGCGCAGAAAGTTTCTCTTGCTCCGTCCTGGAGTCTTACAGCTGGGAGAACTCTTTTTCCTCAAGTGTCCTTGCAAGTGTTTGGTGAAATATCAAGCAGTTTCCTATATTTTTTATGAGCCCTCTCAGCTGTTGGCCTTTATTAGCGCTAGACGTTTAGAGTCATCAATTGCTTCCCCTTAATCTCATGTTAATATTGATATCTGAATTTTGACTACTGCCTAGTTTCTTTTCTCACTTTTTGGTTTATAATATATTTGACTGATCTCCCCGTTTGTGGGCTGGAGTGGTTTGACACTGTCTTTATGTATTTCTTATTCTCTTTATTCTTTGATGATGCTTTGTGTTCCCCCCCCCCCCCCCCGAGTGTCAACCTGTTTCTGCAGGGAGGAATAATGTTCTTTCTTGATTATATTGTAAAATTTCATAAATAAAAAATTCAAAAAAAAAATTCAAAAAGACAGATGTAAACGATTAACAAATTTAAAAAACAAGATGGCGACCAGAAATTGCTGAAATAAAGACGTTATATAGCTAAAAAAATGCAAATAAGTAAACTATTTAAGCTTTTAATTTACGAGATGTTCTCACTTTTTTTGGGCCACCCTGTATATACAGTACCGGAGTGTACACCTCTTAAAGTGGTATATAAGCCTAAATAAATAAAAAGGAGATAGGGGAAAGCTGAAAGTCGCTCAAGAGCACATGGTTCAGAAGGATGTACCCTTGAAGGATAGTAACAAAAGAAGGAAGTTAGGGAGGTTCCAATAAAGATAAAAGCAGCCCAGATGCCTTTAAGTACAGACCAAGATCACCATTCATGTCATGAACTTGTGAAGCAGAAATCCAAGGGAAACGTACGCAATAGGGGACCAGAGGTTGGTGTACACGGAACAGGAGAAGGACCTTGGTGTGATTATTTCTGGAGGATCTCAAGGTGGCAAAACAGTGCAACAAGGCAGTGGCAAAAGCCAGGAGGATGTTGGGTTGCATACAAAGAGGAATTACCAGCAGAAAGGAATTGGTACTAATGCCACTTTATAAATCACTGGTGCGGCCTCACTTGGAATACTGTGTTCAGTTTTGGAGACCATATCTTGCAAAGGATGTAAAAAAAACTGGAAACTGTTCAGAGGAAGGCGACCAAAATGATTTGGAGCCTGTGTCAGAAGCCTTATGAGCAGAGACTTGAAGACCTAAATATGTACACTCTCCGGAGGAGAGGAGGGATAGGGGAGATATGATTCAGACCTTTAAATACTTAAAAAAAAAATAATGAACGAACCAACAAACCTCTTCCTAAGACAGGGAAGCTGTAAAACTAGAGGGCATAACATGAAGCTGGCAAGGGGGTAAATTGAAAAGCAATGTCAGGAAATACTTTATCACTGAAATGATTTATTTATTTATTTTATTTATTTACAATTTCTTATATACCACACTATTCGGCATCAGCACGGTTTACATGGAACAGAGAGAAACGAACGTGAACATAGTTCTGTGTTTACAAATAACAGGACAGTAAACTTGGATGAACAGGGAAAACTATTTATACACTGGAGTCATAGAGAAAATATCATGAGAAGCTATGGACAGGACACCTGGCTAGGAGTGTTCCCTGGATGATTAGGCGTGTTGGTGTAGCTACAAGTATTCAGTGTTCAGTGTTCTCTGGGAAGTATTTGAGGAAAAGGTAGTGTTTAAGGGCTTTTCTGAACTGTATTAGGTTAGGGATTGATCTGATGTTTAAAGGTAAAGCGTTCCAGAGTATTGGGGCACAGAATCTGAAAGCCCTATTTGATGTTGTCGCTGTGCATCCCGTTGATTCTCTTGGAATTGTTAATGTGTTTATTGCTGCAGATCTTCTTGATCTATTAGGGGTTATGGCTTGGATGAGGTCGGTTAGTGATGAGGAGGAGAGCTTATTTACCGCTTTGAATGTAAGTAAAGCTGTCTTGAAGATGATCTTGGCCTGTATGGGAAGCCAGTGTAACTGCTTCAAAAGGGGCGTGACATGGTCTCTCCTAGATGCTCCATTTAGAACCCTCACTGCGCTATTCATTGCGAGCTGTAAGGGGTTAAGAGTGGATTGTGGAAGTCCTTGTAAAATGGCGCTGGCGTAATCAAAATGCGGTATTATAAGAGCCTGGTAAATTGTGCGGAAGTCCTCTGGTGCAAGCAAGGGGCGAAGATGTCTGAGGGAACAGATCTTGAAATAAACAGCTCTGACAGTGTTAACTATGTGTGCCTTCATGTTAAGGTTTTGATCCAATATAACACCCAGGTACCGAATTGTGGATTTTGTTTGTAGATCAGCTTCATTTACCTTCAAGTATTGTGGAGGGTTGAAATTTGGGTTCCTCGTAATGAAGAGCACCTCAGTCTTCTTATGCTGAATTCTGAGGTTTTGCGATAGGAGCCAATTAGATATGGCATTGAAGCAATTTGTCAGAGGGGAGAGGTCCAATTTATCTATGGAGAACGGTATATAGAGCAGGACATCGTTGGCGTATATCATGCAATTGACATTGAAGTACCGGATGATATTACAAATGGGTTGCATGTATACGTTGAACATCAAGGCAGAGAGGGAGGATCCCTGTGGGACACCCTGACTTTGATGAAACGGTTCTGATGTTGCTCCGCCGGATCGTACGTGTTGCCATCTTCCAGACAGGTATGATCTGCACCATTCAAGAGCTGTTCCGCAGATGCCTTTCTCCTTTAGTCGCCTTAGGAGAAGCTCATGGCTTACTGAATCAAAGGCTGCAGCAATGTCTAGGAAAATGAGTGCAATCCCCTGATGGATGTTGTCAATACCAGTGATTATATTATTGAAGAGGGTGGTAAGGAGTGTTTCTACTCCATGTGACTCCCTGAATCCATGTTGACATGGGTCTAGTGGAGCAATTGAGTCAATGTGGTCTTGCAACTGTCTTTGCACCTCCTTCTCGATTATCTTTGCAAGTAACGGAATGCTTGAAATGGGTCTGTAAGAGTCCACCTTTTGAGGATCTAGCTTGCTATTTTTTAGTAATGGTCTGATAGATGTATGCTTGAGTTCAGAAGGGAAGGAACCGGTTGAGAAGGATAGGTTCATTATCCTGTTTATTATTGGGCTGAGGTCACTGCGCAGTTCCTTTATCCAGAAAGCTGGGCAAGGATCGGTCTGTGCAGTGGTGGTATTGATGGTCATGATCGTGTCTTCAATGTTCTTCCTGTCAGGGGTCGAGAAAGAGGTTAGAGATGTTGGGCACTCTGGGGCTGTGGAAGCAACCTCTATTGAAGGTTTGTTTGTCTGACATACTTTGGATTGTAGGAAATCGGCGAACTCTTGAGGGTGAATTTCAGATTGGAGTTCGGGGGCTGGTTCCTTGGATAGAGTCTTGACTAAGTTAAACAGATCATGAGGTTTGTTTAATGAACGCTTCAGGGTGTCAGTATGGTATTGCTTCATCTTCTCTGTGATAGCTCTGCGGTGGACGGTCAGCTGATGGATGTATGCTGACTGGTCTCCAATGGCGTGTGACCGACGCCATCGTTTTTCAAGTTTTCGTAGTTGGGTGAGTGAAGATCTCAACTCCGCTGTGTACCAAGGGGCTGTGGTTCTTTTCCTTGGTGATCTGTTAGGTGGTGGTCGTAGGGCTATTGCACTGAAACTACTATTCCAGCAAGAGATCAATTCTTCAAGATTTAGGGTGGTCTCATTAAGGAGTGTGTTTGTTTCCACAAGGATGAGATCTCTATTGAATGGACGGAAACTTCTAGCAGGTAGTCTGGTAGTTTTGCTTGGTACTCTGTTGATCTTTGATTGGTTGTCTTGTGTGGGAATCTGGAAAATGATGAGTTTGTGATCTGACCATGGTACAGAAGTTATGGACATCACAGCATCATGGAATTGGTCACAAACTGTCTGTGGGGCAAATACAAGATCTAGTGTATTTCCCTTCACGTGAGTCGGTTCCTTAACTAATTGTTTGTATCCTAGAATCTCCAGAGCTTCGAGAAAGGCTGATGAATGGTTATCCTGGAGTGCTGGCAGGTTGAAATCACCTAGTGTCCAAATTGGTATATTAGGATTCTGGGTGTTGGTTGCGAGGCTTATTATAGTTGGGAGGTCGTCCGGGGAGGCTGCGGGAGCTCTGTACAGCAGGTTTATAGTGCAGCGTTTGTTGGAAATTGAGACCGTCTCTAGGTGGGTTGTGCTAGTGAAGTCATCCAACTGGAAATGTAGGTCTGTCCTGGCAAGGATGAGCACTCCACCTCCTCTTTTGTTTTGTCTATGACTAGTAAAGGCGGTAAAATTTAAAGGGAGGAGTTGGTTGAGTATAATATTGTCATTGGGAGATAGCCATGTTTCAGTGATCATGAGAATATTGAGGTTATGGATGGATATGACGTCTGCAATCACTGGCCACTTGTTACGGATTGAGCGGGCATTGATGAGGGCACATTTTAGGCTTTGTGGATGGTGGATGCTTGGAATGCTCTCCCGATGGAAGTGGTGGGGCAAACACAGTGACAGAATTCAAAATGGCATGGGACAGACACAGTGGGTCCCCTTACAGCAACAGGACAAAATCAAAATAAACTTATCTAATGGTAACTGTCAGTCAACTAATGGTCTCACTAATCACTTGGTCAGACCACTTCTTAATAAATTTTAATTTGATGCTACCCGCCACCCTGCTATCTAGAGAGTGTCAACCTAAGAAACACAGAAGATTCAAGAAATTCAATAGTGAAACTATCCCTCAAGTAAAAACACAACTGAATCTGGACAATTTAATTGGCAAATGGAACAGTATGTTCCACAATGCTGTCGTTGCTACTTGCAGGATATAACAATCAGGAATTACTCAGCACCACAGTTCTCTGCTGAAATCAATACTATGAAGAGAACTCTGCACAAACTAGAGAGGAAATAGAGATCTACCAAGAAGACCTCAGAAATTATACCACACTTAATGATTACCAACAACAAATTAATACATGCAAGAAGCAATACCATACCAACTTAACTCCTTGGCTTGTTGAGGGATGTCAATATTATTCAAAATTGTTCACTCCCTCACCAAAGACTGGACTTCGCCAAACGAGGGAGACATGATTGACCCACAGCTTATAGAAGACTCCCTCAAACTTAAATTCAAGCTCAACCCAGAAATATCTTCATCCTTCGCAATAGACACACAATCCCGATCCCTTCCTCAGACCTTTGGTGCTCCTTCCATGTGCCATCACTAGAAAACCTGGAGAAGATAATGAGTATGAACACAACCATGTCAGCCCTAGACCCATTCCCGGTCTCCTAGATTAAGATCATGATTAAGCAACTCTGCCCCATTCTACAGAACATCACGCAGCTATCTCTCAGTTAAGGACATGTACCTGCCATGCTCAAACATGCAACAGTTTGACCAGTCTTAAATACAGCTGCTGACCCCAAGGATCTAAACTCCTATTGTCCAATCTCAAGTCTCCCAATCCTGACAAAGCGATTCAATATCAACTGCAGGATCACATTAATAATCATTCTCCACTTGACCAAAACCAACACGACTTCAAACCCCAACACAGTGTGGAAACACTTTTCACCTCACTCTTGTGACAACCTTCTACTAGATCTAGACAACATTAAAAGTGGCTTCCTCCTCATATTTATTGATATCACTGCAGCCTTCAATTCAATTAATCATAATATTATGCTGAGACGACTACAGGAAATAGGGCTCCACAGCACTACCCTCAAAAGGTTAACCTCTTACTTATCTAATAGGAGAATACAAGCAAAATATAACAATAAATCAACCACAGGGCATCCCACCAGGATCAGCTTTCTCTGCCATCCTCTTTAATATTTACATCCAGCCACTATGTAAAATTATCAATGTCTACAAGATACAATATATAATTTATGCAGATGACATTATGGTCCTTGCACCTTTTAACTAAGATCAACCTGATTTCTCTAATCAAATGGTATGCCTGAAAGCAACAGCAGACTGACTACAATAACAAAACCTTAATATAAGCCACAAGAAAACTGAAGTGCTTTTTGTCACCAGAACACATCCTTTACTTCACCGGAGTCTGTGAAATTCCTGCATAATGATATAAGAGTGAAAGAACACGTAAAATACCTTGGCGTCCACCTGAATTGGAACCTATCATTTCAAACACAAAATTTCCAGATCCACAAAAGCGGCACACTTCAAACTGAACATAGTCCAAAGGCTCAAGTCACTACTCAACCAGACACTTTCGCAGTGTGTCAGGCCACAATTATGCCAATACTAGACTATTGTAATGTGATATATCAAGGATGCCCAAAACAAGCCACATTCCCGTTACAACTAGTACAGAACACAACTGCTCGAATAATTGCAGAAACCGTGAGAAATGATCATATTACTCCAACTTTGAAGCAGCTTCATTTGTTACCGATAGACTCCCACACCAAGTACAAATCATTATTCATAATCTTCAAGATCATCCAACAGTTATATCCAGAATCACTTCAGTTGCTGGTCACCAAGGATCCAGCTCTGAGAGCAAAAAGATCAATGCAACAGCACCAACTACTCATCCCAGCTATAAAAACCAGAGCAAGGCAAGCAACATGCAAGAGGGCATTCTCAATCTCCGCTCCATCGATCTGGAACACACTCCCTGTGAACATAAGAGAAATTAAAGACCTAATAGATTTCAGGAAGGCCCTGAAAACCTGTTTTCAGGAGCATTATGAACAACCAATGAATAATCCATACACTAGTAAATGAATTCCCTAGATTGCAGTGCCTCACTCATCCTGGGTTGAACAAGCACCTGGTCAACCAACTCATTTATGACCACTTGAGAATTCCCTTCTACAATACCTTACACACATTTTCCATCACTGTTCCTATATACCCTACCCCTCAGCATTAATGGTTACTCCGTTATAAATCTTGTACTGCATTTCCCCCTTAACTCCAAGTTTGATTACTTCAACGAAATTTCTAAAAGTTGCAATGTTCTATGTAAACCGCTTTGAATGCAAGAAAGACGGTATATAAAACTTGTTAAATAAATAAATATATAAATATATACCGCCACCAATAAAGAACTCCTATAGGCAGTAAATAAAAAAACACCTATAGAATTAATGTCTTCTTTCATACATTTTTGGTTATTTCTCCATTTAATGAGAGTCTAAAAACACTGTTTTACATTTGGAAAATAAAAATAGAGCTGCATTGCTAAATCTCACTTCCCCAATTAGGAACACACTGATGACATTACTGAGTCTCTGAAAACACTGCAGGGAAGTTCCAGTTCAAAATGGACAGTATAACTTTAAAGCATTTTGCTTATACCAGCTTTAATTTACATGCTCTAATCCTCTATTTGAGAATGATTTACTGAAAACATCAGCTGCCACAAAATCCAAAAAATATATGACTGACTAGAAAATAGAGCTAATAAAGCAAACAATTTTTTGTTGGATTGTCTGGAGGGGCTATGAATCACTCACATAACAAAGTATCCTTTTTATTCTTAATGTGAAACATGCTCGACAACGCGTTAGAACGTGAAACACCACATTAAAATCAATGATGAAATAGCACTTGGCTTACTGATGCAAAAACCCGTGCCTCATAGGCTTTTGAAATTGCATATCTTAAGTATTGGAGCAAAGATTTTAGTCAAAGTTGAAGTTAACACAGATTGTGTCGCTTATGCTTAGCAATTGGGTTTCACGCTCAGTATGTTTGTTGAGAGCTCTGCATTAGGCCATTTCCAAATTTTCTAATCCTTCATTTGGCAGGTGATTTGTTTAATGCTCTGGGATTGTTAAGCATTCTACTCAATATACTAGAACAAAATGAAGCCTACATTTCAGTATTATTGTTAAAATATTTCATCCTTCGCTCCTTGGTGCCTACAAACAGGATTTTAAGGCTGATTAGAACAATGGGAACTCAGAAATCATAGCAGCTAGTACAGCGCCCTTTTCAATCTGGGTTAAAAAGGTAAAAACATACACATTTGTCACTTTATTTCTGAAACCAATTAAGGAAACTAATGAGGGCTTGAAGAGAGAAAACTGCAGTATGACTTGACAGAAGCATACAACTGCATAAGATGAATTAAAGAGGGGTTCGTAAGTAATTGTTTTCCATTTGCACTAGAGACAGACAAGCAGAAATGGGTATAGACTACAGTTGGGGAGATTTAGATTAGACATTAGGAAGAGCTATGTCTGCAAGAGTGGAAGTTAAGCGCTGCAACAAGCTATGTAAGGCAGTAATAACAACGTCCAATGAAAGAGATATTAAGAGATCAGAAAAACGTATCTACAAGATGGTTCAGGTACAGTGGGATCCTGCCTTAAGGCAGGGGAGATTGGAAGGGCATCTTTCATCCTGTCAGTCTAATTGTATATGGGCTTACGGGCTCCTAGGTTATGCTTACGGGAGAGCTTTTATAAATCATGATGTAGGAGTCTGAGACCTTACATATTTGTACCTTATTTACAAGTAAAAGCAAAATTGGCCATTTGGACTGGTCAAACAACCTTTTCCCCACATTTATCTTATGCATAATGTTTGAAATGGGTGACAAATGAGATTTTACATTGTACTGATAAAGGACTGAACAGAGACCCCCACTTTAGCTCAATATATAGAAACACTATTCAGCTACCCTTTACTGTTCACAAATTAATATTCTATTTGAAAAACATTAGTCATCTTCAAAATAAAATCAGAAATAGGAAAAATTATCAGCTGTGGAATAATATTTACAGCATTGAGAGAATAAAACTGAATAATAAAGAAATAACAACAGTTTAAAATATAGTAATTTATTAATATAACTAGTTTTAATATGTCTTATGTAAGCATTAAAGATTTGCAAAACTGTTTTGACCTTGAATACATAAATACTACATATGTTAAGCCATAAAGCAATCATACAAAAATAGAGGTCACAGCAAACCAAGAACAAAAGGTTAATGGGATATTTAGTAAACAGGAGCCCATTGAAAAAGATGTACATGGCACATGAGTTATCATGGGTTAGCAAACAGCCCTCTATAGGCCTTATGCAGACAAAAATCTCAGGCTACATGTTTACAGTGTATATACTCCAGGCACATGTAAAGCACAGTTACTTACCTGTAACAGGTGATCTCTGGGAACAGCAGGAATTAGTCCTCACATATGGGTACGTCGGTACCGACGGAGCCTGCGCGGGAAAGCTCCCCAGCTTCCTAGAATGGAAGCTTTGGGACCTCCCACTGCACATGCGCACTGCCTTCCCGCCTTCCTGAACAGCTCTCCTCAGTTTCGAGTTTATAGCTGAGTCAATAGAGAGAGGACAGGAAGATAGATAGATAAAAAGATACAACTCCTAGGGGAGGTGGGTTGTGAGGACTAATTCCTGCTGTTCCAAGAGATCACCTGTTACAGGTAAGTAACTGTGCTATCTCCAGGAACAAGCAGGAATAAGTCCTCACATATGGGGACTCCCTAGTTTAGATGCGTGGGATCCCCTGTCAAGGTTCGCCATCTTCGTATGGATCTCAGGCATCCATCCTGGGAAGGTGGGCAGGAGTTGTCTAAGAATGGAACAGGTGATTGAGGACAGCCTGGCCAAACCAGGCATCCCGGCGGGAGTCCTTGTCCAAACAGTAATGGGCTGTAAAGGTATGAACCGAGGCCCAGGTAGCGGCTCGACAGATCTGATCAATGGAAACAGAGTGCAGATGAGCCATAGAAGTTGCCATGGCTCTCACATTGTGAGCTGTGACATGGCCTTCCCGAGAAATGTTTTTGCTCTGGTCAGCAATAGAAATACACTGAGCAATCAAAGTGGAAAGTGTACTCTAGGAGACTGGAAGTCCCAAAAGTGAAGCATCAAAAGCCACTAAAAGTAGAGAAGACTATCCATGTGGATCATTCCTATTAAGTTAAAAGGCAAGATCTCTTTAACAATCAGAGTATGAAGGTTCCTCTCTGCACTGGATGCATGAGGAGCCGGAAAAAGACAGGTAGATATACCTCTTGATTAAGATGAAAAGGCGAGACCACTTTGGGCATAAAGTGGGGATTCGTCCTAAGGACCACCTTGTCATGATGAAATCTTGTATAAGGTGGATTAGCCACTAGAGCCTGCAGTTCGCTGATGCGGCGAGCGGAAGTGACTGCAATTAGGAATAGTACATTCCAGGAAAAGAATTTCAAGGAGGTAGAAAATAACGGCTCAAAAGGTGGCTTCATAAGCTGACCAAGCACTAGATTCAAATCCCATGCGACCGGGGGGGGTCTGATGGGAGGTTTAGTGAGAGTCAGGCCTCTCATGAATCTTGCAACAAGAGGATGAGAGGAGATAGGTTGTCCATTTATAGGTTTCAGGGATGCTGAAATAGCACTTAAATGGACTCTTACAGAATTCGTCTTAAGGCCTGCATTGGAAAGATGCAGGAGATAGTCTAAGAGGGAATTCAAAGGAAGTGCCAGAGGGTCAAGGCCCTGCTGAGCACACCAAATGGAAAAACGTTTCCATTTGAAAGCATAAGACCGCCTCGTGGAAGGCTTCCTAGAGGCATGAAGGATATCTGTCACAGGTGAGAAAGATTAAAGTCTTGAAGACTTAAGCCTTCAGTAACCAAGCTCGGAGATGTAGGGATTGGGGTTTGGGTGCCACAAAGTCCCCTCCTCCTGAGACAGAAGGTCTGTGCAGCTCCTAAGTCCAGGGAGGATCCCTGGGAGAGCTGTAGAAGCAGAGGGAACCACACTTGGCGTGGCCAGCGTGGAGCTATGAGGATCATAGAGCCGTGATCTCTCTGGAGTTTGAACAGAGTCTTGGGAATCAGCGGAATGGGTGGAAAGGCATATAGGAACGCCTGACCCCAATGGAGGAGAAAGGCGTCCGTGGCTGAGCTTCCTGACACGGAGTCCTGGAACAGAACCGGGAAGTTTGGCATTCCACGGACTTGCAAAGAGGTCTATGTCCGGGGTCCCCCATTCCTGAAAGATTCTGCTTATCTGGTCCACGTGTAGGGACCACTCGTGTGGCAGCAGAACTCGACTGAGCCTGTCTGCTCGAGAGTTTTGAACTCCTGGAAGATACACTGCTAGCAGATGAATTTGGTGCTCTCTGGCGAAGGCCCATAATCTGAGAGCTTCGTTGCAAAGCGACAGAGAGCCCGTCCCTCCTTGTTTGTTTATGTAAAACATGGCCACCTGATTGTCTGTCTGAACCAGGACAGTCAGATTGGCAAGGAGGGTATAGAAGACCTTGAGGGCAAGGTCAATTGCTCGCAGTTCCAGGAGGTTGATATGAAGGGTGGCCTCCTGTGGAGACCAAGTGCCCTGAGTGGAGATAGTTAGCATAAGGGCTCCCCACCCAAATTGGGAGGCATCTGTCGTGAGGGTGCTTGGGGTAGCAAGGGCTGAAAGGGAGCCCCCAACAACAGATTCTGGTGGATATCCACCAATGGAGGGACCAAGACAGACGGTTTGAGGTTTGTATTTGGTCTGAGAGTGCTCCCGACGCTGAGTCCACTGGGTGGCCAGGGTCCATTGAGCTGCTCTCATATGAAGACGAGCATAGGGCACCACATGTACTGTGGAGGCCATATGGCCCAGGAGGCGTAGCATTTCCCTGGCTGTCAAGTGAGTACTGGACTGGGCTTGGGAGGCCAAGCTCAGCAGACGCTGACCCCGAACCAGTGGAAGGTAGGCTCTTGCAGTGGTGGTGTCCAACTGGGCCCCTATGAATTCTAGAGACTGAGTAGGGCTGAGTTGAGACTTGGGAAGGTTTACCACCAGTCCCAGATACTGCAGAAGGCTCCTTGTGCGGTCTAGGGAAATCTGGGCCTGCGACTGAGTTGGAGCTCGAATGAGCCAGTCGTCCAGATATGGGAATACGAAAATCCCCATGCTTCTGAGAAATGCGGCTACGACTGCCATGCATTTGGTAAAGACTCTTGGGGCAGAGGCGAGACCGAAGGGAAGTACTCTGTATTGGTAATGACTTCCCCTGAACAGAAAGCGAAGATATTTTCTGTGGGATGGATGGATGAGTAGATGTGTATACGCATCCTGCAGGTCTAGAGAACAAAGCCAGTCCTGACTCTGAAGGTATGGAAGGAGAATGCCCAAAGAGAGCATTTTGAATTTCTCCTTGTACAGAAATTTGTTCAATTCTCTCAGATCTAGGATTGGTCTGAATCCCCCTGTCTTCTTGGAATGAGAAAATAGGGGGAGTAGAAACCTGACCCTGTTGATGAAGAGGAACCTCTTCTATGGCCCTTGGGCAAGCAGAGAAGAGATCTCCCGATCCAACAGGGCTAGGAGAGGAGATGGAGAATTGAAGGGTCTCACCATGTGATGAGGAGGAAGGTTGGAGAAATGAAGTTTGTAACCCTCTCGGATGATAGAGAGGGTCCATTGCTCTGTTGTGATTTGTTCCCATCTGGGAGCAAAGTGAGCTAACCTTCCAGGTATGGTGAGAGGTTCTGGTTGGTCCAGAACAGGAATGGCAAGTTCTCTAGGGGCAAGTCAAAACCCCTGAGGGGGTGGAGCCTGTTGAGCTGCAGTAGCTGCTGCAGGCTTTGCTCTTGCTTGTTCGTTTGCTGACGTTTAGCCGCAAAACGAGGTTGAGAAGATTGCTGGCCAGTATTGGAAGCATATCTGGCCTTCTTATAATAAGGCCTCTTGAAAGACTTCTTCTTAGTGGGAGTAGAAGTGGACTTAGAAAGTCTCTCTAAGGTGGCATTTTCAGCGTCCATTTGAGTGGCCTTAACTTGCCACTCTGCACCGAATAAGTTCTCACCTGTACAGGGCAGATTCCGTAAGCCATCTAGAACCCAGGGTTCCAGATCAGAAGCCTGGAGCCAAGCCAGACGTCTGGCTGCGATAGCAATGCCAGAAGCTCTGCTGGCTCCTTCGAAGGAATCAAAGGCAGCTCTGTTGGAGAACTTAGAAACATCTAAAAGTTGTTTCACAACAGAAAGGAAGTCCTCTGTTTATCCTCAGGGATAAGGGAGGCAAAATGCCGTACTTTCTTGGCAAGTTCCCCTAGGAACATGCCCATATAGAGGCTGTAGGAATTAATCCTGGCTATAAGCATACTAGCCTGGAAGATTTTCCTACCAAAAGAGTCTAGTGTCTTACATTCCCTTCCTGGAGGTGTAGAAGAGTGCCTTTTAGTACTCTTGATCTTTTTCATTGCAGACTTTACCACAATGGAGTGGTGAGGCAATTGAGTTTTCTGAAAACCAGGAGAAGGAGGGACCCGATACATGGTGTCCAACCTACGGGAATAAGGAGACAGAGTTAAAGGGTTCTCCCAGAAATCCATCAATTGTTCCTGAAGGATTTCATGGATAGGCAGAGTAACTGCTTCTTTAGGAGACTTAGAGTATCCTAAAATATCCAATCTTTTTGACCTTGGTTCCCTTTCAGAGGAGGTAGTGATAGAAAGGCCTTTAGCCATTTCTAAAATAAGTCCTGAAAGGACAAATCCTCTGGAGGAGACATTCTCCTTTTTGGAGAAGGTTCCTCAGGAAGGTCAAGGGAGAGCTCTGCAGACTCATCAGAGGAGCCAAAATCCTCAGAGGAATCGGTGTATTTTCTAGATTCCTCCAACGCACGATACGCATACCGATCGGTATCGACATCGGGCGTACCGGGTATGGAAGCGGTATGGAGCGAAAGCCCATACGGTACCGATTTGCGTTTAGAAGAGGAAGGCCTGGGTTCCGGCATGGCGGACGATACGGGACCCGGCCCGGAACCGCTGGAAGCGGTACCGATGGCGTTGCAGCGTTAATGAAAGCCATGACGGCCTGCTGCATGGATTGGACGGTATTGCCCATAGACGCCACGGCTGCCTGGATGTCGGTACCGGTATGGGCCGGTACCCCAGAGCAGTCCAACAGGTGATCTGTCGAGGCCGTGCCATCGATGTCAACCTGTAGCCCCTGAATTGGCGTTTTGGAAGGCAGAGCTTCCCGCCGGGGCTGTTTGGCTGTGGCAGGGTCCTCAAAACTAAGAGCCTCTCGATGCTTTGAAGGAGATTTGCTCTTTGAGGACTTGCCCACAGAAGGTTTGGTTACCTGAGATCCATCCGGAGATGATGACCTGGATGACTGTGATGTTGGATTCTCTGAAGCAAACAGCACATGGAATTTGTTGGCCCGGTTCTGCAGCCACGCTTAGACATTGGGAGCAGGAAGGGCAGTCCGGAATGGAGTGGTCAGGCCCCAACATTTAAGACACCATTCATGGGTGTCTGTGACTGATATTACAGCAGTACACTTGGTACACTTCTAAATCCAGGGGCTGGCTTCTCCATGTGGAGAATTCAAGTAGGCCTGAAGGCCTAACTGAAGTGACCAAGTGCTGAAAAATAATAAAAGAAAGAAAAATAATTTTCAAGAAGAAAAAGGAAGACGGCGATACCGGTATCGGTATGGGAAGGCAGCTACGCGGTCTAAAGAAACAACAAAACAAAAACTACAATTTCTTCAGCGGTGACAGGATACACGACCTGCTGGCTCCGCGGAAAAGAGAAACTGAGGAGAGCTGTTCAGGAAGGCGGGAAGGCAGTGCGCATGTGCAGTGGGAGGTCCCAAAAGCTTCCATTCTAGGAAGCTGGGGAGCTTTCCCGCGCAGGCTCCGTCGGTACCGACGTACCCATATGTGAGGACTTATTCCTGCTTGTTCCTGGAGATACAGTTTCTTACCATACAGACTATAGTACATCCTAGAGAAGCAGCCTTGAAGCCAGTATCATGGGAGAAGACACTTGCTCTTACATGCTTGCTAAATCACAAAAGTGCTTTCACTGCTGTTTCCATATTTGCCTGATTAGGTATGAGAAAAATATTACATGCCTGTCTTAACCCTCTTTGCTGTCAGGACAGTTACTTTAAAGCATAGTTACTCACCTGTAGCAGGTGTTCTCCGTAGACAGCAGGAGTAAGTCCTCACGTATGGGTGATGTCACCGATAGAGCCCCACGCAGAAACACTCTTCTGCTTCCAATGGAAGCTTTTGGGAGGCTCCATCGTACATGCGCGCCTGCCCTCCCGCCTGCCACAGGCCATTTTCTCCAGTAGAATACAAAAGCTGTAGCCTAAAAAACAACTTCAGGGAGGTGGGAGGGTTGTGAGGACTTATTCATGCTGTCTACAGAGAACGCCTGCTACAGGTGAGTAACTATGCTTTCTCCGTGGACAAGCAGGAAGTAAGTCCTCACGTACGGGACAAGCTTCAGGCTACCAAAAAAAACAAGGAGGCCAAAAGTCCAACAGGGACAATAGAAGCGGAGTACAAACAGAACAGCATAGTCCCTCTAGGGGACTTGACCGATTCAGCATCTTCAGATTACAGCATCAGAGGAATGCACTTTTTTGGTAGCATGGACGGACAGAAGGGCCCATGGGAAGGAGTTGGATCCTAATTCCCAAAGAGATGCTGGAGCACGGCTTGACTGAAGTTGCCATTGCATCTGGAATCCCCATCCAGACAGTAATGAGCTGTGAAGGTGTGGATCGAAGATTCCATTGCAGCCCTGCAGATATCCTCCATAGAAACCAAGCACAAGTTGGCCACCGCTGCAGATATGGCTCTGACATTGTAAGCTGTGATATGACCATTAAGTCTCAGACCTGCCTGGGCATAAGCGAAAGAGATGCAGTCTGATAGTCAAATCGACAGAGTGTGTTTGGAGATGGCAGCTCCCAGTTTGCTAGAGTCAAAAGAGACAAACAGCTGGATTGGCTTACGGTAGGCTTTCGTCCGCTCAAGGTAGAAGGCCAAAGCATGCTTGCAGTCCAACATATGCAGTGCTGCCTCCCCTCTATTGGCATGAGGCTAGAGGAAGAAAGTTGGCAGTATGACTGACTGAGATGGAATGCAGAGATCACCTTTGGCAGGAAATGTGGCTTCGTGTGCAACCTGGTGTATGGCTAGTGAGCCATCAAGGCTTGGAGTTCACTGAAATGGCATGCCAAAGTGACCACCACCCAAGAACAAGATCTTCCAGGTCTGGAACTTCAGAGGACAGGAAGCGAGTGGCTCAAAGGTAGTCGACAAGAGCTGTGCCGGAACCATATTAAAGTTCCAAGCCACTAGCAGGGGCTTGACTGAAAGTTTAGAAAGCAGTAAACCCTGTATGAAGTGAACCACCAGGGGCTGGGCTGAATTGAGATGGGTGCCCCTCCTCCCCCCAAGGCATGATGGTAGGCCCCAATTGCGCTCAGGTGGACTCTAACAGAACTAGACTTTAGACCTGAGTTGTGCAGGAGGTATTCCAGCAACCTGTCCACGGCACAGGAGAAGGGATCCAGGGCCTGGTCCGTGCACCAAGAGGAAAACCACCACCACTTAGATGCATAAGACCTTCACGTAGAAGACTTGCGGTAGGCCAGAAGGACTTCCGTAACATTCTCAGAAAGGTGAGCTCCGAGAGGACCACCCGCTCATCATCCATGCCGTGAAGGGCCAAGGACCAGCCACTGGGATGTAACAAGGTCCCATTCTCCTGACAGATGGGATCTAGGGCAGAGCCCAGTCGTAAAGGCTCCCTCAGAGAGCTGCAGCAACAGGGGGAACCATGGCTGCCAGGGCCAATTTGGGGCATTAAGAATCATCGTGCCCCTGTCGGTCTGCAGATTCAGCAAGGTCTTCGCCATGAGCATAATGGGAGGAAAGACGTATAAGCAGGCCTGCTCCCCAGTGTATGAGGAAGGCATCTGAAGCCAGGTGGCTGCTGGAAGCGACCCTGGAGCAGAACTGACCCACCTGGGCATTGCTTGGGGTAGCAAAGATCTATCATGGGAGTACCTCACTCCTGAAAGATATACCCCACAACCTCCGTGTTGAGGGTCCACTCGTGGCTGGAGAATGCGGCTCAGATAGTCTGCCAGGAAGTTGAGATCCCTGGACAGATAGGTAGCTCTCAGCAACCTGGCAAACTTCCACAAGTGGACTGCTTCCCAGCACAGCAGGTTCGACTCTGTGCTGCCCTGCTTGTTGACGTAATATATCACCACCTGGTTGTTTGTCTGAATAAGCACAGATTCCTTGGCCAAAAGAAACCTGGAATACTGGAGGGCATTTGCTATGGCCTGGAGTTCCAAGAAACTGATCTGGTGCCAGTTCTCCTGCTTGGACCACAGGCCTGCATTCGCAGGCCATCCAGATGAGACTGCAGCCGAGCTTGGATGCATTTGTCATCAGCATCCTCTGGGGGCAACGCCTGAAAAATAAGACTCCTGAGCAAGTTCTGCAGCTCCAACCACCAGTGGAGGGACCAGACCAGAGGCATGGTAACCATCACCCAGTATAGGAGGCGGCCAGTGACTTGCTTCCACTGCGTCCTCAGAGTCTATTGAGCTTGTTTCATCAACAGATGAGCCAGGGGAGTGACATGGACAGTCGAGGCCATATAGCCAAGCACCCTCAGCATTCCCCAGGCTGACGCTGCTGCTGGGTATCGCTGACCAAGGCCGTCAGCCACTGCAGGCGATCCATCAGGAGAGTGGTGTCTAGCAGGGTCTCTACGAACGCCAGCTGTTGAGAGGGCTGGAAGTGAGATGGGGTAGTTGACCACAAACCCCAGCCGCTCAAGCAACTGGATGGTCAGCTGGGCTGACTGACGCTGTCTGGAGTGGAGCTCTTTATGAGCCAGTCGTCCAAGTAGGGGAAGACGAATACCCGCAGAGTCCTGCAGGTAAGAGAAGTCTTGGGTGCAATGCTAGTCCGAAGGGAAGGACCTGGTACTGGAAGGGGTGAATCGGATTGTGCATATATGCATCCTTGAGATCCAGGGATCATGGTCAATCATCCTTTAGGAGGTACATGAGCAGGGTGTCCAGCAAGACCATCTTGAACTTTTCTTGCACAAGATTGAGGTCTTGGGAGGTCTAGGATAGGCCAAACCCTTCCCCCCCCGTCTTCTTGGGGACCAGGAAGTACCTGGAGTAGAATCCCCACCCAACCTGAGCCGGGTTACCGGCTCGATAGCGAGGTCTGCGAGCAGATTGAGATGCAGAGGGTCTAGCAAAAACTCCCTCGGGGGGAAAGGGGGCGGCAACTCAGTGAAGTGCAGCATATAGTTGCTTTGAATTACCTGCAGCGCCCACACATCCAAAGTGATGAGAGACCATCTGTGCGCAAACAGGACGAGCTGAGTTGCACCGCCCCCCAATGGAGAGCTGTCCCCTGCAGAGACTGGCAGATTGGCTATGCTCCAGAAGAACCAGTGAAAACCTCATCCCAGATATGGGTTGCGGGGCCAGCTGGGCCTTCTGTGGCTTCTCTTGGCGCTGCTGGCGAGGAGCCTGCGCTCTTGGCTGAGAGCCCTGTGGGCTCGGGAGGTACCAGCACTTAAGCTGGAAGTAGGTTTTCTTGACTTGTTACTTCTTACAAAAAGAATTCAGCTATCTTCCTCGAAAGCCTGGTAAGGGTGACATGCTGCATCTCAATCTCACCAGCTTTAGCCTCCACCTGCTTCCGAAAGAGGTTCTTGTCCCGGCATGGCACATCGGCAAACATATCCTGGACCTACTGCTCTAGGTCAGAGGACTGAAGTCAGGTGAGCCGGCGGGCCCTGATGCCCACAGCCGTGATCCTGCAGGCTGACTCAAAGGTGTCATAAGTCACCCGGGCTATGAATTTAGAACAGTCCTTGCTGTGGCCCGTCAGGGTGTGGATGGCGTCCAGGCACTCAGGGGGAAGGAGTGGGCCAAACTTGGCTAGATCTCGCATGATATCCTTGAGGAACATGCCCATGTACAACTGGTATGAAAGAATCCTGATCCCCAGCATGGTGCTCTGGAAGCACCGACTGCCAAAGGAGTCCAAGGTTCTCACCTCCCTACCTGGGGGCAATGAGGAGTGCATCTTGTTGCTCTTGATCCTTTTCATGGCTGACTCCATCACCAGACAGTGGTGTGGAAGTTGAGGCTTCTCAAACGCTGGGGTCTTCTGGATCCGAAAGATCGAATCCAGCCACCTGCTTACTGTTGGAACAATGAAGGGGTTCTTTCACATCCTCATTTGCAGCCTCTGTAGGATCTGGTGCACTGGAACTGTAACAGTCTCCTTGGGGGTCGAAGGATACTGAAGGATCTCCAGTTCCTCCACCCTGGGTCACCCTGGCCTTGGTCATATCCCACATGAAGTCCTGGAAGAACATATCCTCCTGGGATGACTTACGCCACTCATAAGGAGGAGAAGAACTAGAGGGGGGCTCAGGAAATCTGCTCTCAGACACCTCTGATTCTGTCTTGGTCTCCCAGCCATCGGAGTTCGATTTCCGAAAGGCAGTCGAAGTAACGTTGGGCTTCATCCCGGCATCGACTCTGGCTAAGCGGAGAGGAAAAGAACCTCCAAGACCAATGGTGCGTTAAGTGCTTCTGTGGTCTCAAAGGGGCATTGTACCCTGATGTGCTCAATAAAGAATAGACTGCACTGCCTGTGGTGGCAATGTCCTAGGCACTGAGGGTTCCACCAGTTGTGTGGCCAACATCACTGCCATATGGGCCTCAAAGGCATTCCTCCAAGACTGCCATCTCTGAAGACATCGGGACCGGAATTACGACTTTGGTCATCGGCTCCGGCGCCCCTGTAGGAGAATCCATGACGGTGGGGAAATCAAGGGATTTCAGACACCCTTCCGGTACCCTGGATGATTCCTCTCATCGGCATACTTTGGTGGGCCGCTCTTGGCCATCGTTTTACACATCACGTTGGGAAGGGCTCCGATGTCGGAGAACTTGGCCCCATGCTCAGATGCTCCCTTTGACGATAGGTCAATGAAGTCTATTCCAGGCAAAGACTGACAGAGAATCTTAGCTCTGGGGCACTCTGGCCCCGAGTTTGCTCAGGCTTCTTTTGATGCCAATGCCTCTGAGGTGCCCGAGGACACCAGGGTTGATGCTGTAGTCGAAGATGCAGAATCAGTTGGCTTAAAGAGAGACTTCCACTGGTTCTGCTGACCCTTCAGGTCCTTTCTTGTCATCTGCAAGAACAGGTTATAACAAGAAGTGGGCTGGTGGTCGGGGCCCAGGCATTGAAGGCACCAGCTGTGCCGGTCCATGCAGAAGGTCTGGGCATACTTGGTGCTCTTTTTAAACCCGCTTACTGGCTTCTGGGACATGTCTGGGAACATGACCGTGGAAAAGTCAAATGGCTCGATGGTGTCAGCCATGGGAAAACAAGAAGGAAAAAAAAAAAAGGACAAAAATATGAGAAATGAAAGTGACCACACTTGGGCCAGCACTACTGATGACAGGCAGCAAAAACTGGATGAAAAGAGGACCCCAACGGAGCAAAAGCCGAAAAACCTTTTCCGACAGTGCAGAAACACATCCTAGGGGCTCTGCATAAAAAGAAGACTGGGGACGATGGCATCATGGCAGGCAGGAAAGCAGACGCACATACACAATGGAGGCTCCCAAAAGCTTCCATTGGAAGCTGGGGAGTATTCCCACAAGAGGTTCCATCGGTGATATCACCCATACTTGAGGACTTACTTCCTGCTTGTCCAAAGAGAAAAAGATAAAATAAATGCATGACTGAAGTATTCAGTTAGTCACTGCATATATGGAGAGTAATTTTATAACAGGCTTCCTAATTAGTATGGCAAGTATATCCATACGTTAAACCAATTTTCAAAGGGAAAGTAGGCACTCACATATTTATACATGTATACTTATCCTTTATACAGCATATATTAAAGCACTATAGTCATGAGCTGGAGGGAGGGATTTCCAATTTTACTTTCATATTTGCCAGGAGGCAAATAGTTTTTAAAATTATACCCAAAGGATGACTATCTATGTTCATAGAACAGGTATATCCTCCCAAATGGCTTGTTATAAATGTGTCTGGAGTATATGCAGGTAAAAGAATGTGTGTAATGCCATTTCATACATAATTTTACCCACAATGAGCAGTAGCATCCCTGGGGGGTGAAGCTTTGGTGTATGCATATACTTTTTGATTTTCAAAAGTAGGCATTTCAATTTTTTCAAAGGTTTTATGCATATTGAATAGCAGGTATTTAGAGGTGGAAGAAAGGAAAAGAGGCGTGCAGGATTTTTATTTATTGCTCATATTCCAGTCAAGTCATGGAGGATTTTTCACGTCTCATAGACCATTTGAAAGATAGCACTTTTAGCCTCATATGTTTTGCTGGTTCAGGTATCAAAATCTTCTTGCTAAGCACAGGTCTAATACTTATTAAATATTTCATAACACTTCATAACCCAACTTTTTTCAATAGCAATGATATATAGCACCATTTCCTCTTACACAACTCTAACTCATTCTAGCAGAAACATTTAAGGCACAAATGTTTCTTCTAAGTAAAAAAACTCAAAAAATGATAGCAATGCCCTCCAATGAAACCCACATTGGACAGTTGTTCTACACTTGGGAAACTTTGAATGTTCCTGAGCATGTGCACGGTTTACCATGCTAATGAACTTTAGATGGCAATGCAGAGGGCCCTCATGAATAGCCCTGCAAACAGGACAACAAGAACCAATGTGACCATGTGACTAAGGACTTCGAGCACATTGTGGGTGACAGTCGCATGAGCTGTACAGAGGCACTGGAGAAATGCATGTATGGTTTGACATCTCGCCAGCAGTAAAAATGCTTCGTCTTGTGTGTGAAGATGAGCACGTATGAAGAGGATATTCTAAACCAGAGTGAGGGTAGATTTCGCCATTGATTAAGAATCCAAGGTTTATAATATCTACATTGTGAAGTGATAGGAAATTTGGGTATCTTGGGATGAGGATGCTGATACAAGCCAGTTGTCCAGATATGGCAAAATGAAATGGCCCTCCTCCATATATTGGCCACAGCTATAGTTGAGCATTTTGTGAACACTCTGGGAGCTGAGCAGAGGCCAAGGGCAGTATGTGGTATTCATAAAGGTGGTTGGGAAAACGAACCCACGTATTGTCAGTGATAGAAATGGATTGGAATGTGGGTGTGTTTTTTTGAGATCCAGAAAAGCCAACTAATTGGTGCAGTGGAAAAATGGGCGGATGGTTCCAACGGAATTCATCTTGAACTTTCCCTTCTTTATGAAATCATTTCAGCCCTCCTGACTTCAAGTTGATAAGAAGTACCCGGAATAGAATTCTCAACCCCGCTCTGATGGAGGAACCTTCTTTGATTGTTCTCATGTCCAAACGTGATTGAACTTCCATGCTGATGTCAAGATGTTGGTGTGGATACTAGGAGATGGCTTGCAGGGGTTTGTTGGCAATGGCAAGGTGAAGCTTTTGTGTACAATTTTTATAATCCATTTGTCCATTGTGATGGACTACCAGGCTTCTTGGAAAACTCAACCCCCCCCCCCCCTCTGGAGGATAATCTAGATTGCTGCTTCCTCTCGCATGGTCTCGGACATGGCTGATTGGGTCACTCAACAGCATCAGCCCTAGCTTATGGCTGGAAACACCTGTGGGAAAAGTACTTATAGAGGTACTGTGGCAGACACTGTTATTTATAGAAGAGTTGTAAGCTTTCCTGTTGGACAATTTGCACAGGGTGGAACAATGGTTCCTGATTTGTGATACTGCATCTTTGACTTTTTTTGTCAAGGAGATTGCATTCCATGCAAAGAGCAGCCACTAGGTGATCATAAAGGTCTTTGTGAAGGCCCAATATGTGCAACAATTCCATCTCAAGTGCTTCAAGTGCAATGGCTGCAGCATGTGATGCTGTGCCATATAAGTCATAGGTGGAGATCACACTCTTCAATATTGCGGAGCAGCAGCTAGGTCTGGAACTCCTTAGGCAGAGAGAGTGCTTCAGTAAGGTGGTTTGCTGGATCAAGGAATGGTAATAATGCATTATCTGCAACTGATGTGTGGACATCCTGGAATTGAGCATCACAGTTTCACAGACTTTTCTCCCATCAAGGATGTTCTGATCTTTGTCCAGTGGTGCACTAGACTGATTTTTCACTTTGGATCTCTTAAAAGCTGCTTCAGTCATTACTCATGGTGAGGAAGCCATGGACATTGGTATCTAGGAGTGGGGTGCACTTTATATTTGAGGTCCAGATGTTGGGATGCTGACTGCGTGGAGATAGGGTTCTTCCAGATTTTGAGTTGCAACTCCTGGAATACCTAGTATACAGGAAGGGCCACCAGTTCTCTGGGCATATTGACATACTGTAGAATGGCATCAATCATGCATGTTCTCTAGAACCTCATGAGAGGATAGCAAGAGGGATATGGAGATCTTCTAAAGAAATTAGTGTGGGATAAGTTTCCGCAAAAGGTTCTTGATGGGTCACTATTTCCTGTTCCTAGTTTGGGGGCATGAGATCACCAGCGACAGTATGTGATCCAACTTATATGAGCCCTGTGGGCTAGTCAGTGATCTAGGGTTGTCAGTCTTGGATAAGATTGCCTAAGAGTAGGCCGATGGGGACTCCCAGCTCCTTTATGGGGAGATGGGGAGAGCAGTGGGCTGGCTCCAGGAGGGCTGGATAGGTAGTTTGAATTGCAAAGCCATGGGGACTGGTTCAATGGGTGGCCAGGCCCTATGTACAGGTGGCCCGTATTGTCTTGTATTAATTTTTGAAAGAGCTGCACCATGAGGGCACTAGAGTCATCGCATGGTGGATGGTTCTGCACAGGGGATACCAGGGACAGGGCAGGAATGTCTCGCTGACTAAAATCTGCTGCTGCTTCACTCCTGGAGTGTTTGGTGATGAGGCAGTGACCTTTCAGTGCTAGGTCAATAGCCAGTTGTTTGGGGGCTTTAGGTAGAAGAGCTGTAGGACCAGTACCCTTTGTGCTGCTTTTCTTGACTTTCTTGGTGCTCTTATTTGTGTGTCTTGGGTCTGCTTTGCTCTAGATACCTGCAGGGAATTAACATATGATGCAGTCCAGGCGATCAAGGAATTAAGCAGGAGTGGAGTGGTGCTCTAGCAGGAGGGATTCCATTTAGACTTAGTTCCTGCAGTTGGAGCTATATACAACAGCATCCTATGTGGAGTGTTTGCAGATAGGGTGCTTGTGTGCCCTGCCCCTTGCCAGGTAAAGTGGTCAGATTGCTTGCAGGTGCTGTGACCTTTAACTGCAGTGCTTTAGAATGATTTGTTGCTATCACATCTTGTGATGCTTTGCTGTTTCTTGTCCCATGTTCCACAGATTCCTTGATAAGGCCCATTGGGAAAGGGGGGCTATCTAACCCATTAATGCCTGCGCCTACCTCAGACAGGCCCACTGGGACAGACTATAATGTCTGCTGCTTTTTAGTCTAGGCAGATTTTTATTTTTCCTTTTTTTAAAACTATTTCTGTTCTCATTGTGATATGAACTTGGTTTCACGTTTGATCCACAAAAAAATATAATAAACAAAGGTAAAACCAGAGTGAGTTTGACGCCACTGTGCTGAATGGAAACAAATGGATCAATAAGAGAGGGGATGAGCTCATTGGTGTGGAGAATCCTACACATGCTCAGGAACCATCAAAGGTTTCCTGAGCATAAGACAGTATCTGTCTGGTGTGGGTTCCATTGGAGGATGTCACCATAAAATATGCAGGTACTTCCCTACCTGTCAACAGAAAAGCCAAAATATACAGTAACAAAAAAGAATGCCAGTGGCATTGAGGACAAGTTAACAAAATGATACAAGTTAGTCAAAACACCAACCCCTCCCCCCAGTAACATATCAATATGAAAGGGTCAAAGAAGGAAATGCAGACAAGTCCAGAGAAAGTATGAAATCATATGATTAGCTGAACACATTGAAAACCCACCTAATAGCATATTGTAAAGTGTCTTCTCTTAAAAGGTGGAGATGTACACCTAACATGACATGACCAGAACATCATCATCATGGTTCTGTGAACTGCTTGTTGCTAGGACATAAACATGAACATTCCAGTTTACAGAGACTGATTCAGATTCCCAGTCCCAGAAATTATGCACATCTCCTGTAAGGACCAGAAAAACACATTAGAAAAAGTCCAATTGCCTATTCAATTGGCCCTTTTGACTTTTTCATTGTTTATCTCTCATTTACCTGCAAGATACATGGTGGCTTTGGGTCTGAATTGATCAAACTCATTTGATCAAAATAAAATGACACATAGGATAAACTTAAAACATGGCTAAATATTCAGTTGCCAACAGCAGCATATATTTACTCCAAAATGATACTATGATCTCCTTCCATCCCAAGAAAAATTATGGACACTAATGCTGGTTGAAATTAATATTGCACAAAATGTCACTGTATGGACACACTAAACTTGAATTAATGGTAATTAAAACAAAATATAAGAACCAAAATGAAATTAAAAAAGGAAAATCTTAAATTTTCCATACATTATTTTCACTGAAAAAATCTCAAACCACTTTTTAAATAGTTTTTGCCTGGCCAACAATCTAAGATGCTCCATTGCTGTAGGTCACCTCTGAGAAAGGCGTTTTAATGGACTCTTTACAGAACAAATTTTCTTATCTTTCTACACTTTACAGTACATATAATCATTTTTAATATTTTTCTAACTGTGTTTCTTTCATGGTATGTTTTGACCCTCCCAAGCTAAAATGTCTAGCAATTTGTTTGCAGTTTTAGATATGTGAGATGACTTCTAGTTAAGAGGCCATCCTCAGCATCTCTTGCCTATGAGGTTGTACTTATGAAAACCTGACATAAATAGCGTAGTTACTCACCTGTAACAGGTGCTCTCCGGGGACAGCAGGAATCAGTCCTCACATATGAGTGATGTCAGCACTGACGGAGCCCTCACGGAGGCATCTCCCCAGCTTTCAAAGAAAGCCTTTGGGAGATGCCACCACGCATGCATTGTCCCTTCCCGCCCAAGGCTGTATCTTGTTCAGGTAGATGACATAGCTAAAAGACGGCAAAAATACAACATGGTAAAGGAGCAACTCCAAGGGGCAGAGGGAGGGTTGAGAGGACTGGTCTCCTTCAAGGGGAGCCGCGAGCAGCAGCAATTGTGTCCGTTTCTACAGACTACAGAAGGACTCCTGTGTCCAATGAGAACCAGCACTCTGGTAGCCTGAACACTGAAGGGTCAGAGGGTAGGAGCTGCCTAAACCCCGAAAAGATTATGGAGCACAATCTGGTCGAAGGCACTGTCCCATCAGGACTCCCTTTCCAGGCAGTAATGGGCTGCGAAGGTATGGACTAAAGACCAGGTGGCAGCCCGGCAGATGTCCATCACTGGGAAGGAGCGCAGGTTTGCCACAGAGGCCACCATGGCCCTGACACAGTGCGCCGTGACGCGGACTTCCAGTGGGAGCCCCGCCTGCTTACAGGCGAGGGTGATACAGTCTGCCACCCAGGTAGACAGTGTGTGTTTGGTCACCACTTCCCCCAGTCTACTGGAGTCGTAGGAGATGAAAAGCTGAGCAGCTTTGCGGCGACCCCGAGAGCATTGGATATAGAAGGACAAAGCCCCCTTACAGTCCAGAGTGTGAAGGACCACCTCACCCCTACTGGTATGAGGTCTTGGAAAGAAGGTGGGAAGTACTACTGCCTGGTTGAGATGGAAGGATGATACCACCTAGGGAAGGAATTTAGGGTGCATGCAGAGCACCACCCTGTTCTTGTAGAACCTGGTGTAGGGCTCTTCCGCCACTAGGGCCTGAAGCTCACTAACTCTGCGAGAGGTGGTGAGTGCAACCAGAAATTCCGTCTTCCACGAGAAGTATCATAGGTGGCAAGTAGCCAGAGGATCAAAGGGTGGGTAAGTGAGCTGCCACAATACTACATTAAGGTCCCACTCGGTCAATGGAGGGCAAACCGGGGGCTTTGACAAGAGCAGACCCCTTAGAAAGCGGTTCACCAGCGGCTGCACCGAGAGGGTTTTGCCATCCACCGGATGGTGATGCGCTGCCAGGGAACCGAGGTGTACCCTGACGGAGTTATATTTGAGCATGGACTGCAAGAGATGGAGAAGATACTGTAACACCAGCTCCACTGGGCAGGAGAATGGGTCAATCCGGTGCTCAGCACACCAAGCTGAGAAACTGCACCACTTGAGAGCAAACATTTTCCTAGTAGAAGCCTTACGAGAGGCCAGCAGGATCTCATCTACCTCGCCCGGGAGGTTGAAAGGGGCTAGAGTCACCCTCTCAGCAGCCACGCCATCAGTGACAGGGACTCCAAGCTGGGGTGCAGAAGAGAGCCCCTTTCCTGAGACAGGAATCCCGGAGAGTTCCCCAATGGGATGGGAGCCTCCACCGATAGTCGGAGGAGTAGCAGGAACCACGGTTGCTGGGGTCATCGAGGGACTATCAGGACGAGCATCTTGGACTGCAGAACCTGGCCCAGGGCATACCCAGTTGGATCCATCCAAGGACCCCATCTTCGAGGCTTTCTTCTTCCTGGGTTCCCTCGAGGGAGACCCCCTCTCTGAAGAACCATGATGGGTCTCAGGCTTGGAGAGGCCCACCCGAGACGTTGAGGCTTCAGACAAGGCCTTGGCCTTCGGAGGTGCCAGAGTCTTGGGGAAAAACTGCTGCTGGCGGCTCTTGAGGGCCTTGCTGGACATCTTTTTGCAGAAACTGCATGCTGCAGGGTCAGGGTCATGGTCAGGCCCAAGGCAGCGAAGGCAGCAATCGTGTGTGTCTGTCAAAGTCATAATTTTTGTGCACCAATCACACTTCTTGAAGCCACGGGTAGCCATAGGGGAAAAAAGAACCCCCGTGAGGTCAAATACCCGCCAGGCTGCCAGTTGAGAAAAAAGGCACGAAGATGCCAAAAAGAAAAGGGGAAAACTGCAAAAGAGAACCAGACTCAATGCCGAGACAGTGAGGTTGGGTGGCGGGAAGAGTACCGGTGCAATTCCGGAAGTGAGTATAAAACTCAGGCAGACAAATCAACTTTTTCTAGTGACTAGCCAGACAAGACGTCCGAAGGGCTCCGTGGAAAAAAGGAGACTGAGCAAGATGGCACCCTTGGGTGGGAAGAGGACTACGCATGCATGGTGGCATCTCCCAAAGGCTTTCTTTGAAAGCTGGGGGGATGCTTCCGCAAGGGCTCCATCGGTGCTGATGTCACCCATATGTGAGGACTGATTTCCTGCTTGTTCCCGGAGAAAAATTATTACAGCACCGTACCTTTTAGCATCCTTCACTATGGTAATTTCACAGAAAAGCTGTTTTTAATTAAATCAAAACCATTTAATAGAGGGGGAATGACCGGCACGGAACAGCAGGTACAATCCTAAATATAGGCATATGGGGGTGGTGGGATGACCTGCACAGAGCCAAAGTTACAACCACTCTAGCTACCTTACTGGGCAGACTAGATGGACTGTACTGGTCTTTATCTGCTGTCATATACTATATGTTACTTTGTTAATGGGAGTAAATCATTTTGACCACAAATTTTCACCTCTGAGCTGTTCACTACATTATATGTCACTACAGAACAGACCACAGGTAAACTGTAAAGTTTTCCTCCTACACATTCCAATAGAGTAGACTGGAGTTCATTCAGTTTATAGGTTCAATCTATTCGTCTTCAGATCTGTTTATGGCTGGGTCTGAGGCAGAAGAAACAACGCCTGAATGCGAGCAGATTTCAGAATCCTCTTGTTTCTTTCCTGCAGTGCTAGATAATAGAAGAAACGAGATTAAGGTATTTGTGATTAAAATAAAACAAACTCTGCCTTGATACTATATGGAAAGTATCATGCGCCATGGAGAATTTCATAATTAACAGAAAAATAGAAAAAAAAGATAGCAGATAATGAATGCAATGACCATCTTCATCATCCTTTTCTCCCTTCCCCTTAACACACTGTAGCCCCTACCTGGTAGCTGGTATTGCCTGCACTTTCTTTTGTCACCAAGGATCCTGTGTGCTTTCCCATGCTTTCTTGAATTTGTTTACTGTTTTAGCTCCACCACCCGCATCGAGAGCTGTTTTGTGCATCTACTATCCTTTCCACAAAGCAGTATGTTTCTCCTGAGTCTCTCTCTTCTAGCCTCGTATCATGACTTCTTGTATTTGAAAAAGCAGACTCATGCTGAATTTAACATTTCTAAACAATTTTGAGGCAGCAATAGTACCACTAATTATAATCAAAGGTGCTAGTATTTAGGTTTTGTTATTTTTTGATGTTTTAAAATGCTATCCCCTCACTTGGTTTACAGCTTGTCATGCTGTGAGGGCTTGTGTGCATCAGTGATGCTGAGAGCTAAGCTATCAGTAGCTTAGCTACTGGCAGGGTCTCCCAAGGTAGACAGGTCTCAGCTGAGGTGCCAGACTAAGACAAACCACCCATCTGGGTGGCGGCAGCAGCAGAATAGGACAGTTTGGTAAGTGGAGGATCATATTTCAGTGACAAATGCATCAACACTGAAATTAACTACGTGAAAGAAAGGCTTGGCAAATCTACTTCAGTATCTTGCCACGAAAACCCAAGGGATAGTCACAAAACAAACTGCACTATAATGCTGGAAGACGAGACCCCCAGGTTGGAAGGCACTCAAATGGCTACTAGGGATAAGCTGAAGACTTCTCAGAGTAAAAGCCAGCATTTATGATATGGTTGGATCTGATGATATAGCTGCACAGGAAAAGAGAGTCAGAAGTTGCAAAAATGTCATATATTGGGACATGGAATGTACGAAGCATGAACCAAGGGAAGTTAGATGTGGTCAAGAATGAAATGGAACATGTACAACTCAATCTGTTGGGTGTCAGTGAACTGAAATGGACTGGCTCTGGGCACTTTGCATCTGATGATCATATAGTCTATGATGGAAATAAAAGACAAAGAAGAAATGGTGTCGCATTTATAATTAAGAAGAAACTAGCAAGAACTGTAATGAAATACAACGCAGTCAGTGAACACCTAATTTCTATTTGTCTACAAGGAAAGCCCATCAACACAACTATAATTCAGGTATATGCCCCAATAACAGCTGCAGAAGAAGAAGACATGATAGTCATGGGTGACTGGAACGTAAAAGTTGGCAACAAAGAAGACGGCAAAGTGGTTGGAAAATATGGACTTGGCAACAGAAACGAAGCTGGAGAAAGACTGATAAAATTCTGCAAGACCAATGATCTATTCATCTCAAATAACCTTCTTCCAGCAACACAAGTGCCGACTGTAGACGTGGACTTCACCCAATGATTACACAGAAATCAAATTGACTATATCTGTGGAAGACAGCGATGGAAAAGCTTAACAACAACAAAGACAAAACCTGGAGCTGACTGTGGTACAGATGACCAACTACTAGTATGTAAACTCAAGCTAAAATTGAAAAAGAGCTAGCCACTCATGAATGTAGTAAAATATGACCTTGAAAATATACCACTGGAATTTAAAGATGGCCTGAAAAAATTGATTTGCTGTTTTAGATACAAATGACAGAGTTCCAGAAGAGTTATAGAAACATAGAAATATGAAGACAGAAAAAGACCACATGGCCTATCTGGTCTGTCCTTCCATATCAACAACAACAGTCCCCTTTTTTACTTTAGAGATCCTCTGTATTTGTCCCATGCTTTTTTTGAATTCAGTTACTGTCCTCATCTCTACCACCTCCACTGGGAGACTATTCCATGGATCCACCACTCTTTCCGTAAAGAAATATTTCCGCATATCACTCCTGAATCTATCCCCCTTCACCCTCATCCCCTGTCTCCTCGTAGCAGAACTTGCTTTCAATTGAAAGAGGCTCTCCCCCTGAACATTTATGCCATGGAGGTATTTAAACATCTCAATCATATCACCTCTATCCCGCCTTTCCTCTAAGGTGTACATATTAAGATCCTTAAGTCTGTCCTCATATGCTTTATAATGAAGACCACTAACTATTTTAGTAGCCACCCTCTGCACCGACTCCATCCTGTTCACATCCTTTTGAAGGTGTGGTCTCCAGAATTGCACACTATACTCCAAATGAGGTCGCACCAAAGACTTATACAGAGGCACTATCACCTCCTTTTTTCTGCTAGCCATTCCTCTCCATATGCACCGAAGCATCCTTCTAGCTTTTGCCATTGCCTTTTCTACCCGTTTAGCTACTTTAAGATCATCAGACACAACTACGCCCAGGTCCCGCTCTTTTGTGGACAAAAGTACTTCACCCCTATACTATATTGCTCCCTTGGATTGCTGCAGCCCAAATGCATGACCTTACATTTTTTAACATTAAATCCCAACTGCCAGATTCTAGACCATTCTTCAAGTTTAGCTAGATCCCTCCTCATGTTATCTACACCTTCCTGGGTGTCTACTCTATTGCAGATTTTGGTATCATCCGCAAAAAGGCAAACCTTACCTGAAAGCCCTTCCTCTATATCACTAACAAAGATGTTAAAAAGAATCGGACCAAGGACAGATCCCTGGGGCACACCAATGGTAACATCCTTCTCCTCAGAGTGAGCCTTTAGAAAAGCCAAGAAAAGCCAGGAAATTTGGAAAACAAATTAATGGCCAACTGACTGGAAAAGATCTGTGTTTATACCAATACTGAAGAAAGATGACCCGAATGACTGTGGAAATTATCGCACAATTGCTCTGATCCCACATGCCAGCAGGATTCTACTCAAGATCATTCAGCACAGACTACAACCATATCTGGAATGAGAACTGCCTGAAGTACAAGCAGGGTTCAGGAAAAGGCGAGAAATGAGAGACATAATCACGGATATAGCATAGTTACTCACCCGTAACAGGTGATCTCCGGGAACAGCAGGAATTTAGTCTTCATATATGGGTATCGTTGGCACCGACGGAGCCTGTGCGGGAACGCTCCCCAGCGTCCAAAAGGAAAGCTTTTGGGAGCATTCCACAGCGCCTGCGTGCTGCCTTCCTACCTTTCCCAACTGTCCCTCTCCAGTTGAGTTTAAAGCTGAGACAAAAGAGAGAGGGAACGAGAGAAAGATAGAGAGATACAACTCCTAGGGGAGATGGGCGGGTTGTGAAGACTAAATTCCTGCTGTTCTCGGAGATCACCTGTTACAGGTGAGTAACTATGCTATCTCCAGGAACAAGCAGGAATGTAGTCTTCACATATGGGGACTCCCTAGCTGCAGATGCCAGGGAGAAGGCCCCAGAAGCTGTGTGCCCTTGTGTGCTCCACGTCCCCCCCTGGATCTCTTGCATCCTACCAGGGATGGTGGGTAGGAGTTGATTAAGTATGGAACAGATGTTGAAGAACAGCCTGACCAAACAAGGCATCCCGGCGGGAGTCCTTGTCTAAGCAGTAATGGGCTGTGAAGGTATGAACCGAAGCCCAAGTAGCTGCTCGACAGATGTCGTCGATAGACACAGAGTGAAGATAAACCATAGAGGCTGCCATGGCTCTCACATTGTGAGCTGTGACATGGCCTTCAAGAGGAAGGTTTTTACTCTCATAGGCAAAAGATATACACTGTGCAAGCCAGCTGGACAGTGTTCTTTTGGAGACTGCAAGTCCCAAATGACTAGGATCAAAAGCAACAAAAAGTTGAGAGGACTTTCTATGTTGCTGTGTCCTTCGCAAGTAAAAGGCCAAAGCTCTTTTACAGTCCAAAGTATGAAGATTCCTTTCTGCATTTGAGGCGTGAGGCCTTGGAAAGAATACAGGAAGGTAAACCGCTTGGTTTAAATGAAAAGGTGACACCACCTTTGGCATAAAGTGTGGATGAGTCCTAAGGACTACCTTATCATGATGGAACCTTGTAAAAGGAGGATCAGTCACCAACGCTTGCAATTCACTGATGCGACTTACTGATGTGATTTCAATGACAAAGATGACCTTCCAGGAAAGGAATTTCAAGAGGTAGTGGCTAATGGTTCAAAGGGCGGTTTCATGACCTGCCCAAGAACCAGATTTAAGTCCCATGCAACCGGTGGTGGCTTAATGGGAGGCTTAGTTAAAAGAAGGCCTCTCATAAATCTCGCTATGAGAGGATGAGAGGAAATAGGTTGTCCATTTAGAGGCTTGAAAGAAGCTGCAATAGCATTCAAATGAACTCTTACTGAATTGGTCATAAGCCCTGCATTTGATAAATGAAGGAGATACTCCAGTAATGATTCCAGAGGTATCGCAAGAGGGTTAAGACCCTTCTGTGAGCACCGTATGGTAAACCTTTTCCACTTAAATGCATAGGAGCGTCTTGTGGAAGGCTTCCTGGAAGCATAAAGGATATCCTTTACCTGCTGGAAAAGGTTAAGACCGTAAAGTTCTAGGCTTTCAGCAACCAGGCCCTGAGATGCAGAGACTGGGGATTGGGATGCCACAGCATCCCATCCTCTTGAGAAAGGAGATCTGGAGCAGATCCTAACTCCAGAGGCGGAGCTTGAGAGAGATGTAGGAGCAGAGGGTACCACATTTGCCATGGCCAACGTGGAGCTATGAGAATCATATGACCTCTGTCTCTCTGAAGCTTGAACAGGGTTTTGGGAATTAGGGGAATGGGTGGAAAGGCATACAGGAAGTCCTGATCCCAATGGAGGAGGAAAACATCCCTGGCCTGACAACCCTGAGCCGGAATTTCTGGAACAGAACCGTGGAAGCGTGGCATTCAGCGGACTTTAAAAATTTTGGCCACCTGGTCTGCATGGAGAGACCATTCGTGTGGAAGCAGAACTCGACTGAGTCTGTCTGCCCAAGAGTTTTGAAGGCTTGGAAGATACACTGCAAGGAGATGAATCTGATGCTCTCTGGTGAGAGCCCATAGTCGCAAAGCTTCATTGCAGAGCGACAGAGAGCCTGTTCCGCCCTGCTTGTTCACATAGAACATGGCTACTTGATTGTCCGTTTGAACTAGGACTGTCTTGTAGCTGAGCTGGGTGTGGAATACTCTAAGAGCAAGGAAGATTGCTCTGAGTTCCAGGAGATTGATGTGGAGATAGGCCTCCTGTGGGGTCCAGGTACCCTGGGTAGAGAAGCCTTGCAGGTGGGCTCCCCAACCCACCTGGGAAGCATCTGTTGTTAGAGTGGCTTGGGGTGGGGGTTGCTGAAAAGGAGACCTGTCAGACGGCTGCCTAGGGTGAGAACTTACACAATCTTGACGATGCATATATTCATATGATTCTTGCAAGGTATTGTGGGTAATGTAGTTCTTTCACTCTCAAACACAGCTGAAGACAATAATTGAGTTGTGATACCAGTGGTAAGGCCAATAAAATACTTCTTTTATTGATGGGGTTTAATTCACCCAGCACAAATATGCTTGGTAGCAATATAAATGAGGTTACTTGCTTGCAGTGTTTAAATGGATAACATAAAGTCACAAAACAAATCAGAAAACAACCTTCAGCTTGTCAGGCAATTAGTTAATGTTTTCTTAGCAAATAATTACCAAATAAAAAGGCACAAAGAAATGAATAAACTTTGCTTGTTAGGTTAACATCTGCTTATTTTCCACGCAGATCCCAGCAGTGATTCTCCCTTGCTCACACACACAATCAGGTGCAGCTTTAATTACTATCAATTGACCAGCTGAAAGCCTTTAGCTGGCTGGCTGCTACTGTGTGAACCCAAATCCTGCTTTAAGAGCTGTTTGCAGTGGAAATAAAGAACAAAGTTAGGTTTCTTTGTGATGGCTGAGGTGTTTGCTCACAGAAAGCTAGCAATAGCATTTAGATAGAGAACAGTCCATGTAATGAATAGTTTCATCTGCTGTATCTCCCCCTTCATCAATCAGCATAGGGTCACTATCATACATTGGCACAGACGAGTCTTTCCATAAGGCACTATCATGAGAATGCTTATTCCCTTGCTGCCATTCACTATTATAGATAGGGTCTGGATCAGTGTTCATATCTGAGCCTCTCCTGCTATCATAATTCCTCTCTGTATATCCTGGCCAGTATGTAATCCAGTTCTGATGTCCAGCCTTCCAATCTTGATCCCTGGACACTGGATCTTCCCTCACATACCTTTTGGCATAGGTCTGAAAGTCCTTTCCACGTGCAGTCTTCTCTCTTCCAGGTAGCCACTGGTGATTCCTCTGGCTGACTCCAGTCCAATGGACTCCGCTGGCACTTGGAATACCTCCCAGTATAGGTACTGCCTTGGAATCTCCCAGACCTTCCAATAGCCTTCCTTCTTTTCCTTCCAGAGAGTTTCCTTCTCTCTCTATCCGCTTGGCTTGGCTTCTGTTTCTCCAAGTGATGTTGGTGCTTGTAGCCGTATCTCTTCCTGAAGCTGTCTCTGTGTCTGAAGCTCTTTCTGTAGCTGTCTCTGAAGCTTGGCTGGAGCTTGTAGTAACTTATCTGAAGAATAAGCTCTATTCTTATTCTGTCCTAATGTGTGCTCCTCCCTAACACAGCGCAGCTGTGTTGAATCAGGCCCTGCCCTTTGAGATGAGTGCTTAGGGATTACCTCATAGCTCTCTTGATTGCACACACGTTTTCTCACTTCAGCCCCTCTCATGGCTGCTGGAAACCTGGTGCATTCTGGGACTGGTAGTCTTTTATGTGAAAACTCTGTTTTCTTACTTCTACCAGAACTGACAGGTTGCTTGTTCAGAGTCACATCATCTTTTCTATAGCTCCTACCTGAGCTATGATAAGCTTCCTTATCACAGACCCCACCAAAAGGTTTTGGGGTGACTGCCACCATTGGAGGGACAAAATAAGGCGATCTGAGTTTGCTATTGTGTCCGACAGGCAACCTGATGCCTGAGTCCACTGAGTGGATAAAGTCCACAGGGCTGCCCTCATATGGAGGCGAGCATAAGGAACCATATGCATGGTGGATGCCATGTGGCCTAGCAACTGTAACATTTCCCGAGCAGTGAGGTGAAGCTTTAACACTGCTTGGGAAGCTAACTGCACAATGCGGAGGCAGCGGGGCTGTGGAAGGAAGGCCCTTGTCTGTCTGGTATCCAGCAGAGCTCCTATAAACTCTAGGGATTGAGTGTGAGCAAGGTTGGATTTTGGGAAGTTTATGACAAGTCCCAAATACTGAAGGATACACATTGTGCGAGAGAGAGAAACCCTGGCCTCTGGCTCTGAAGGGGCTCGAATGAGCCAGTTGTCTAAGTAAGGGAAGACAAATATTCCTAGGGTGCGGAGAAATGCTGCCACCACAGCCATGCATTTTGTGAACACCCTTGGTGCAGAGGCCAGGCCAACAGGAAGAACCCTGTATTGGTAGTGCTTCCCTTGAAACAGAAAGCGAAGGAACTTTCGGAGAGTTGGATGGATGAGACACATGAGTGTACGCATCCTTGAGATCTAGAGAACAAAGCCAATCGTGACTCTGAAAGGTATGGCAGCAGAGTTCCTAGAGAAATCATTTTGAACTTCTCTTTTTACAGGAATTTGTTCAATTCTCTGAGGTCTAAAATGGGTCTGTCCCCTCCTGTTTTCTTTGGAATAAGGAAATAGGGGGAGTAAAACCCTGTACCCCATTGGGGAATGAGTACCTCTTCTATTGCCCCTTGGGCAAGGAGCACAGTGACCTCTTCACCTAACCGGTCATTGAGAGAAGTCTGAGAATTGAACTGTCTTACCACTGTAGGAGGGGGCATGCTGAGGAAATGAAGCTTGTACCCCTCTCTTACAATAGACAGAGTCCAATTTTCTGCTGTTAACTGAACCCATCTGGGGGCAAAATGACATAACCTTCCTGGGATGGTGGAGGGTTCTGGGCCGTTCAGGGCCAGGAAGGCAAAGTTCTCTAGATAGGAGTCAAAGCCCCTGTGGAGGCTGAGTCTGCTGAGCCGGTTGAGGCTTAGCTGCTTTTGTCTTTCTTTGCCTAGGTTGTTGCTGCTGTCCCTTTTGGGCAGACTGACCTAAATGATGTCCCTGCTGGGTATAGGAGGGATAAAACTTTTTCTTCTTGCTGAAGAATGGTTTCTTAGAGGATCTTTTCCTCGCAGGATCAGCTGTAGATTTAGATCTATCCAAAGTGATATTGTCAGCATCTATCTCATTAGCTTTTTCCTGCCAATTCTTGCCAAAGAGATTCTCTCCTGTGCAAGGTATATTCCCCAGTTTGTCCTGTACCCAGTTTTCCAAGCCAGATGCCTGGAGCCAGGCAATTCTACGTGCACCTATGGCAATAGCAGAGGTTCTGCTTATGTATTCAAAGCAGTCAAAGGCTGCACGATTCACAAACTTGGAAACATCCTGAGCATGTCTGAAAAGAGTGAGATAATCTTGCCTTTTATCATCAGGAAGGAGAGGGCTCAGAAGCTCTAAATCTCCTGTGACCTCTTTAAGGAACATTCCCATATACAAAATATAGGAACTGATCCTAGCAGAAAGCATGGAAGCCTGGAAGGATCGACGTCCAAAGGCGTCAAGAGTCCTACACTCACATCCTGGAGGATTAGATGCATGCCTTTTTGCACTCTTTATCCGTCTCATGGCTGATTCCACCACCATGGAATGGTGTGATAATTGAGTCTTCTGAAACACAGGACAAGGAGGAACTCGATACATGGTGTCGAGTCTTCGAGAGTGAGGAGATGTGGTTAGAGGTGTTTCCCACATCCTTAACATAAGATCATGCAAGATCTCATGAATAGGTAAGGTAGCTGCCTCCTTGGGAGCTTTAGGGTATTGTAGGATTTCTAATTCCTTTCCCTAGGTTCTTTTTCAGGAGCCACTGTGATGGAAAGACCTCGGGCCACATCTCGGATAAAATCCTGAAAGGACATATCTTCTGGTGGAGACATCCTTTGCTGAGGAGAAGAGGAATCCTCAGGAAGAAGTACTCTGGTATCGGCAGAGCTTTCAGAGTCTTCAGACTCATCCGAGGATTCGAAGTATCTCCGATCCGGGTGATCGTGCAATGCACGGTACCGATCGAAGTTGGCATCAGAGTGGTCCGGTACCGACTTGTCGATGCCGGATAGAGATGCATGACTCAGTCCCGGTAGAATACCTGCCGATGTCGATGCAGTCGGTGCCGGTACCGGTTGAATTGTCTGGAGCGGTTTCAGGGGCATCGAGGCCGTGAGAAGAGCCGCCAGACTGTGTTCAATAGCCAAGAATCTCTAGTCTATCAATGCTGCCGATGCTTGGGTATCGGTGCCAGATGAAGTGCCCGGAACCCCAGAGCATGGCACCAGTAGTTCTGCCCAGGCTGAAGTCTCGAGAACATCCTGGAACCCCGTTAGTGCTTTGGAAGCCGAAGCCTCCTGCCGGGGCAATTTTGCCGGTGAAAGTCCCTCAAGGGCAACGCCAGAGGCATCTCGATGTTTAGAAGGAGATCTACCCTTTGAGGACCGGCTAGATTTGTGTTTAGCTACCTGAGATCCATGGGAGGAAGATGAAGCCCTGGAAGACGTCGATGCCACGGAGGCTGCATCGGAGGGAAAAAGGGTGCTACGTTTAGCAGCTTGGTTTTGCCGGCCCCTCTTCGACATCATCCCACAGGCAACACACTCTGAAATAGAGTGGTCAGGACCTAAACATTTGAGGCATCACTCATGGGTGTCAGTGACGGAGATGGTACCGCCACACTTAGAACACTTTTTAAAACCCGAAGTGGGTTTTTCCATTCTAAAGGAAAAAGTTGGGCCTAGTGCCCAGAAGGCGCGTGGCACCTGAGGAGAAAATTACTGGAAAGACTTCCAGAAAGAAAGATTTAAAAAAAAAAAAAAAAGAACCACCGGCGGTACCAGTGTAGTGTCGAGGGAAGGCAGACGCAACCACAAAAAAGAAGAAGGGGGGAATTTTTTTCTGCGGTGACAGGATGTGCGACCTGTCGGCTCCGCGGAAAACAAGGAACTGGAGAGGGACAGTTGGGAAAGGCGGGAAGGCAGCACGCAAGTGCTGTGGGATGCTCCCCAAAAGCTTTCCTATTGGACGCTGGGGAGTGTTCCCGCGCGGGGTCCGTAGGTGCTGACGATACCCATATGTGAAGACTACATTCCTGCTTGTTCCTGGAGATGAGATGGATCCTTGAAAAGACAAAAGAATACCAAAAGGATATCCATGCATGTTTTATTGACTACAGCAAGGCTTTTGACTGTGCAAACCACGAGAAACTCTGGGCCACATTAAGAAGCATGGGTATACCAGAACACCTGATTGTTCTCTTGCACAAATCTTTACATTAATCAAGGAGCAATAGCATGAATGGAACAAGGAGAAACAGAATGGTTTAAAATAAGCAAAGGTGTATGACAAGGCTGCATACTTTCCCCCTACCTCTTTAATTTATATGCAGAACAAATCATAAAAGGAGGACTGTATGAAGATAACAGGGGTGTGAAGATTGGTGGAAGACTCAACAATCTTTGCTATGCTGATGATACCATGTTACTGGCTGAAGGTGAAGACTATTTGAAATATTTGCTTCTCAAGATCAAGGAATATAATCTTAAAATGGATCTGCACCTTAACGTTATGAAGACAAGATCCTGACAACTGGCAAAATCAATAAGTTCATCACTGATGGAAAAGAAATTGAAATAGTTGATAGCTTTAACTTACAATAAAGAAAGGACTAGCAGTCAAGAAATCAGACAATGTATTGTTCTTGGTAAAATGGCTATGAAGGACCTAGATAAGATCTTGGATGTCTCTCTCCATACAAAGATTTGACTTGTCCAGGCCATAGTATTTTCAATAAATGTCATATGGATGCGAAAGTTGAACAGTGAAAACGATAGTCGGGAAGAAAACTGAGGCCTTTGAATTGTGGTGCTGGCGACAAATACTATGTATACTGTGGACTGCCCAAAGAACAAATCAGCCAGTACTAGAGGAGATCAAACCTAAGCTTTCCTTAGAAGCTCAGATAACAAGACTTTGACTTTCATACTTTGGTCACATCATGCGAAGTAAGATCATTGGAGAAAGACATAATGCTTGGGAAGGCAGAAGGTCACTGTAAAAGAGGAAAGCTGGCAATGAGATGGATTGATACAATAACAGCAGCTATGGATATCACCCTATCAACAATGAGCCGCTTGGCTGAAGACCAAGCACATTTTAGGTCAACTATCCAGAGGGTCGCCAGGAGTCAACACAGACTCGACAGCACTTAACAACAAAATGCTATCTTTTAAATGACTGACCTGGACGACTCTAGGTGTCGCATGAGCGAGTAAGAGGTTTCTCTGCTTGCTCCAGGGCTGTCCCGCTATTAATCGGCAAATCAAAGAGCATAATATACCCCATGGGTATACCAGAACACCTGATCGTTCTCTTGCGCAATCTGTACATTGATCAAGAAGCAATAGTTCGAACGGAACAAGGAGAAACAGAATGGTTTAAAATAAGCAAAGGTGTAAGACAAGGCTGCATACTTTCCCCCTACCTGTTTAATTTATATGCAGAACAAATCATCAGAGAAGCAGGATTGTATGAAGACAACAGAGGTGTGAAGATTGGTGGAAGACTCATCAACAACCTTCGCTATGCTGATGATACCACATTACTGGCAGAAAGTGAAGATGATCTGAAACATTTGCTTCTCACAATCAAAGAACATAGTCTCAAAATGGGCCTGCACCTTAATGTAAAGAAGACAAAGATCATGAAAACTGGCATAATCAACAGGTTCATCATTGAAGGAGAAGAAATTGAAATTGTGAACAACTTTAACCTACTTCCATTTGCCAATAAAGAAGCAACAAGCAGTCAAGAAATCAGACGACGCATTGCTCTTGGCAGAATGGCTATGAAAGACCTAGATAAGATTCTCAAGAGCAGAGATGTCTCTCTCCATACAAAGATTTGACTTGTTCAAGCCATGGTATTTTCCATAACATCATATGGATGTGAAAGCTGGACAGTGAAAAAGACAGACAGGAAGAAAATTGATGCCTTTGAATTATGGTGCTGGCGGCGAATACTGTGTATACCATGGACTGCCCGAAGAACAAACCAGTTGGTACTAGAGGAGATCAAACCTAAGCTTTCTTTAGAAGCTCAGATGACAAGACTTCGACTTTCATACTTCGGACACATCATGCGAAGAGAGAGATCATTAGAGAAAGACATCATGCTTGGAAAGATAGAAGGTCAACGCAAAAGAGGAAGGCCAGCAATGAGATGGATCGCTACAATAACAGCAGCTACGGGTACCAGTCTGTCAACAATGAGCCGCCTGACTGAAGACCGAACACAATTTAGGATAGCTATCCAGAGGGTCGCCATGAGTCGACTCCAACTCGACGGCACTTAACAACAACAACACCCCAGAAAATCTGGTTGGAAATACCTCTGTGTGGACGGCAGGGCTCGAGTGGTTGTGTTGGTGTGTGCGGCAGGTTGAGAATGCCTCCACCACCGAGGAAGGAGCGAGAGAAAGTCCCGAAGGCTGGGGCCTCTGTAGCAGCGGGACCGGCAGTAAAGATGGCGCAGCCGTGCTCGCCGGGAGGTGAGAGTGTGGATTCTGGACCTGAGGAGTTAGCACGCGAGGTGGCAAAGCTTCTGGAGCCTAAATTCGATCTGATTTTGAGTACATAAGAACATAAGATAAGAACATAAGATATCAATGCTTGACCCAGTACAAGCATTGTGGAACTTGTGTCTCTTGGGGAAACTGCTAGGTACATATGACCTAGATTGGCCACTGTTGGAAACAGAATACTGGGCTTGATGGACCTTGGTCTGACCCAGTATGGCATATCTTATGTTCTTATGGGATTTCCTAGAGGATAATGAGGGGAGTGTCTCGGCTGTGGCCACCCTGTGGGAAGCGGGGAAAGCAGTAATCCGAGGACAGTTGATTGCATTTTTGGCTAGAGAAGAGAAGAGAAGAGAGTGAACGAGGAGCTCGTACGACTTACACAGGAGCTTCAGGTGAAAAAGCAGGAGTCTCTGCGTCGTCCGGGAGGGGGGGGGACTACAGGGCTATTTTGCACTGCAGAAACAATTGAATACTCTGCTCCAGAAGAGAGCGACCTATGATATAGCACAGTTACTTACCTGTAACAGGTGATCACCGGAACAGGAATTAGTCTTCACACGTGGGAGATGTCGCCGACGGAGCCCGCACGGGAAAATGCTCCCCAGCATCCAATCAGAAAGCCTTTGGGAGCATCCCCCGCGCCTGCGCGGTGGCTTCCCGCCCTTCCCACTGCCTCTCCCCAGTTGAGTTTCATAGCTGAGCCGGCAGGAGAGGAGAGGAAGGAATAGAGAAAAAGAGAGATACAACTCCCAGGGGAGGTGGGCGGGTTGTGAAGACTAATTCCTGCTGTTCCGGAGATCACCTGTTACAGGTAAGTAACTGTGCTATCTCCAGGAACAAGCAGGAATGAGTATTCACACGTGGGGACTCCCTAGCTTAGGATGCCCGGGGAGATCCCATAAGCGCAGCCCAGACGGGATGGCATTTGCCCAGCCTGAATCTCCGGCATCCCCTGAGGGATGGAGGGCAGGAGTTGAATAGAGGAACAGCGAATCCAAAGACTACGGAGGCAAGTCTTTAGAGTGCAGAACAGGTACCATTAGGATACAGCAAAAAAACCCCAGGCTACGGGAGTAGTCAGAGGGGTGCATGAAGAGAATCATTAAGCATGTAATGAGTAAATGACCTAGTACCATACAGAGCTTACCGGCCATTAAGTTTCTACTGAATTAATGGTTTAGAATCCTGTACTGCTTACCCACCGGGTTGTCGGAAGTAGTCCTGTGATGAAGGCACTGTAGACGCAGTAGCGAGGTCATCAAGGAAACTTCACCGCAGCGGGGAGGAAGTTCCAAATCCGGAAGGCCATGGGATCCAGGCGTCAGCTGGGTCAGGAGAAGGACGGCAGGTCTTCCAGGGGGCTCACGGCAAGCTGAGCACTCCCTTAGGAGTAGAGTCCATAACTCAGAGGACCAACAGTGGAAGACAGGCCGAACTAGTGAGCCTATCCCGGAGAAGAGTAGAGGTGTACCCCGGAGCAGAAGGAGTACACAGTCTGCCCTAGCGAGAGATAGGGAGACAAGGGTCTGGACCTCCGGGAGGAGGACCTAACTGAAAAAGGGACTGTTGACTTCACAGCAGTAGGGTGCCCCCAGTCCGCGGCCCGACGGGGATTAGGCAGGCGGACTGGCCGGACCCCCTGGGGGGGGGGGGCGGGTGAGTACCGGCCATAGGAGGAAAAGCGGTAAACACAGGTACTGTGGGGATCCCCCAAGGCGCCTGCCAAGCAGGTGATATCTAGTATATCTAAGCCGGTGGACATGGGGACGCCCCCTCCGGTACTAACGCAGGCACGCAGGGGGGCCTGCCTCCATGAGCAGCACTCAGGTAAGGCGGATCTGCCATCGATCCCCAGAACGTCCACCTGGAGAGGTGGCCGCAAGATCTGTCAGGGGAGGGATCTTTCCCAGAGGGCAAGGGCAGATTGGCGAGCTAAGAGCGCGGTAGCGCGGGGGATGGAGATAGCATCAGTCCGGTAGAATGACGCAGGGGTTGGAGGCCCTAATGTGTCCCCAGGGCCTGTGCGTAGTAATTGACCCCCGCACAATCGGGGGACATGAGGGTATAGTCCCTGGAGAGTATAGGGGGACTATAGTGGCTGGAGGGGAATTCCAGTACGGAAGCACTCAGCAAGAGGATACTGGCTGAGAGGGGTTCGGGGACGTACCGAAGAGAAAGCAGGGTGACCGTGGGCCAGAGCGATCACGGCGTAAGGTGGTCTCCCTTTCCCATGGAGGAGAAGACCTGAACCCCTAGATAAGTCCCCGAACATTTTCCAACTGGACGAGCCCCAGAGTAGAGCTCTAGTCTAAACTTCTGGTAAGGAGGTTAAGAGCAGGCAGCCGCCCACCTGAGCCTAAAAACGCTTAGTATGAGAGTCCTGGCGCGGGCCCGGGGACATCAACCCGAGGTGAGAGGTCCCTTGCTTGGGCGCGCCTGGAGGGTGGGCGGAGGGCTGACATTTCCTCTTCCTAGGGAAGGGGGGTCTGGAGGGGCGTTTACCACCACCGGGGGGAAGCCGGGCCCTAGGCTGGCTGCTAACTCTGGGAAGGTTAGCGAAGCACTGTGCGACCTGATGTAAGGCTTCGCTATTGAAGAGGTGATCTCCGTCGCAGGGAGAATTACCCAGGATGTGCTGTGCCCGTCGACACAACTCGGACGCCTGTAACCATGCCGTGCGGCGTGCTCTAATGGCAACAGCAGAGGCTCTGCTGACCGACCAGAAGGAGTCCAGCGAAGCACGAGAAAGGAACCCGGAGATATTCCTGCAATGATAAAGAAGCAGGGAATATTCAAAGGCCTTGGTTGCAGATACGAAGGTGGATAACCGAGATAACCTCTCGGTGACCTCCCGAAGCGACAGACTCATATAAAATATATATGAAATAATTCTGGCCGCCAGCATAGACATTTGGAAGGCTTGACGTCCTAGAGTATCTAGCGTCTTCGAGGCGCGGCCTGGAGGGCGAGAAGCATGCCTCTCCTTGCTTCCGGCCTTCCTCAGCGCCGATTCCACCACAATGGACCGATGTGGAAGCTGGTGCTGCCGAAACCCCGGGGACGGAGGCACCCGGTACAGAGCCTGCATCGCCGTCGGCGGCGCCGGAACCCTCAAAGGCGACCGCCAAGTCCCCAGCAGGAGATCCTGCAGGGCGGGATGCAGAGGAAGCATCGCGGCTGCCTGTTCCGCAGGGCCTGGGCTCGGATCCAGGATAGCGATGGCCAGCAAGTCCGCCATGTCAAGGAGGAAATCCTGAAAAGGCGGCTGTGCCGGAACAGTTATGACGGGAGAGGTCGCCCGGGCACTAAGAGGCCGCTCAGGCCGATGCCCGCTGGGCAGAGGAGGGGACCAACCGACCCGGATTGGGGCAGTCAACATGGCGTCATCGAAACCTGGAATTGATTCCAAGCTAGGCATCGAAGAAGTCGATGGCACCGACAGCGCCGCAGGAACCGGCCTCGGCCTCAAACCCGGGGGCGGCGAATCCGCGGCCGCCGGAGGGCAGGGGCCAGCGGTCTCTGCTCTGCGGGAGAGGACAGGGGCCGATCCCGAGACGTGCCGTGGCCAGGCTTTCAAGGCTGGACAACGACTCCAGGCTGGGCATCAAACCGAGCGAGGAGATCGACTCCGTCCTCGAGGCCCCCGGTGGGAGTGATCGCGCCGGTGGTGGAGATCCCGGAGCGGAACCGCGCCGACTGGTGCTGCGAACATCAAGGGCCCCCGAGGACGGTGCTCGGAGGAGAGGGGGTCATCTGACGCCGGCACCGATGTCGATCGGCGGGCACTGCCCGGCGCCGGGCTCCCTCTCGAACCCGTCCGACCCGGAGAGAAATCCTTCCGGGGCATACGGCCCGTCCCCGAGGGGACCCCGGTCACCCGACGACGAGTCCCTGCGGGGGGGGGGGCAAAGCCCCTGCGCCGACATCGGGGTACCGTAGCGGGGCGGTGCAGACCCAGATTGGGTCGAAGCAGTCGAAGACCCCGAGGCCCCTTCTCTAGGGAAGGGCGGGGCCCTCGACGGCCGCGTTGATACCGGGGAGTCGCCCGTGCGCTGGCCGACATACCCCGAGGTCCCCGGGGAAGGTCGATGGCGGTCCCTCGTGCTCGACGCCCCTGCCGTCGCCGGCGGAGCGGCGCCGCTTGAACCCGGCACCACCCTTGCGCAGGGCTGGGATACCGGCGACCCGGCGCGGGTCGAAGCGAGCGGCCCCGAGGGGAGGGAGGCCAGATGACCATCCCCGGCGCGGGGCGGAACCACCGATGCCCGCGCCCTCGAAGCGGGTACTACCCCCGCGCATGACCTAAACGTAGGGCCGTCAGACAGTGTCGAGTCGATCGGCCCCCGAGGTGCCGAGGGCAGCGGCTGGCGATCCCCGGAGGGGAGCGGGTCACTCGACATCGACGCCGACGGGTCGGCACCGCCCAAAGCGGATACCACCCCCGTAGGAACGCCATACCGGCGTGAGTCGGTCGGCCCCAGAAGCGCCGAGGACCGCAGCCGCCAATCCTCGGTGAGGAGCGGAACGCTCGACACCGACGCCGAGGGTCCGGTACCGCCCGAAGCGGGTACCACCTGCGCGCATGGCAGGGCTGAAGGAACGCCAGGCTGGACTGAGTTGATCGGCCCCGGAGGCGCCGAGGACAGCAGCCGACGATCCTCAGTGAGGAGCGGAGCGCTCGACACCGACGCCAATGCCCGGGGCTCAGTACCGCCCGGAGCGGCTACCATGCCCGAGCATGGCTTGGATGTAGGGAGGTCAGACCCGGTCGAGCCGATCGGCCCCGAAGGCGCCGAGGACACCGGCTGCCGATCCCTGGCAAAGAGTGAAACACTCGATGCCGACGCCGATGCCGGGGAATCGGCACCGCTCGAAGCGGGTACCTCCCTCGGGCATGGCTCGGGAATGTTCTGTGAGGAGTGAACCTCAGGAACATCCCGAAACCCCGTAAATGCTTTGGAGCCCGAGGACTCCCGCCGAGGTATATCAGCCAAGGAGGACTTGAGGGGTTGGCCGTAGCCGTCGCCATGCCGCGCAGGAGACTCGCCCCTCAAGACTCGGCTAGTCTTAACAGACTGTTGTGTGGTTACCTGATCCTGGAGAGAAGGACAACCTGACGACCGCGCCTTTGGCGCGAAGACGTCGTCGAGGGATACCCGAAAGAGGGAGGGTCTTCTACCGACACTGTAGCCCGGGGAATCCGGGGAAAAAGGGTCAGGCCCCAAACAAGAGAGGCACCGGGCATTGGAGTCCACGTGGAAACTTAAGTCCCCGCCGTGAGGCTGGGGGGAAGAAGGCTCCATGCCGCGGTCCTCAGCGCACGAAGGGGGCGACGAAAATTAAATGAAAACAATTAAAAGAAAGAAAAAAAGGGGGGGGGGCACGGAGGTGCCACCGTCGGCGGGAAAGCCGCGACTACAGAAAAAAGGAAAATTTCTGCGGTGGCAGGAGGGACGTCCTGCCTGCTCCGCGGAAAACGAAAAACTGGGGAGAGGCAGTGGGAAGGGCGGGAAGCCACCGCGCAGGCGCGGGGGATGCTCCCAAAGGCTTTCTGATTGGATGCTGGGGAGCATTTTCCCGTGCGGGCTCCGTCGGCGACGTCTCCCACGTGTGAAGACTCATTCCTGCTTGTTCCTGGAGATACAGTTTTATAGGCATCAGTTTTTCTGTTCTAGGAACCGCTCGGGCAAGTTACTGGCGAGGCTTGTGCGGGAATGGAATGGCACTAATCTGGTGGTACAGATTCGAGATGAGACGGGAAGGCTGAGGAGAGAGCCCACGGCAATAGCGGAGGTGTTTAAGCGTTTTTACAGTCGGCTGTATACCCCGGATCCTGTGGATAAGGATCAGGAAAGGGCCTTCTTAGATAAGGTGGAATTCTCCCAGGTGACTGCACAGGAACAGGAGCTCTTAAACCAACCTATTTCTGGGGGGGAGGTTCAGAGGGTCATAAGGGCGGGGAAATTGCACAAAGCGCCGGGCCCTGATGGTTACGGTGTGGAGTTCTATAAAATCCTGGAATTGCAGGTAGTGCCTACCTTGGTAGCGGTGTATGATGAGGTACTAGTTACGGGAAAGTTTCTGAGGGATATGCGTACGGCTTCCATCTTGCTGATTCATAAGGCAGGGAAGGATCCGGAGGATCCCGCTGCTTACCGGCCTATCTCGCTCATTAATTTTGACATGAAAATTCTTGCGTCAGTTCTTGCCGCACGGGCGCAGGATGTACTGTCTCGTATTATAGGTCAGTATCAGGTGGGATTTGTACGGGGCAGAGTGGCGGCTAAGAACATTGTTCAAGTTTTTTTGAGCATGGAAAGATGTCTTTCACAGAATCGACCGCTACTGTTGGCCAGCTTGGATGCCGAGAAGGCCTATGATAGTCTCGTGGGATTATATGTTTGAGGCGTTGCGTCGCTTTGGTTTTCTAGGGCGGTTTGTGGATTGGGTACGTGCGCTATATGCTGAGGTGTGGGCATTCATTACGGTTGGGGGAGTGAATTCGGAGCCGTTCTGTCTGAAGAGGGGTACCCCAGGCAGTGGTGTCCATTGTCCCCGCTCCTCTTCATACTACATCTGAAGCCTCTGTTGGTGAAATTGATGCATCAAGAAGGAGTGACAGGAGTTGGCTGAGAGGCTGGTGAATTTAAAATCAGCGCGTTCGTGGATGATATGTTACTGTGTCTGACGAATCCGCAGGTGTCTCTGCCTCAGGCTTTACAAGTGATTGAGGGTTTTGGGGCATTTTCGGGTTTGAAAATAAACAAAGGTAAGTCTTTAGGGCTAGATGTCGGGGGGGGGGGGGGAGGAGGAAAGGGGGTGGGGGACACCCGGAGGTCGTGGAAGGGCGCTTTTCCTTTAATGTGGGCTGAGGGACAGATACGATATCTCGGGATCCAGATCCCTGAAAGGTTAGACCAGTTGTATCAGGCGAATGTTCCGGGACTGCTGGCCGGGATGAGTAGTAGGTTGCGGAAATGGATGGAGCTACCATTGTCGTTGAGTGGTAGAATAGCTTTGTACAATATGGTGGAGTTCCCGCGCTGGGCCTATATTCTGCGTCACCTCCCGGTGTGGCTCTTGCGTAGAGATGTTGAGCGTTTGGGTAGGCAGCTGTCGGGGTTTCTGTGGTGGGGTTGGAGGGCTAGGATTGCCTTAAATACTTTGATGCAGCCCCAGGGGAGTGGTGGAGCAGGATTGTTATCGGTCCGGCGGTATAACCTGGTGTGTTGGGCGAACGTTTTTCAGGACCTGCTGGCGGGTACGTCTGAGGTCATCCCATTGCGTATTATTGATGAAGTGGCGGCTCCGCTACACCGAATGGTGACGACCTATGTGGAGCGTGGGAAGCTACCTGGGGCCTGCCGGCGGTCGGGCTACTGGAGAGCTCTCCGGATGGCCTGGAAATTGATGTGCGGCTATCGAGGGGGAGGGGGGTCAGGGGAGTTTGACGGATTGTATTCCGTTGGGCGGCAATCCGGATTTTCTTCTGGGGTTGCGGGCCTCTATTGCAAGGGATTGGGCAGCTAGGACATCTTTGTAGGGAGGTGGGGGTTCAATGTGGATTCGTTTGCTTCCTTACGGGAGAGATATGCTTTGGGGGCGCGGGACTTATACTTCTATTTTCAGGTACGCCATTATGTGAATACGCTGCGGATAGGTCAGGTAGGAGTGTTGGCGCTGGGAGGGATGCTGGAGGTGTTTGGTGTTTTAGAGGGGAAGATTACGGTGCGAACTCTGGATGCAGCCTTGCGCCCTGAGGGGGCTGAGGTCAATTTAGTTGCTTTGGCGGAGAAATGGCGGAAAGATGGAGTAGTCGAAGGAACAGCTGGGCGTCTACGGGGGGCATTTGCTGCGATAAAAACTATTTCAGAATCAGTCCAGTTGCAGGAAATCCAATACAAGTTTCTTTGGCGTGTATTGTGACCCACCAGCCGGTCCAGAGGCTGAGAGGTGCTTGGACAGCTTAATGGGCAATGATTTTATTGGTAGTAAGTCCCCGGGAAGGCAGTAGCTAAGCCTTCTGGCTCCCGTAGTTTACCTTAACCCAATAATTGTAGTTGCAGTCGAGTGTAAGGATAAACATAGGTTTTATTCCCCGTCCGGGGTGGATTCAAAAGGTATGGAACAAAAGGTTAAACAGACCATACGTCTGACACAAAATAAAGGAAAGTACTGTAACCAAAAATAAGCTTTCTTCAGCATTCAAATTAACACAAAAAGTAATGGAAACAGTTTCTTCAACTCACGTGAAACTTCACAGCTGTTTCTCTTAATTAACACTTCTTGCTGCTTCAGCACACAGAATGAATCCAATTTGATACAGGCTATCTGCAATCCCCGCCTGTATCTTGTAGGATCTCTTCAGGGAAATCTAGTTATATCTCCTCCTCATTTGTTCGTCTGTCATTCTGCATAACTCCTCATATGAGCATGTAAAGCCTTCCTCTATACTCGTGGTTTGTGGGAAGTTACCATATTGTTTGTACCTCTCTCTCTCCCCCTGGGTTTTGCACAGCTCCTCATATGAGCTTAGGTTGTCAAGGTGTTCTAAGTCCCACCTCTTAGGGAGAATACGTCTCACTTCCCTTCTGGGAGCTTCCTGCTGTTTGTAACGTGGATAACCCCGTTCTGGTTTCCTTCTCTCACACCGTCTATCTATCTTAGGGGACTGTGTCTCAAGGTAAGAATTCTTCCTTTCTGGTTCTTTAGAGTTAAACATTTTAGCTGTGCACTTAGCTGTAGGATTGCCCTTCTTTATTGTCTTATTGCAATACTCCTCAGGGTATTGATAGGATTTGCCTTGCTGTTTCCCACAGCCTCTCTGCAAATCACTCACCTCTGCCTCTGTGGAGTTTTCCCTTGGCACTGTCCTCACAGCTTCCTCTTGTGCTCTCTGCTGAATTCTTTCACCTCTGCTCTCGGGACTTCCAGCTGGGATATTTGCTGAGCTTTCACTTAAGCTCTGGTCTGAGCATTCCACTGTGCTCTCCTTGATTCTCCCACCTGTGCTTTCTGGGCTTTCAACTGAGCCTCCTGAGCTCTCTGGCTTCTCTCTGCTTTCCAGGCTTTCCAAGCCTCCGCGGCTATCAGCCTTCCCTGAGCTTTCTGAGACCTCCAAGACTTCCACGAACTCCTTAACCTCCAAGCTCTCCTGGACTTCCAACCTTTCTGAGCTCTCAGACACCACCTCTGAGCTCTTGGGCAATCTTTCCAACTCCTCAGACAAGCTCTCCAACTCCTCAGATACTCTCTCGGACAACCTCTCAGACAAGCTCCCAGACAACCTCGAACTAGAACTGTCTGTTAGTGACTGAGTCCCTACTATATCCTGCTCAGTGTTAGCTTGGGCTCCGCCCCCTTGCAGCTGCTCCCCATTTCCTAATGAGCTCTGAGCTCCGTCTCTGCTTGGGCGTTCCCTAACACCATGTGCATCTGTTTTCTCTGGTTGCTCTTGGCAACCCTTTCCCTTTTGTGAAGCTAAGGTGTCATTTTGCTCACTTTCATTTACCTTTATGGGCTCTGCCAGCGTCACCCCGTGACAGTATATGTGCATAATGTGTGGGCAGCAAAGGTGGGCCTGGCAGCAACAGATGTGTGCAGCCTCTGCAAGATAGCGAGGGGGAGGGTTTGCGCACCGTTTTTGGTTCTGTACCCACATACAAGAGTTGTGGATGGGAGTGGGGAGGTTGTTAGGACAATGGTTACGGTTTCCGATGGAGATGACCCTGGAGTGGTGCCTGTTTGGATCTTATGAGGGAGTGCAACCCCTTCGGGAAGGTGAGCGGAAGCTCTGTGCAAAGGGTTTTGTCCTTGTGAAATTGTGTATCTTGCGAAATTGGTTGAAAGACTCTGCGCCCGCAGTAGGGGAGTGGGAGCGGGCGATGGGAGATTTGATGGGCATGGAGCAACGTACTGCCCGCCTCTTGCCTGGGGGTGCTTGGGAGCGATTCCTCACTGTGTGGCGACCCCTACGGGATACAGTCCCTGAGACGGGTGGTGTGGAGGATGAGCGTATAGTCCGTGTTTAATGCAGGTTGCGCGGGGGGGGGGGGTAGTTTGGGTTTGGGCGGGGAGGTGGATGGGTGGAGGGAGGGGGGAGGCTAAGATAGCGGGGAGATAGCTGGGGAGGGAGGGGGCTTGTGGAGTTTAGGCTGTTGGCTGTTCTGTATTGAGTATTATGGAGGATGATGAGAGGGGTTGGTGGGAAGGTTGTGGGGTGGTTCCTTGTGATTGTTGCTGTGGTGGGGGATTCCTCACGTTTCTAATGTTCTTTATGAGGATTCTAATAAAAATGATTTTCCTTAAATGATTGACCTCCCAAATCTTTTTCCATAATAGGAGACTATATGATTTGGACAGTAGGTCATTCATGTCCTTAAATCTCCCCAAAGGTTCTTCAAATGGCAAATGCTGCTTCTTCAGATTGACACTGAAGGGTTTCTGCAAAATATAATGCATCACTTGCAGGACCAGCCCTAGAGTTGGTCCAAAGTGTTGGAGCCCTAGGAGAACCTCAAGCTTTACACAATATATTAATATATAATTTAATAATATATTTAATATGTTATTTAGCTTTGAATGACCTGCTTTTGCTGCCCACTAGAGGTTGCTGCCCTAGGCAACTGCCTAGTTTGCTAGTGGTTGGGCCAGCCCTGCTCACCTGCCAGTAATAAAACCTATCCATATCCACGAGCTCAAATGTCCTCTTGACATCCTCAAATGTTAAACTCTAATCTCTAACCCCAAAACTACCCAATACAGTATAAACCTTTTCCCTGCCAGTCCCGATGAACCCTATACATGTGTCCTGGGGGAAAATTGGGGTTAAACCAAATGGGCAGAAAGCCCAGCATTCTCTTTGAGCCCAAATGCTTCTTGACCTTAGCCTAGGACCGCATTGTGCAGTCTGTAAGAGGGCTTGTGAACACTTCCCTCTTCCCCAAAAGGCACTGCTACCCAGGTAGATTCGCAACTACCCATCCAATCAGCCCTTGCTGCTCAATGTACACCAACCATTTATTCTCTGGGCCCCCACACCACTCTAATACTGCTCTTAAATGAGCTGCATTGCAATAGCTTTGAATCCAAGGCATCACCAAAACATCCAGCTGCTTAGGCAAATACAACATCCGCAGGCAACCCGAGGTAGCTTTCACCACCAAATGAAGATAAAAATCTTTTTCTGACTCCTGCAATATTTTGTCAGGAACAAGAAAGGGTAAGAAGAACACCACAAGTCTGGGTAGGACATTTATCTTTATAGCTGCTATACGCCCAATCCAAGAAAGATGAGTGCTCGCCCACACATCCAAGTCTTTAAAAATCTTATTTAAAAGTGGTGGATAGTTAAGCAAATAATTTTGAGTGATCCCTATCTCTATTGTCCCCAGGAAATGAAGGGAATTTGTTGTCCACTTAAAAGGAAAGGGCGCTCTCTAAATTGATTGGATAATAGTTTCGCAACTTTTCATTTACTCGTATTTACCTTATAACCCAAAACCCTGCTACTACTCCTACTGAACGTTTATTTATTTATTTTTTATTTAACAGTATTTTTATACCGCTTTATCATTTCAATCAAAGCGGTTTACATTGTAACTTAAACTTAATAAACGTACATTAAACAGGGACATTGATAACCCTCCATTGCTCAGAAAAATCCAAGTTAAGTGACTTTCCCAAGGCCACAAGGAGTGCTAGTGGGAATCGAACCCTGATCTCTTGGTTCCCAAGCCAGAGCTCTAACCACTAGGCTACTCCTCTACTCCTGTACAGCATTACAATATGTACGCAGCGCTGTGCCAGACACATGTAAAAGACAATCCCTGCTCATCAGAGCTTACAATCTAGTCAAGACAGACAGCACAGTAGCTGTAGACATGGGATACATCTAGGGGGAATGGTAAGGAAACACAAAGGAGATCAGGTGAGTCAAGATCTGAAAGCGGCAGCGAAGAGGTAAGTTTTCAGCCTAGGTTTGAAAAGGGTCAGAGAAGGTGCCTGATGTACAGACTCAGGTAGTTTGTTCCAGGTATAAGGAACAGCAAGGTGAAAGGAGCGAAGTCTGGAGTTACAATAGAAGAGAAAAGGCACAGATAGGTGTAGGGAGAGGTAAGAGGGGAAAGGTAGTGAGGAGCTGCAGAGTGAATGTACTTATAGGTCAGCAAGAGAAGTTTGAACTGGATGTGGAAACGGATAGGGAGCCAATGAAGTGACTTGAGAAGAGGGGTAATAGGAGCATGAAGAGGCTTGCAGAAGATTAGCCGTACAGCAAAGTGTTGAACAGATTGAAGGGGAGAGAGATGATTCAGAGGGAGACCAGCAAGGAGTAGGTTACAATAGCCTAGACGGGAGGTGATTAAGGAGTGGATAAGTGTCTTAGTAGTGTGTTCAGAAAGGAATGGGCAAATTTTGTTGACGTTGTAGAGAAAGAAACAACGGGTTTTAGTTATCAGCTGGATGTGTGTGGAGAAGGAGAGAGAAGGGTCAAAGACGATCCCAAGGTTGTGAGCTGAGGAGACAGGGAGGGGTAGAGAGTTATCCACAGAGACTGAGAAAGGAGGAAGGGGAGAGTAGGGTTTAGGAGGGAAAAATAAGAAGCTCAGTTATGGCCATGTTTAATTTCAAGCAGCAGTGAGACATCCAAGCAGCAATGTCAGAAGGGCAGGTAGAAATCCTGGCCTGGATTACTGGAGAGATTTCAGGTGTAGAGAGGTAGATCTGGGCGTCATCAGCATAAAGATGGTACTGAAAGCCATGGGAAGAGAGAGAGTATAGAGAGAGAAAAGGAGTGAACCCAAGACAAATCATTGGGATACATCAACGGAAAGACGGATAGCAGTAGAGAAGGATACACCAGAACAAACACTGAAAGAGCGATGGGGGAGATAAGAAGAGAACAAGGATAGCACAGAGCCCTGCTATATGCCTCTGTCTCGCTCATCAAAATTTATAAGTGCAGCAGTGGAGAGACAATAGTAAAGATAATGTCATCAACAAAAAAGGTGGATGTCCACATTCCCTCTGACTCTCGCTACAAATAGCTCAATCATCAACAGGAAAAAGCAAGGGCAAAAGCTGACATCCCTGTCTTGTTCCTCTTTGTAGATCAAACTCACCTGAATATTATCCATTAACATGTAGAAATGGACAGATAAAGGGATACCAGACAAGTCTCCAGGATACGTGTGGCAGTGGTTGTCGTGAGTGAGTATACTAAAGAATTGACAGATATTGTGTGTATATTGTGATTGTAATGTAAAGCCGGTAAGGTTAATTAGAGATCTCAGTTAGATAAGTGGAGTGAGAAGGCTCGTGATATAGGGCAGAGAAAGGAAGCCCTAATTATGAAATGAGGTGCAAGTTTGGTGATAGCGCCCTTATGTTAACATTCGATGACTGCCAGTAACCACAGTTTGCCGTTCCCCCTTGGTGGAACATTTCAGTAAGACAAATTGAGGTTGGTTACAGTATGAGATGTCCCTTAATGATTTGGGGTGACCTCATACCAGTCACTGACTCTGTGTTTGAAAAATTTAAAAATCAAGTGTTTAGGATGGATAGTGTAAATATAGAAGAAACCTAAACTTACAGGGAAATACTTAAGTCACTGCTCTATGAAAAAATAGAATTAATCAAACAAAGTTTTGAAGGACTAATTTTCATGTCATAATTGTAGTGTGAAGTTTATTTTCTCTAATTTAGTGGTTAGGGAAGTGTGCTGTGCAGTATAAGTTTTGATATTTACTGCAGTAATATTTTGGAGGTTTCCGGCACAGATAACAGCTTGGCATGACTGCAGTATTAGCAGGAAGAAAGTCTTGAGCAACCGTGGTAAGATTTTCTTTTGTTAGACTAACCATAAGCCTTATTGGGGAAGTTAAAAAAAACTCCAAATGTGATTAACCATTTCTTTTACTTGTGTATGTATAGTAAATAAGTTTTGTTTTCTAGGTCATGGATCTGAACTTATTTTGGATTATGAGAATTTATCTACTGATTCCATTCTATGTGTAATAATGCAAATGCTGAAAAATGTTATTAGAAACACTACTCCTTGGTGCTTCTTATGTCTCTGGATACTTTGGAAAAAATTGATTGATATATTCTCCAAATTGTATTTCTAGTTATAATTGATGTGAACGAATGGGAAGATCTTCCATGCTTTGATGTATGATGAATATATGTATAATGTTTTATTTTTCTTTTGTGATAGTAGACTAGTTGGAAATTACAACTATGATAGTGTATGAGTAACAATGTCTGCAGAAAAAAAATGCTGATATTTCCCCTACTCTCTTTTAAACTAATCTGCAGGAGTCGATTGGAGGAGTGATCTTAAATTCTCATGTCGTATGTTTTAGTTATTATGAAAGACCTCTGCAGAACTGATGTTATTAATTGCAAGTGTGAAGTGAATGCCTTGTTGCTAGTGGAATAGTTTTAAATTAGAACTATAACATGCCTCTCATTCAGTTTTCGTATCTTTTGCACTTGGAAAATCCAGCTTTCTTCCAGCTCTTTTATTGTTACTGTTTGACCTCTCTGTACTGATGGTTCTGCTTTGCGCAATGAATAAGAAAAATTGATGCAATTATAAGGAGTTGATTCTGTGGCAGAGTTGGCTGCTTGTTATTTGCTAATGCTCAACTAGCTGGAGTGTTCGCTCTTTCTAGAGCTCTTAGCTGCTCATTTGATCATCAATACTGATTTTGTCTCAGGCTTCTTGCATGAGGAGCTCTATGTGCTGATACTACTATGCTGTTTTGTTCTGAAAACAGTGTAACAAAGATAAAACTGTTAAGCCATTAAGAAGTGGTAATTGACTTTCTAGTTGGTTCAAATTTGGTGTTAAAAAGTTTTACCTTTATGTAAATGTCCCTCCTTTTGTGAGCTTAGATGTCTACGCGAATTAGAATGGAATAGAGAAGTAGTCTAATGACTAGAGTACTAGCACTCCTTGTGACCTTGGACAAGTCACTTAACCCCCATTGCCTTACATAGAAAAAATTCCAAGTTATCAATGTTCCTGTTTAATGTGCTGTACCAAGTTTTAGTTGCAATGTGAACTGCTGTGATTAGTGGGGAAAGTGGTATTAAAAAAATTAAAAATAACATAAAAAGGAAAAGGGTATATTACTGATAATGTTTAAAGTAATGTGAGTTGAACCATCACCTAAGATAAGACAGCCTTCCTAATAATTGTTGACAAACAATTTAAATGAGTTTAAATTATTTGTCATAAACTGCTAGTTTTAATGTTGTTACCCCTTGAATAACCAGATTGACTATATCTTGTATATTGCTATAACTGGAGAGTACATCATGAATATAATTAGTGAAAGGAATATGTACAATTGTGTTCCTGACAGGAAAATGAAATGTGTCTATCAGGCCACATGCTAACATTTGATTTGGCAAGTAGACAGAATAAGTTTAGGAATGTAGATGACAAAAATAAGTATGTTACAGGCTAGCTATGTAATAATTTAGTGCTAGCAATAGATGTATTGTAATTAACAATAGATAATATAATTCTGTTCAACAATTTAAGACTGTCATTAGGGATGAATAATTGTGTTTGTTTGCAATTGTATGGCATCAAGAGAGATGCTGTAGTGGAGAGTAGGATTTTTACAAATTATATATTGTATGCACTGAATCCTATGGGCCGAAGAGGAAAACGACTGAATGAAATGCTACTGAATATGGAGACTCCTGATAAAGATCAGCGATTCCAGCGGAACTACTCATGTATGTGCAGCAGTGAAGCCTGGGTAGACGGTCACTGAAAAAGCTCTATCTAAGATGTGCATGGCACAGCCCATGGTGGGAAAGGATGCTGCTGAAGAATCTGGAGTGATGACTGGTGTCATGATATGAGGGACTAATCTCTGAATTATTGCTAGATCTATGAGAAGCAGTTGGCCACTGCTAGAAGAGGTAGTGCTTACAAGAATAATTGGTAAAGTCTTGCTCTCTGTACACATTTTTATTGAGGCTAAGCAAAGGTAAACAATGTCACATGATTTTGTATAACAACTTCCTCCAACGAACAAGATGGAGCTCACCTATGGACCAGATGTGCCTAGGACTCTGAAGGAACATCTGCAAAATGAAGCCTATTGTAGAAGATTTATTCTGGATTTGGACATGTTTCAGCTACTGCTCTTTTGTAATGATTCTTTATAGAATCACAGGGAGGACTGTAGAAATGGACAGATAAAGGGATACCAGAATCCCCAATATGTAATTGAAGATGGATGAATTTCAGAATGTGTTTAGAAGTCTGGCTTTTCACCTACTTCCTCTTAAATAGAATAGGATGTCATGATCATGAGTTCTGTGTAACCGTCTTTAAAATAGTCTGGAACATTGTTAACGCAAGCATAAAGGGTAAACAGGCTATGAACTGTGCAACCATAGTTCATTGTACAGTCAACTATAGGTCCCTGCTGACACAACATAATTTTTGCAACTTTTGCAGTTATAAATAATTTTGTCATAATCAAGTGAATTTCATCTAATACACTGTAATCAGATCTTACTCTGTAAAAAGAACTTTGGCGACACCTTGTGTTATTTCACGTTTATAATAAATGCCTGTTATTTCCCTTTTTTCTTTAATAAAAGGAGCTTTTCAGGAGGAAGAATTTGAATTCAATAGGCGTGGAACTATGCGTGTCCATAGACCGTCTGTTGTCTTCCCTCTGAGCTCAAAGAAAGTAGCACTTGTGTGTGTGATTGTGTTCTGTATTACTCTCTGCCTGTTTCTCACTGCTTGAGGACCAGAGACCGAAAGAGCTGTGGTATTGTGGTTTTCATCATAACATGTATCCTAACTTTAGAAAACTTAGATTTCCTGCATTTATTTCACAAAAATGTTCACCAATACCCATCCTTCCTGAAACCTGGAACATAAAGTTCCACTCAACCTGGTCAAATGCTTTTTTCAGCATCTACCACTAGAAGCATAGATCATATAGTCAGGTTCAGCAGCTTCCTCACATTATCAATGTCTTGTCAACATGAGATAAGGTCAGACTGATCTTCCTAGATAAGCTTGGAAAGAAAAAGAAATTCATGCAATTCTCTAAAAGTTTTGCCAATAATATTCAAATCACCAAAATGCAGATGTAGATACTTTGATTCTAGTAAGAAATTGTTTGCTGTGCCTAAATGTAATGTAATGTAATGTAAACCGTTACTGATCGCTGGAAGAAGCGATATACAAATGTAACCAAATAAATAATGTAGTATTCAAATTGATGAGAGAGATAGGTATCAAAATCTATAGTTTGTATAAATCAAGAAAATATCTCAAAGTTATGCCAGCAGCATGCAAAGTGGTTGGAACTCCCTCCCTATTCAGTACAGCATTAAACACTTGCACTAAGGAATCCACAAACATGTCCTTAAATCTCTTGCAAAATTTGAAAAAGTGTATCTAAGCCCAGGGCCTTGCCATCTTTCAGGGATCTTATGGCTCTAAGAATTTCCTGCAAATGTATTTCTCTCTGAGTTACCGTTCTTCCTCAGTAAGGGCTGGCAAGGAGCCCATGGCTAAGTATCTCCTACATCCCTTTCTCTCCCCACTACTTACAGAAAAACATCCTCACCCTTCTCCATCAAGCAGAACATAAGATAAACTCTATTTTTGGACCCTTTAGCAAGTTAAAAGTGAAATAAAAATCATCTTTACAGTTTATTTGAACGGCAGACTGGGAAAAACATTGAAAAGAAGTGACCTAGTAATTGGAACAAAAGACTGCAAATCAGATGCAAATCAGATGCAAATTCTGTGTCTGCAACTAACATGCCTTGTGACCCTGGGCAAGCCACTACATCCCACTGCCTCAAATACGCAGACTATATGCTCTTTGGGGCAGGGACATTGTATCTGAATACTAATTACCACTGTACAATGCTGTATATATCCATTAGTACTACTAACTTATTACTTATTTTATAACTGGCTACTTTGGAGACAGATACAGCACTACAAAAAGTATCTGGGCCCTTAAGAACCATCTACAAAACAAGAGAACATAAGACATGCCATTAATCTATCAGAAACTTTTGAAAGGCAGTTTCACAAAGAACAGAAGACAAATTAATCCTTGCTGCTGACTTCCTAGACTGATAGCATCAAACCTCTATTTTCTATGTTCTTTGTCTCTATACCGATTTAGGGGCCCTTTTACTAAAATGCATTGATCAGTCAGTATGGATTCTGGCAAGCATTAAGCAGGTGCTGAAACCCACGGTGACTAGAAGCATGGGGCCAGGATGACATGCACATACTGATTTCTGTGTTATCAGTGTATTGTGCATTGGGGTAGTGAAGGGGTGAGTTTGGGGTAGAGTGGTTGTGGTGAGCCCAGTGCAGGTATGCATGGCTACACACTGCATGTTACCTGTGTCTTATGCATTTAGTGCGGGTGCACCAAACACCATCTCAATAGGTGCGTTCAGTGCACCCACGGTAACAGTGCATGCTGCCAGTCACATTAGAGCAGTGCTTCTCAACTTTTTTTTTCTTTTTTATTTCAGGGCATTCTTTCAAGTTTGCTTGACCCTCAAGGCACACCAAACCAAATTTTTCAAAGACACTGTATCTGCTAGTTGTTGGCCACTGGCTACTTCACTGTTCTGTAGGGCTGGTACCCCTGCAATTCTACATGCAAATCTCTGGCCTGCTCAGCAACTCAGGCCTGAACCAAACTGCACAAAACAAGATGGATTCTACACTTCACTTTTGCTGTGTTCAGCTATAAGCCTGTCCTTCATGCAACTGCTTGCACAGCGTTTCTAAGTGTGCATGCATACAGAGGCTATTGTCCGTGGCTGGCCTTGGACACTTGTACATGCCCAGAAGTTACATACTGTTGCTTCTGCCTGACTTTTACCATGGCTCCTTTGTTTGCAAGCAGCTGCTCATCATCGACCTTCTGATTCGCTGAGAATACCTCAGACTGCCTGGTGCCCACCAATCATCGGACCTATGACGGAGGATTCTCACACAGAATTATGCATTCTGCGCTGGAAACTTTAGTTAGTTAGTTAGTTAGTTGTAAGTAGGAGAGTGAGAGAGAGTTGGGGACTTTCCCCACCTGGACATATAGACTTCTGCACCGGTCCTGCTGCTGTGCACTGCATACCTGATTCCTGAGCCCTGAGCCTTCCGCCAGACGGCCCCTACGTGTGGGCTAGGCCGTCCTCCACAGGTCTGAGATAAGACTTTCACAGATACCTCCAGTTCGGACTTACTGCGGCTCGCCTGACGAGGCTAGAGCCCGCACCAACTAGAAGCTGCTTCTGAGTGCCAACGGAGCTAAGGTACTGGCTTATCTCTCCTCTCCTCTCCTGGAAGGGCAAAGGGGTTAGCAATATATTTCTTGCTTTTCCTCAGTGCAGAGCGAATCAGTGACGTCTGGTTTACTAATCTGTGATTTATTGCGTTGTCCAAGTGTACATCTGTACCATAACAAATGTCTACCTTATTTTTCTAATTAGCTATATATATGTGTGTGTATATTTTTCTATTTGGTTGCCTATAATAAAGTCTAATATATCTGCAGACCAGAATTCTTTCGTGGCTCATTGCCAGAATAACTCACCGAACCTTGGGCTGTATATTAGTAGCTATCTCCCCTAGACAACAACAGAGAGTCTAACTTATTTTTGTGCTACGAATATACCCTACATATGGGGGCTCGTCCGGGATGAGTGTTTCTGAATGTGCCACGCCTCTCAGAATTTGTGTAATATTTCTGCATTGTCCTATTGTGGTCAACGCAGTGGTTTATGCTGAGGGTTTTGTGGCCAGAGAGCATTGTCTGTGAGACGGCTTTGCAACCCCCATTACAGGCTCTCTGCATTAGAGTACTTCTAGCGGTGCCCTGTGTTTGTTTTTACAGACAGTCTCAGCTATTGATTTACGATGGTTCACACAGAAGGCTGGTTGGATCAGGTTTCCGCTCTCAGGCAGCGGAATGCTCTGGATCAAAAGGAATTGCAATTTCTGACAGTGTGTAGCTCTGAACTAGCCGCCCAGACCAGGAGACTAACGGATTTCGCTGCTCTTTTTGAGCAACGAGAGGGTGCTCTGATGGCTCAGTTAAATGAGACAGAGTCTGCTCTCAGTGCAGAGAGACGGCGTACAGCCGATCTGCAAAGGCAGCTAGTTGTTGCACGTCAGGAATGTGGGCAGGAAATGCAGAGAGTTAACCTAGAAATTCAGCAGTTAAGAGCTGACTGTTTTGAATTGGCTTGTGTGTCCACTTCTCAGAGTAATGAGACAGAGTACAGGGATAATTTCAGCCCTCTAGGCTTCTCAAAGTACCAGAGGGTAGATGACGGCAGTTTGCCACTGGAAACCCTGCCCAGTGTAGAACGGCAGCTTTTCCAGAACAGAGTCAGTTCTCTCCCATCAGCGCATGAGCACAGGAGAGACACAGGGTGGAGTGAAACACCCTACTCTCGACCCCTCCCCATACAGGGAGCGGTGGAGGGGGGGGGGGTGGGAAGTCTCCCTAGTGATGGCAAACTGTACCAGCAGCGACCACCAGAGGGAGCTGAAGGCATGCAAAATCCCTTAGGCTCCCGTGTCCTGCAAGGAAAACACACAAATGAAGGCGCTTCTGCCACACAATTACAAATTATCAAGACCTTGCGGAGCATGGTCACTCCTTTTGAGAAAACTGGTCATGCCACCATAAATGAACATTTAGCTGCAGTCAAAGATGCCTTTCGGGCACTGAACATTACCAGGGGGGAGGACATGGTTCTGTATCTTCCATGGTCTTTTGATGTGCCTTGTCAGCAGTTTATTCGGGCCATGGCAGACGATGAAAAGAAGGACATTGTCATCTTTGAACAGGCACTAAAGAAACATTATGGGCCATATCCTGATGATATTGCTGCAAAGCAGGCAGCATTTAGTATGACTCATAAGGAAAATGAAACCCCCCGAGAGTTTGCTTACAGACTTAGGCAGACTTTCTTCCAGAGTGACCCTTCTTGGGAAACAATAGAACACCATCAGGAGTTTCGTAATCTTTTCTGTCAGTTGCTCCTTCCATCTATCAAGCCTTATATGTCTGACAAGCGTCATGAACCCCTGTCACGTGTGATAGAACATGCTGAGTGGATTTGGGAAGCTGTTCCCAACATGAGAGCAACCAATACTGGCAGCACAGTCCGGGCTCCCAGCAAAGCCAGAGAGCCAAAACAATGTGTTAGTGCTGTAAAATCCACTCTTTCGTTAGAAAATAACTCTACTCCTTCTGTTCCACAGAATCCTCCCAGGCCACCCCAGAATAACCAGTCATCTGGGTCTAAGCAGCGCTCTGGGAATCAGCGTTTCACTCCACAGAACCGGAACTGGAAGAGAAAGCCCGGTTTTGACAAATACCTGGAACTGGAGAAGAGAATAAGCGAGCTGACAGATATGATGAAGGCTACCATTGCATTCAGCTCCTCACAGGAGGCTCCTGCTAGTAGTGTGCCTCTTAAGCCACGAGCAAAGCCTCAGAAGCCAGAGGAGGAACTGGTTGACTCCTCTTCCCCTTCTAAGGCGACTGAATGACTAACCGACTTTGTTTCTGTCCCACAGGTCACTATTGCACAGGTGCAGCCAGCCGTGGATGCCACCCCATGGACACAGAGTGACAGTTCTGCCATGGACAGCGAGGGTCCAGCCTTTGACACCATCAGGAACCACAAGTACTTTCTGGGTAAACTCAAGCCAAAAGGACAGAGGTACACTGTTCCTGTTACAATTCAGCAGGCTTTTCTCTGTGAGGGCCTGATAGATTCGGCCTCTGAGGCTACCCTGATTACCTCGAGTCTCTTTGATAGACTCACTGCTTCCTTGGGGAGTCAGAGGACCCTACACGTCACACCCAGTGATTTGTCACTCGCAGCTTATGGGAATCAGCCCATAGAGTCTATGGGGCAGGTCTGGCTTAACCTCCAAATTGGAAAATTACAGGTGAAACATCCTGTAATCATTACTAAGTGCCCGGGGGAAGAATTCTTGATTGGCAATGAGCTCCTGAAACGGTTACGCCCCATTCTGGACTACGTCCAGGAAGTGATCTGGACACAGGTCACACATCCCATACCTTATGCTAGGGTAAAACATGACAGCAGAGTCAGTGGTCCTTGTTCGGTGGAACGCACAAACAAGTCCATCAGGATTAATTTCCAGAGGTCAGCTGATCCCCAAATCCTTCAGCTCCAGTATGAAAGGGCTGGAGATGAGCATCAGGGCATCAGCGACGTGGTTTCCATTGCAGTGGGTTCAGTAGCTAACATTGTCCTTGATACTGACTGCCTGCAGATATTCCTGAAAGAACCTGTGGAAGGTTGTGAAGTGCAAACCCCTCCTCCATCCCATCCCTGCCTAGATCACCCTAGGAGACTGACGGACATATTCTCAGCTGAGAAAGGTCCCTTTATATATGTGCAGGTGGGCATGTCCCAAAAGGAAAGGGCCTACCTATTACCCCACTGTGACCACTCCCTCATCAGTGAGACTCTTTTCTATCGGCTCAAACAACAGCTTACCCTTGATTGGGTAATGGGAGCGAAGACTTCGTTCCAAGTGCCTGGGGAAGGGCTCAAGACATTCATGGGCTACTGCAATCTCCCCTTGCAAGTTGGGGTCAAAGGTTTTCGGCACACCTTCTCCATCAGAGGACTTGAGGTGCCCCTCTCCTTAGGCTCAGATTGCCTTGTTCGACTGGGAACTTATGTGGATTTTGTGAACATCATCCTCTGGAGTAGGATGGAAGGAGATCCGGTGGATTTCTCTGGTGCCCGCCCATCCCTACGGGCTGGTCAGACTATCCCTCATGTCTGTGAAGTGGTCTGTGCAGAAGACATCCACATACCTGGGAGGGTACAGGATTGTCCCCTGCCGATACAGGTGACCCAAGGACATGTGGTCTCAGACAACTTGGTCTTCTTCAGTCCAAATTCCCGTTTTGAGGAGCTGGGCCTAGCCATGGGTCCCATACCCTGCATGGAGGCCACAGCTCCCTCCTTACACTTATTGCTCACCAATCCAAATCCAGATCGCATTCACCTTGTGAAAGGCGAACCCCTGGGATTCCTAGTGGGAGAATCATTCCCAAGTGTGGAATTGAGTCTACAGATTATTGGGGAAGCCCCTGTTCCCTGGAACATCTGTGAAGGGGGGGGGACCCCTGCGTGTGTTCGATCCTCACCCCGAGGCCTCCTCACCTTACAGTTTGTCTGGCCTCATAGTGCTGTGACCTCACAGGTGGACCTCGAGTCTGACCATCTGATTTTGTCAAGTAAACTCGAAGAGGCTGTTAGTTCCCTCACCCACCAGGGGGGGAGCCCCAGGCTGTCCAAGCTATCCAGGTCTCCTCTCTCCAAGATGAGATTGAGGAGAAGGTTGAAATACCTTCAAACAAACCTGTTCTGGGATTTGACGAAATGGTTGCGGGAAAACTTGCTGAAGCAGACGCCTGCACTGATGAGTCAGAAAAGGCCCAATTAAAAGAACTGCTGTACCGTCACAAGGACCTGTTTGCCACCGACACCTATGACTGTGGTCTCACCGACCTACATGTCACCCGTATTCCTACGGATCCAAACAGTAAACCTGTCTTTGTGAGACAGTATAAAATCCCATTGGCCTCCTATGAATCCGTTCAGGAAATCATTAATTACCTGGAACAAAAGGGAATTATACGTCAATGCAACAGTACTTACAATGCCCCACTGTGGCCTGTCATCAAGAAGGATTCTAGCTGGCGCTTAGCTTTGGACTATCGCCAGCTTAATAAAAAGGTACCTCTATCCAGATGGCCTATGGCACATCTGGAACAGAACTTAGCCACCATCAAGGGTGCAAGGTACTTTAACAGCCTGGATCTGGCCTCAGGATTTTGGACTATACCTGTCCATCCAGATCATCAGCATAAGCTGGCTTTTACCTTTGGTAGGCGACAATATACTTGGAATCGGACACCGTTTGGTTATTTGAATGCCCCAGCAGACTTCAATATTTTCCTGCATAAGGCTTTGCCTGATGCTGAGACTAGAGGCACCCTCGTCTATGTAGACGACATTCTGGTGAAGAGCACCAGTTTCACTGACCATTTGCAAGAAATAGAGCATGTTTTCCAGCAACTGAAAGCTGCGGGAGCAAAGCTGTCCTTGTCAAAGGGCCAATGGTGCCGGAAATCCCTCAATTATTTGGGTTACGAAGTTTCTGCTGAGGGACTGCGGCCTCAAAGGAAGAGAATTGCAGCCTTGCAACAACTCAAACGTCCGACCAACGTGAGTGAGCTGCGCTCATTCTTGGGCATTTGCAATTATTCACGCCAATTTGTGGATCAATATGCGGAGATTTCCCGACCCCTGGTCAAACTCCTCAAAAGAGATGAACCTTGGGTATGGAATCCCGACCAAGAGGCAGCTCTAGAAGAGCTGAAGGCAGCTTTGAGTCGAGCTCCCTGTCTTGCCTATCCAGAGAGTGGCAGAGAATTCTTCGTGGAACTAGGTTTCACTGATCACTCTATGAGTGCTGTTCTGTACCAGATGCATGACACAGATAGGAAAGTTATTGCCTATGCCAGCAAAGCTTTAACGGAAGTGGAGAAGAAATACTCTGACTGTGAGAAATCCTTGTTGTCCACAGTCTGGGCCCTCCAATATTTCCGCAGTTATATCCAAGGTGAGAGGTTGGTTGTTGAGACTCATCACCAACCCATCAAGTTCCTAGGCAGTGATCGGATTAAATCAGGACAAGTGTCAAACAGTCGCATTGTCTCCTGGACCTTAGCACTTCAGGGCTGGCCCCTGGAGGTCAGGTATGCTCAAAACCGCAAGGATGCAGCCGCACAGGGCCTGGCTGAATTGCACGATTGCACTGCCAGAGAACCTTTAGTGGGTAATTTAGACACCGATATGGAGTCATGTACGCCTGAGCCTTCTCGTCATCGTCCTTACGATGAGAACCTCTGTAAAGGCTACCCCAAGGTGTATGTGGACGGTTGTGCTTACCGTCGAGAGCCTGACCATGAACTGGTAGCAGGTATAGGTGTGGTTTGGAACCAGAACCACCCTTGTGAACCCTTCAAGTACCGTCTGGGTACCAAGACTAATCAGTATGCAGAGCTAGCTGCAGCCCTGGCAGCTCTCCAGTCCGCTGCTCAGGGAGGGGTTCACACCCTAACCATCTGTACTGATTCAGACTACGTCCGACAGAATTTTGTTTCCCACTTACCCATTTGGAAATCTAACAATATGCTGAATTCCAAAGGGAAACCTGTCAAACATGCCGGATTGATTCTGGCCTTGGACAAGGTAGCACATGAAAATGACATGACCATCTACTGGAAGAAAGTGAAAGGTCATTTCCGTGTTGATAATCCTGACAAGATTGGAAATGATCTAGCTGATCAGCTTGCCAAGGAGGGCGCTGTCTCTGGAGACCTCTGGCAGTTGGAGGCTCCCGAGACCAATGGGCTTCAACTGGTGACGGCGGTTACCCGGCGACAAGCTCAATTATCCACCATGCCCCCTGTGGTTCAATGGTGTGGCGAGAGCACAGATCTCGACCTCGTGCAAGCCCAGAAACAAGATCCTACTCTTGGACGTTTCTACCTTTTCTGCAGAACCCCCAGGAACACCCATTAACTCTGGAGGAGTGTCAGGACGATGAGGAACTGAGGATCCTCTACATCTCCAAGGACATGTTCCATCTCCAGAAAGATCTGTTGATACGGACGAGTAAGCATGGTATTGTGCAATGGGTGGTACCTCGGGCCTTCCGTGGAGTTATGTTACAGCACGCTCATGATGAACCTTGTGCCGGTCATAGAGGTGACCGAATAACCTATGAAACGTTGAAAAAAGTGGCCTACTGGCCCCACATGTACCAAGATGTACAATTGTATACTAAAGGTTGTCTGACCTGTTGCAGATTTCAACCTGCAGCTCCTTCTCATAGAGCACCTTTGAGAAACAGAGGTCTGACCATGCCTTGGTCTGATCTCCAGATTGATTGGATCGGCCCCGTGCCCCGATCCTCTCGAGGCAACAAATATATGTTGACAGTTACCTGCTTATTTACTAAGTGGGTTGAGTGCATCCCAGCACCCAACTGTACCGCCGAGACCACGGCCACCTTGTTGTTAAACCATGTTTTCAGCAGGTGGGGCCTCCCCATGCGAGTGGAATCCGACCAGGGTTCCCACTTCACGGGACAAGTCATTAAGCATCTGTGGAAGGTACTAGGTGTGAAGGCCAAAGTCCACATTGCTTATCGTCCACAATCCTCTGGACAAGTGGAGAGAGCAAACAAAACTATCATCAGTATCTTGAAAAAGTATGTTTCTTCCTCTGGGAAGGACTGGGACATCAAACTGCCCTTGGTCCTGATGGCTATCAGAGCCACGCGTCATCGTGCTACTGGTGTGTCCCCTTTTGAGATGACAGGTAGGGACATGGTTTTACCCCTTCATCTTCTTTACAGGACTAATGATGTGAATCTCGCTGCTGCTACAACTGCTCATGAATATGTTGCCCATTTAAGACAACACTTGCAAAGTGCCTTTGCCTTTGCCCAAAAGAATTTGGACACTGCTGCTAGGGGTAGGAAGACCTACTATGATTTGAGGACTACCTCTAAAGAATACCAGATTGGCGATAAGGTATTCTACTACAATTTTGGTAAGAATAAGGTCAAAGACTGTAAATTTCTACCTAGCTGGAACGGTCCATTTCCTATTGTGGATAAAGCCTCCCCTGTTGCTTATCAAATTCGAATGAAGTCCAGTACTGAGAGGGAAGGCTCCCTTAAATGGGTCCACATTAATCAGCTTAGACCGTGTCATCCCAGTAAGCTCCTTCCTGAAGAACCTCTTGCTGAAGTGAGTGATGCTAACCTTGAGGCGGGATAGCCTGTTTGTTTTCTTTTACAGATGGAGTCCCGAACTTTGAAGGTCCTGTTCCTGATTTTGATGTTAGCGGGATCCGAGGTTGCCAGATTGATTGAACCTGGCCCTCTTTCTGGTGTCGTGCTACAGGATGCGCCTGGTTTCCTGATTACACAGTCCCAGACTGTCACACAGAAAGTTTTTGTGTCCCTAGATCCCCGACATGTTTTACAGAAACATTTTGATTCGTCTGTTGCACGCACCACCAATATACAGCAGTGGTACATAACTCACATGGATTATGCCACTGCAAATGTACAGAATATTTTGGGTCAGTTGGAAAAGATTATGATTCAACCTATCAGACCGGACACTGCTAGACAGAAAAGATTCATAGGACTTGGTGTTGGTGTACTGTTTGCTGCTCTGGGCTCCTTATTTGCTTCCTCGATGTCTATTGCTAATGCTGTCTCTATTAGTAAACTTCAGAGTACTATCCAGGAGTTTAAAGCTGATATGAAAGACATCTGAACTCAGATTCATTCACAGCAAAGTCAATTACAAGCTCATGGTAAAACCATACGTGATACAGTCACTGTGGTTAATCTTCATTCTAAGCAAATCGCTATGACCACTGCGGAATTGTCTATGCTTAAAAGTCTCTTGAACGATGAGCGTACTTTCATGCAGCCCATCCGCGATCTTACTTATGATTTGTTTAGAGAACTAGACAATAGCATCAGTAACTTGATTCAAGGACAGATTCCTGCATATCTGGTATCTCCGGACCTGATTACTGAAGCTTTTGCTAAAATAACCAGAAATCACATCGAACCACTCCAGATCCAGATTGCTTTCCACATGAGGACTGCTATTCCCTTGTATGTCGATGTACCTAATATGGAACTTGCCTTTTTGTTGAACCTGCCTTTCATAGTACCTGATAATGTGTACCAGCTGAAGCAGGTGATTAATGTTGGTACTTGGTCTGAGAATGTTTATCTCCGGGTCGACACTCCCGAATACCTTGCTTACCACTATGATGATCCACGTCAATACCCTCGTGCCTAATCTTGGCATGTGCCAACGCTCTAAAGACATTCATTGGTTATGTCCTGGTAAACCTTTCCTGAAGGACACTTCTACAGCTCTTTGTGGGTTGTCTGCTGAAAATGTGAAAGAACAATGTAAAGTTACCATGACCAAGTTCGATGACTTTTCAGAGACGAAAGTTGCTGTTGTCAACAATGTTTGGCTGGTTAGTACCCCTCTGAGTGAACTCCTGGTCACCATGAATAAACATGACATTCATAATAGAGTTCCTCTACCCTGCAATGTTTGCTTGATTGATGTTCCCAAGAACTCCATTGTTAATGTTGGTGGAGTTTCCTTGTTTTATCTTGATGCTGACCCTGTTTCGACAGAGCTCCAGATTTTGGATGTGTTTCGAGGTCATGAGATTGACTTCACTGCAGCCTTGACCTATCTTTTGGACTATAAGGACTCTCACACAGTTGAACTGTCCATTGACCAGGACGACCTTGCCATTGCTGATTATAACTTTGATTCACGAGATGTGGACATTTTACAAACTGCTTTTATGTCCCATGTCATTGTGCCTGGTCTTTTCTTTCTGTTGGTGCTCCAGTTTCTTCTTTCTTTGTATCAACAGAGACAGATTCGTGCTCTTCGTCGCTCTATGCATCCTGCACCTCTGCTGCCTGCCATGTGTCTGCAGGATTTGCTGGAACGTCACACTTTTGACTAAGTGTCACCATTTTCTTTGAAAGTTATTCATTGCTCTTGATTGAGTAGTGTTTTTTTTTCATAGATAGCATGTGTTTATTTTACTAACTGTTACACATGGCTTCTCCTTACTTTTGAGTGTTCACCTTAGTGTTGCACTAACTCATTATATTGCATCACTGATATGCATTTTTGGTTTGGATACTATATATACTCTTGAGTTTGAAGTTACCATGTCTTATCTTAATTGAGTTGACTTGACTGTATCAATGTCATTTTATTTTGACTTGTTTTATTGCTCGAGTGTGTTCACTATATTATTCCTCATGCAGTATTGTTTTCATGCATTTTGTGCTTGAAGTATTATCCACTTCTCCTGCATTAGTCAATCATTTGTCATTTGGTTCTGACCTGCACGGTAGTACTGCTAGTTAGGCTTTGTCCGATGGAGTGTACTCCCTTGTAGCATCCTCCATTTACAAGGGGGGGGAGATGTAGGGCTGGTACCCCTGCAATTCTACATGCAAATCTCTGGCCTGCTCAGCAACTCAGGCCTGAACCAAACTGCACAAAACAAGATGGATTCTACACTTCACTTTTGCTGTGTTCAGCTATAAGCCTGTCCTTCATGCAACTGCTTGCACAGCGTTTCTAAGTGTGCATGCATACAGAGGCTATTGTCCGTGGCTGGCCTTGGACACTTGTACATGCCCAGAAGTTACATACTGTTGCTTCTGCCTGACTTTTACCATGGCTCCTTTGTTTGCAAGCAGCTGCTCATCATCGACCTTCTGATTCGCTGAGAATACCTCAGACTGCCTGGTGCCCACCAATCATCGGACCTATGACGGAGGATTCTCACACAGAATTATGCATTCTGCGCTGGAAACTTTAGTTAGTTAGTTAGTTAGTTGTAAGTAGGAGAGAGTGAGAGAGAGTTGGGGACTTTCCCCACCTGGACATATAGACTTCTGCACCGGTCCTGCTGCTGTGCACTGCATACCTGATTCCTGAGCCCTGAGCCTTCCGCCAGACGGCCCCTACGTGTGGGCTAGGCCGTCCTCCACAGGTCTGAGATAAGACTTTCACAGATACCTCCAGTTGGGACTTACTGCGGCTCGCCTGACGAGGCTAGAGCCCGCACCAGCTAGAAGCTGCTTCTGAGTGCCAACGGAGCTAAGGTACTGGCTTATCTCTCCTCTCCTGGATGGGCAAAGGGGTTAGCAATATATTTCTTGCTTTTCCTCAGTGCAGAGCGAATCAGTGACGTCTGGTTTACTAATCTGTGATTTATTGCGTTGTCCAAGTGTACATCTGTACCATAACAAATGTCTACCTTATTTTTCTAATTAGCTATATATATGTGTGTATATTTTTCTATTTGGTTGCCTATAATAAAGTCTAATATATCTGCAGACCAGAATTCTTTCGTGGCTCATTGCCAGAATAACTCACCGAACCTTGGGCTGTATATTAGTAGCTATCTCCCCTAGACAACAACAGAGAGTCTAACTTATTTTTGTGCTACGAATATACCCTACAGTTCATGGTCACTATGTGGTAAAATCATCCATGCGGTAAAAAAAAAAATTGTGTTGCTTTCCAGACACAGTAGCCTGCCCTCTTACACACACACAGCAGCCTGCTCCCTCATGCCACACAACACACATGAATACAGCCAGCCTGCACCTCTCTGCCCCACCCTCAAAAATATATGACCAGCCCGCCTCTCCCCACCAGTGTGCATGGCCAGCCTGTCCCTTTCTTTGAGCCACATACACACACATAGTCCTTTCCCCACAGTTTACTGTAAACTGCTCAGAAACACAGCAAAATTGCAGTATAGTTAAAAATTGTAAATAAAGAAATAACCAACTTTCTCTTTCTTTCTTGACCCTACCCCCCTTCCCATAGGCAGCACTTTTTTAACATACACACACGCCTCTCCAGGCACACAAATATTCTCTTTTCACCCATCCACAGGTAGCACTTTTCATCACCCACTCTCATCTCAGAAGCAGTGCTTTTTTTCCCCTTCTTGGCCTGACCCTAACTAATAGCATTTTTTTCTCTTCTGCCCCCCACCCCACCAGAGCAGTAGCACTTCAGCAGCTTTTCCTTACCCGTCCCCCTACAGGCAGTTTTAGCTTTTTTTTCTTTTTGCCTCCCCCCCTCGATACCCTTCATTTTCTCCATCCACAATCCTTTTTTTTTCAGGTTCCCACCATTTGTACCTGGTCTTTTGATCTGGCATGGGCTCCTCCACGAGCAGGGTCGTTAAGTGGGCTACCATGGCAGCATCAATAGGGGGCCCCCCTCTTTAGACTCTGGGGAAGTAGCAGCATTAGGGGGGTGCTGGGAGTATCAGCTAGGAGCCTTGGAGGCTACTATCAGTTGCAGCACTGGGGGAGGTGGTGTCAGTGTGAATGAGCAGCAGTGGTGATGACGTTGGCATATGAGGCTCTCAGTATCCTGAGGCAGCAGAGGAGGTGGGTGGGCAGCCCTGTTAGCCACTGGGCCCTGGCATAAATTTTGCCCAAGTAGCTCCTGCAAAGTGGGAAGGGTGGGCAGGCAGAAAGGGGCCCTATACAACGGTGGTGGAAGCAGTGCAATAAACCTACTTTAACTATTTGCCATGCTGCTCTGTTTTTGTAAGTTCTCCATGGGCCTGGTGACTGTTCCCTGCCAGGCCAAAGTCTCACAAGATTTCAGCCTCGTGGGGAACAGCTGCCAGGCCTGCATTTTCAGCAATGAACTTACAAGAGCGGAGCAACACGACAAACATGATAAAGTAAGTTTGCCACGCTACTGTTGCTGCTGCCGCCGCAAGGGAAGCCTGCATAGTAAAGGGTGCACAACTGCCGTGACAAGGGGGGGCCCTCAGCAAAATTTTGCTTGGAGGCCCCTCATTTAACTTATGCCACTGCCGCGAGGAGGAGTCTTAGCGTCTGCAAAGGGGTGGGGCTTTTCACTAAATTTGCCTAGAGGTATCAAGAGTCAGTATCTGCAGCAGCTCTGTAATAATGGCGCTTAGTTAATGGGCTACTTCATGGCATTTCTAGAATGTATAAACCAGCCTGTTATTGTGCCTGTGTATGACTATAAGGCAGCCAAATGCGATGAGGAAGAGGGTGGCTCTCATGGCACACCAGCAAGTTTACCACAGCACACCGGTTGAAAAGCACTGCGTTAGAGTACCAGTCTGTGCAGTAACTGCTGGGACCATGCTGGGCACCCCCCCTCCCCCAGTAGTAGCATGCAGGGCTACACCTACCTACATATATCTTTTTTTACATTTTTTTAAGAGTTAAATGCACGTTAGTGGCTGAACTCTATTGCACTTTAGTAAAAGTGCCCCCAACTGTCAGAGGAAAGCAGGAAGAGACATACAAATGCTATAATTAAACTAGAGTGACACAGGTCCCAAATCCTCTGTTTTTCCCCCTCAAATTAAGTCCTGTAACTTTTGAGTTTCAGAGTAAACACTGAAATTTAGATGGGATTCAAACTGCTAAATAAAATATAAAGTGTCTCTTTAAAAAAATTAGTGTTTGGCCGGTAGTAGTGCTGGACAAAGCCGTGCAGGAGATTTGCATTTGCTTTCCAGACAAAACTTCTGTGAATTGGTGGTAGGGAAGCTCTAGGGCCAGTATTCACAACTCCTGGGGAGGAAGTCTCAGCCCCACACAATAGCGTACCACTAGACAGGATTCAACAATCATTCATTCATTTATTTGATGTATAGTCTGCAGTTCCCAAAGCTCAGGAAGGATTACAATAATTGCAAGTAATAAAAATGAATACAAAGAAGAAATTAGATCTTACCTGCTAATTGCCTTTCCTTGAGTTCTCTCCGGGCCAGTCCAGGTACATTAGGGTAGTCAACCTCCTTCAGTAGCTGAGGACTGAACACTGAAAGTTTTGCTGACAGCCAATCCAGCTCCCTCTGGTGTCAGAGCCTCAGTCTTCTATTGTCAAAGCAGTAAAACTCTACTCTAACTCTACCACACCACAAACCAAACTCCTAACTCTAGTTATCTAAAAACTACTCCTAAATGTATAAAATCATTCTTTCGTTCATTTTTTTTTTTAAACTCGGAGGAAACCCTCTTAACCCTAGAGGAACCCCCCAAATCCACTTCGACTCCACTTCCAAACCGCCTCCAGCTCCGGCCACTAGGATGCGAAACCCCACTCTAATTCTGATTTAATGGCCGAGCCGCTAGACATGCCGAATACTCGCAGACGAACTGGGTGGGAGCTGGACTGGCCCGGAGAGAACTCAAGGAAAGACAATTAGCAGGTAAGGTCTAATTTCTTCTTCCTATTCGTCTCTCCGGGCCAGTCCAGGTACATTAGGGCAGTACTAAAGCAGTACCTAAATTCGGGAGGGACCTGCGAGCCCCGCCACAATGGCAGAGGCCCCCACCTTAGCATCCCCCCTTGCCTGAACATCCAACCTATAATGTCTTGCAAACGTATGAATCGAGGACCACGTCGCCGCTCGACAGATATCCACTGGCAGAACCAACGCAAACTCCACCCAAGACGCTGCCTGGCCTCTAGTAGAATGCGTTCTGAGCCCTTCCGGAGACGACCTTCCCTGTGCTTCATAAGCCACTCCTATAGCTCGCTTTACCCAATGGGCAATCAAAGCCTTGGTAGTCACTTTGCCTTTACGAGCTCCACCAAAAAGCACAAACAGCCTATCCGACTTCCGAAACGGCTCCGTTTCCCAGAGGTACCTTCACAGCACTCGACAGAGATCCAACTTCCTAAGCGCTGTAGGGAAATCTGACTTAAAGTCTGCCTTGGGTCTGCTTATATATGTATATATTGGCTTTATATGACTGAACTCTTGCCTGGTGAAACTACACAGGAGGATGGATGGCACAGAAGACAAGAAGACAGACAAGAAGACAATAGTATATGAGAGTATATGCTTGCCATAAGAATATGGATGCGGCCTGTTATGGAGAATTCTGGGTAACCATATTCTGCATAGGAGTATGCTAGAATAATGGGCCTGGCATGAGGTTACAGGTCAAGCAAAGATTCAAACAAATGAGCACAAAATACTCTCTGCCTGCTCTCTGCCTGGTTTCAATTAGTGCCAGAAGAAGAAAATACCAGGAAGGTCAGAGGTCACAAGCCATACATAGATAATAGACCTAAAAGCATTCCTAAGCATTTCCAGATGTATAGAGGTCATAGGCCATGTATAGTAAGCAAGTCTAAGTGCAGGTCCAGATGTACACATGTAAGGAGATTCTCCCCTGGGAAACGTGTTGCAGAACCCTGAGGTCCTCCTGCTGACACTTAAGAATGAATGATGGATTACTGAACAGACATTTGAGACAAGAGAAATGTATATAAGGCAATTATTCTTCATGTGAGGGTGGGCAGTATTTCTGCCCTTTCACAGAGAAGGAAGTACTGTCTGCCATTTCTATAGACGGGCTTTTGCTGTTCTGTATGACACTGCTATTTTGTTATGCTGAAATAAAAGTTCTTATAGCAACTGCCGTCTAAGTAATTCTTTGATTGGTGATATTTGGGCAACCGTTGTGGGAACCAGAAGCTACAGCGCTTGATCCATCTTACTCCCTTCCTGCCTAGGAAAGGTCAGAAGCGAGACTGATTGAGTCATGTGAAAACCAGACACCACCTTAGGCAAAAAGGATGGCACCGGCCGCAACACCATCCTAAACTGGAGGTATGGCTCCCTACATGAGAGAGCTTGCAGATCAGAAACCTCCCTTGCAGAACACAACTCCACGAGGAAAGCGGTCTTCCATGATAGTTCTCTGAGATTCACTGCCACCGTCGACTCAAATGGAGGCCGCGTCAAAGCCTCCAAAACTAAGTTCAAATCCCAAGAAGGCACTTCCTGCCTAACCGGAGGCCTAATGTTCCTGGCTGCTCTAAGAAACCGTTGAACATCTGAGAGTGCGCTTCCCTGCACTCTTCCTCTATAACACGCTAGAGCAGCCAGGTGAACCTTGAGAGTGCTGAGAGCTAACCCCTTCTCCAGACCCCTTTGCAAGGACGACAGGATATCTGGCAAACCCGCAGAACAAGGTTTAACGGTACGTTCCTCACACCATGCTTCAAATATGCGCCAAACACGCACCTACGCCAGGGACGTCGATCTTTTCCTGGACCTTAACATGGTGGCTATCACTGACACTGAGTACCCCTGCCGTCGTAACCGGTTCCTTTCAAGAGCCAGGCCGTAAGCAAGAACCGATCCGCCTGCGGCATCAGCACCAGACCCTGGCTCAACAGGTTGCTTCACGTGGGCAGCCTCCATGGAGGTTCCACTAGAAGCCGCACCAGATCTGCGTACCAAGGTTGTCTGGGCCAATCCGGAGCAATGAGAATCGCCTTCCCAATGTATCCCGATACTCTCCGAATGACCCGCCCTATGAGCGGCCACGGGGGAAAGACGTAAAGCAGCTTGCCCAACGGCCAAGGCTGCACCAGGCCATCGAGACCCTCTGACATGTGCTCTCTGCACCTGCTGTAAAACCCGGCCGCCTTGGTATTGACTAGGGTAGCCATGAGATCCATGGCTGGCTGATCCCACCGCACCGTGATGTCATGAAACACTGCCATGTTCAGCTCCCAATCTCCGGTATCCAGAACGTTCCGACTGAGATAGTCGGCTTGGATATTGTCCTTCCCTGCTACATGTGCCGCCGAGAGCGCCTCAAGATGGACTTCCGCCCACTGAAACAATTGCTGACTCTCTTCCAGCAAAAACACACTATCCGTGCCTCCTTGCCTGTTGATGTAGGAAACTGTTACCAAATTGTTGAACACTCGAACCGCTCGCCCTTTGAGTAGACTAACGAAATCCTGAAGCGCGAAGCGCACTGCTCTCAGTTCTAACCAATTGATCGACCAAGTGCCCTCTTGCATCGACCAGGTCCCCTGCGTCACCTGAGATAGACAATGAGCCGCCCAGCCGGAAAGGCGGGCGTCTGTTGTGACCAATACCTATTCCGGGTGTTCCAGTGGCATTCCTTTCTGAAGATGCCCTGGAACCAACCACCACTGTAGACTGTCGCGCACTTCTGGCGGGCATACCAGCCTCCATGACAGAGGATGATCTTGTGGGGACCATTTGGAAAGTAGCGCTTGCTGGAGAGGATGCATATGAGTCCTGGCCCAAGGAACCAGGTCCAAAGCCGCCGTCACGGAACCCAACAACTGCAAGTACCTTCAAGCTGTTTGCACCTTCATCTGCAAGAACGCTCCCACTTGAGCCAAAATCTTCCGCACCCCGTCCTCACGTAGGAACACCGACCCTATCTCCGTATCGAACAAGGCCCCGAGGTATGTCAGTCGCTGCACTGGATGCAAGTGACTCTTTGCTCGGTTGATGACCCAACCGAGCTGTTCCAGGAACTCTACTACTCGTGCTGTTGCTGCTACCGAATCCGCTCAAGACCCTACATGGATCAACCAATCGTCCAGGTAGGGATGTACCTGAATTCCCTCCTTCCGCAGGGCCGCCACCACTACTACCATCACCTTGGTGAATGTCCGAGGCGCCGTGGCCAGACCGACCGGCAACGCCCGAAACTGAAAATGGTCCATGGGAACAGTAAAGCGCAAAAACCTTTGATGATCCCCTCTGATCGGGATGTGCAGATAAGCCTCTGTTAGGTCTATGGAAGAGAGCACATCTCCAGGCTTTACCGCCCGAATAACCAACCGTAGGGTTTCCATTCGAAAATAAGGCACACTCAAACAGCGGTTGACATGCCTGAGGTCCAGAATTGGCCGAAAAGAACCTTCTTTCTTGGGGACTACAAAATAAATCGGAGTATCGACCTAAGCCATACTGGTCTCGGGGCACCGGCACTACCACCTGAAGCCGCAACAAACGCTGTAGCGTGTCGTTCACCGCTGTCCTCTTTTCTTGAGGACCACACTGAGACATCACAAAGGCTTCTGGCACCAGATGGGCGAACATCAAAGCATACCCCTCGCGGATAATCTCCAGTACCCACCGGTCCGTAGTTATGGAGGCCCAGACGGGGAGAAACTCCCGTAACCGCCCTCCTACGGAGATCTCCGCCTGGACCAGCCGACCTTCATTGAGGCTTCCTAGAGGAGTTCTGCTGAGCGGCAAAATAGCCTCTGCCAAACCCCCTGGCTCCTTGAAAGGACTGCCCCCTGGCCACGAAACGACCTCTTTGATAAGGCGCACACCGAGACTCTCAGAACCTGCGAAAAATCTCTACCTTGACCTCTCTGCATAGGACCCAGCTCTGCAGCTCTTGGTCGGTCCTCTGGAAGCCGACCCCCTTTGGAATCTCCCAGGTCCTTCACAAGGTTCTCCAATGCCTCCCCAAAGAGCAATTTGCCTTTATAGGGAAGCTTACTGAGACACGACTTAGAAGAGGCATCCGCCGCCCAATTCCTTAGCCAGAGAAATCTTCTAGCAGCAATCACTGATGCCATGGCCTTTGCCGATATCCTCACCAAATCATAGAAGACGTCCGCTAAAATAAGCTGCAGCCGACTCAAGCTTTGCTCCTTCCGAGGAAGATTCCTCCACCTCATCCGGGCCTGGTTCCCCCTGTAGCAAACGGATAGAGGCTCTTGAAACATATGCTCCACAAATAGAGGCCTGCAGCGCCAGAGCACTGGCATCAAAAGCCTGCTTTAAAAGCACCTCTAACCTGCGGTCCTGAAGATCTTTAAGCACTGTACCCCCCTCCACTGGGATCGTCGTCTTGTTGGTGACCGCAGAAACCAGTGCATCCACTTTTGACATTCGCAACAACTCCTTCTCCTCCTGTGGCACCGGGTAAAGACGCCCAATGGTGTGGCTCCCTCTTAGGGTAGCCTCCGGGCATTCCCATTCAGAATCTATCATCTGTTTAATCACTCTGTGAATTGGGAAACAGCACTGTTCTGCTTTAAACCCCTACAACAAGGGGTCCTCTAGGAGCTCCTGCTGCACCGCAGGAACAACAATGTTCAATGCTGATGCGATAAGAGCTCCTAGCTCTTCCTTGCGAAACACCCTGAACACATTCGGGTCTTCGCCTGGCACAATCTCACCTTCCTCTAACTCCACTGGCCAAGAATCCAACACTGCTTCAGAAAGGATCTCTCCTTCTTCCGCTAGCTGAGGAACAGAGACTTGTGCCCCAAAGCTATCAAAGCCTGTCTCCGCACTCTTGTCCTTCCCTGAGTCTGACTCCTGGAATGCCCCTCTCTGTGTCTCTATCAACCCGGGAGCAGATGGCACGCCTGAAGCCTGAGGCATCTTCAAGAAATAAGCCTTATGCATCGCTAAAATAAAGTCAGCAGGAAACAAAGACTAAGTTTCCCTGCACGTCAGGCAACTGCTGCTGGCCTCATACCTCAGAAGAAGGTGCCCTGGCTGATTTTGACTTCTTTTTTCCTGACTTGGCCAACCGTGCAGGAGAAACAGCAGGCTCCGTCAAAATGGCTGCCGTTCCCGCTTTTTCTACTGAGCCCTGAGGGCCCTCCACTACATCACCCGAAGCCAGTTTGCGCTCCATTAGCTGTGCCTACCCTGTCTCACCAAAATCGCACGAACGGCCGGACCCGCTCCTGATCAGCACGGCGGTTTAAATACCAGAAAGCCCGTTGCCGACGCCGGTATCCGATCACCAAGCAAACCACCGAAACAAGCCTCCACGCTGACCTAATGTCCGCGGCGACACACTAAACATCTCTGCCTGCACACATACCTGTCATGTTGTCTAAGTGCTAAGAGGGCATCGGAGCTTTCGATCTCCGGTTTCCCGCTGCTAGCGGACCTCGGAGCTGAAGCTGATCGCAGGCGAAGAAGTGAATCCTGGGCTCCCAGGTCCTTCCCCAGTCCCCGGAGCGACGAATTCCCCAAACTGAGGCAGGCTCTGTCTCACGTGCTGCTAAAAACCACCGTTAGGCAGCTGGGGATCGTCTTACTCCTTTTCTTCTTTTTTTTTCCCCAACTTTAAGTAGACTTCCTCTGTAATATTGCCCTGCTAGGACAACAGAGTAAATATCTCTGTTTCTTCCTTTCCCTCTTTATTTTTTTAGGGGGTTTTTTCCCACAACTTCTAAGGCCCTACTGCCTAGTTCCTATTCGTTTCTCCTGGGAGCCTGTCAGCCACATGTCCTATTCAGCTGCTGAGGACTGAAAGACTGAGGCTCTGACACCAGAGGGAGCTGGACTGGCTGTCAGCAAAAATGGAAATTACACTAACCTGGTAATTGTAGTTCCTGCAGGATCCAGTTTAGTCCTCCACAATCGGGTACTGCCCCTCTCACTGCAGCCTGTAGACTGGACCAATCAAATCTTCTGTAGTACATATCCAGCAGGAGCTCCCAGAAGCCCCCCAGTGTACTAGTAACAAAGCATACTGAACGAAGCAACACATCAGATTATTATCAGATTAACATTAAACCTTGTACTTCCCCCCTGGAATAACCAACTCCCTCCCCAAACGAGGAAGTCAGAACACTGCACGGCGCCGGAATCGACGCCCCTAAATTGACACAGAGCTCCCCCCAGGTACTAAGGAGCTTACGGAACCCCAAAAGAAAGGGAAGAGCCATAGCTATAAGCACGACTGCCGCTAAGGTCCGAACGGGACGCAAAACTATCTTAGAATCTCCCGCTCGGGATAGCGCGCCGCAAGATCATGCAGATATTCGGGAGGGAAGGAGGACTAAACTGGATCCTACAGGAACTACAATTACCAGGTTAGTGTAATTTCCATTTCCTGTGCGGATATCCAGTTTAGTCCTCCACAATCGGGATGTAACAGAGCAGTTAAGACCGGGCGGGACCTTGTAGGCCGGCGCGCAAAACCGCCGAACCAAAACAGGAATCCCGAGCCGCTGACACATCCAAGCGATAGTGCCTGCTGAAAGCATGCAGAGACGACCAAGTGGCCGCTCTACAGATCTCCGCTGGTGGAACCAGACCATGCTCCGCCCAAGAGGCCGCCTGAGCCCTAGTAGAATGAGCCCGGAGCCCCTCCGGAACCGGCCGCCGCTGCAACAGATACGCGGAGGCGATCGCTTCTTTAAGCCATCGAGCAATGGAGGCCTTAGCCGCCGCCTCCCCTTTCCGTGCACCACCAAAGAGCACAAAAAGCCGATCAGTCTTCCGAAATGACTCGGTAGACTGTAAATACCGACGCAGCGTGCGGCCCACATCAAGCCGGTGAAGCCCCTTGTCCACCGACTCGACCGAGTCCGCCGAAATCACTGGTAGAAATACTGCCTGATTCAGGTGAAAAGGAGACACCACCTTTGGCAGGAAGGAGGGAACCGGACGGAGCACAACCCGCTCCGCAGAAAAAGACAAGAAAGGTTCTCGGCATGACAAGGCCTGTAGATCCGAGATGCGCCGTGCCGAGCAAATGGCTACCAGAAAAACCGTCTTCAACGTGAGATCCTTCAAGGATGCCCTCCGCAAGGGCTCAAAGGGTTCCCGAGCCAGGGCCCGCAGAACTAAATTCAAATCCCACGGAGGAATCACCGCTCTGCGGGAAGGCCGCAAATGAAACACGGCGGTCAAGAAACGCCGCACATCCGCATGAGCGCCAAGAAGGCGGCCCAAAACCTTGCCTCTATAGCAAGAGAGCGCGGCCAACTGGACCTTCAGGGAACTGGCCGCGAGACCCTTCTCGAAGCCATCCTGCAGAAAGCTGAGCACGACGGGCACCGAGACCGTCGCCGCCCGAACTCCACGCCGGGAGCACCAGTCCTCAAAAATTCTCCAAATTCGAACATAAGTAAGAGAAGTGGACGACTTTCTTGCCCGCAGTAAGGTGGAAATCACCGCGGGCGAATAACCCTTCTTTTTCAGCCGAGCCCTCTCAATGGCCAAACCGTAAGCGAGAACCGAGCCACCTGGGGCATCCGCAAGGGGCCCTGAAGAAGAAGATCCGGTAGCGCCGGAAGGCGCCACGGCACGCCGTCTCGAAGCCGAACGAGGTCGGCATACCAGGGCCTCCGGGGCCAATCCGGAGCCACCAGCAGCACCCGGCCCTGATGGCCCTCGATGCGCTGGACGACCCGACCGATCAGGGCCCACGGGGGGAAAACGTACAGCATCCCGGACGTCGGCCACGGCTGAATGAGAGCGTCGAGTCCTTCGGACATCCGCTCCCGCCGTCTGCTGAAGAAGCGACTTGTCTTGGCCGACTGGAAGGTCGCCATGAGATCCATGATGGGCGGACCCCACCGCCGAACTATCTGCGCATACACCTGAGGATTTAACTCCCACTCTCCGGGGTCCACCCGCACTCTGCTGAGAAAGTCGGCCTGGACATTGTCCGCGCCTGCAATGTGCGCCGCCGAGATCGCCGGCAGCCGAGTCTGCACCCAGCTGAACAAGGCCGTCGCTTCGGTTTCCAGGGCCACACTCCCTGTGCCCCCTTGGCGATTGATGTACGCCACCGTGGTCGCATTGTCCGACCAGACTCGGACCGCCCGGCCCAGGAGCAGAGGTTCCAGGGCCATCAGGGCTAGTCGGACCGCCCGAAGCTCGAGGCGGTTGATCGACCAAGACGCTTCCTGCGAGGACCACACCCCCTGCGTGAAGCGGGTCTCGCAGTGTGCTCCCCAGCCGACTAGGCTCGCATCCGTAGTGAGGGGGACCCACAGAGGAGGCTCCAAGGGAATTCCCCGCGTCAGGTTCTCGGAGGAGAGCCACCACCGAAGCGACCGCCGCACTGCCTTCGGGCAGGGCAGTCTCTTGTGCAAGGAATCGCACTGGTTGGACCAGCGACGAAGGAGCGCCCTCTGTAGCGGGCGCATGTGGAACCGCGCCCACGGAACCACCTCTAAGGTCGCCGCCATCGTTCCGAGAAGCCGTAGGTACCACCACGCCGACGGAGCGGGCATCCCCCGAAATAGTCGGACAAGAGCCCGCAACGTCAGGACGCGGCGCTCGGGAAGGCACACCAGCCCCCGAGCAGTGTCGAAGCGCACCCCCAGATACTCCAGGTCCTGCGAGGGCCGCAGACAACTCTTTCTTTCGTTCACCACCCAGCCGAGGGATCGCAGCAGAGCTACCACCCTGCTCGTGACCCGCAGGCACTCTCGACCGGATTTTGCTCGTATCAACCAGTCGTCCAGGTAAGGATGGACCAAAATGCCCTCCTTGCGCAAGGCCGCCGCAACCACCACCATCACCTTTGTGAAAGTGCGCGGGGCCGTAGCCAAGCCGAACGGCATGGCCCGGAACTGAAAGTGGCCCCACGGGAACGCGAAGCGGAGAAACCGCTGATGGGCTGGGTGTATCGGAATGTGCAGATAGGCCTCGGTAAGATCGAGGGACGTCAAAAACTCCCCCTTTCGCACCGCTACAATGACTGACCGCAGGGTTTCCATGCGGAAATGCGGCACTCTGAGCGCGCGATTCACGCCTTTGAGATCCAAAATCGGACGCAGAGAGTCGCCCTTTTTGGGTACCACAAAATAGATGGAGTAGCGACCAGCGCCTCTTTCCAAGGGAGGCACTGGAACCACCGCTCCCAGCGCTAACAATCGAGCCAGGGTCACGCGGATGTCCCTCGTCTTTTGCTCGCCCCTGCAGGGAGACAGAACAAAGGAATCTGGAAGTGGGAACGCAAATTCCAGAGCGTAACCCTCCTCTATAATTTGTAGCACCCAGCGATCCGACGTTATTTGGGCCCAAGAGGAAAGAAAGTCGCGCAAGGGACCGCCGACAAGCGGTCCTCCCTCCAGAGCCTGCCTGGCGTCATTGTGGCTTGCGTCCAAAGGAAGAACCCGATGAAGAGCCGGCTGCAGAGAAGCCTCTGCCGGCTCCCCTGAAAGCCCGAAATCCTTGGCTACGGGCTCCAAACCGGCCCCGCTGCGAGGACCACTGGCGGGAGGGCCGAAACCTGCGCTGATCCCGAAAGGATCCCCGCGCCGACGAGGTGGACCGGTTGGACCTTGGTTTATCCTCCGGAAGCCGGCCCCCTTTGGACTCACCGAGATCCTTTACCAATTTCTCGAGAGCCTCCCCAAATAATAATCTGCCCTTAAACGGCAGCTTACTGAGGCGGGCCTTAGAAGAACTGTCCGCCGCCCAGCTGCGCAACCAGAGGGACCGGCGCGCTGCTACCGCGGATGCCATACTGTTAGCCAACGCGCGGATCAAATCATAAAACAGATCCGCCAGGTAAGCCGAGCCGGACTCCAGCCGGGTCACCTCCACCAGACCCTGCTGGTCTAGTCCGGGGCTCGAGCGCAGTTGCTGTGACCACCGCAGACACGACCGAGCCACCCAAGCCCCACAGATAGAGGCCTGCAATGACACGGCATCCGTATCGAAGGTTTGCTTGAGCAAGTTATCAACCTTCTTATCCTGCCCGTCCTTGAGGGCCGCCGCCCCCTCAACCGGGATGGTGGTTTTCTTGGTCACTGCGGAGACCGCAGCATCCACCCGGGGGGACCTGAACAAGTCCCTGTCCTTGTCAGCAAGAGGATAAAGCCGATTCATGGTCCGAATCCCCTTCAAACCGGATTCCGGGTGCTCCCACTCCGCCTGGATCATCTGATCCACCACGCGGTGGACGGGAAAAACCACCTGGGCATCCCTGACTGCTTGAATCAGAGGATCCTCAAGACCCTCCTCCTCCAGGGACCGCACCGCTGAAAGGTTTAGCGCCTGAAGGGACTCCGTGACCAAAGGAACCAGCTCGTCCCTACGGAACACTCGAATGACCCGAGCCTGATCTTCCGGCCCAGGGATCTCCCCATCCTCCAAATCCTCCGCTTCAGTCTCAGGATCGCCCTCTGCCTCGGAATCCAGGAGACCCAGGGCGTCCTGCTCTTGTCCCCCCAACCGAAGCCGCTTGCCCCCGGGCGGTGAGGGACACTGAGCCGCCCCCAAGGACCCCGAGGGGAGGGAGGGGGCCAGACAGCCGGCAACTGTCCGGACCTGCTCAGGCGAAATGCCTGATGCATGAGGAGTACAAAATCAGGGGAGAAGTCCATAGTTGAGGCAGCAACAGCCGCCTGCTGGAGCGCAGCCACTGAACCGCTGGCCGGAGGAACCGAGCCAGACTGAGGGATGCTTGGAGAAAGAACGCTGTCCCCGGAAGTAGAAGCATCCCCAGGGGTAGCCTGTTCCTGAACATTCACAGATTGCTCTAACTCAGAGGGCACTGCAGCACAGCCCCTGCAGATGCCAGAGTCAGTCCCTGCCGTCCTGCGGGACCCACAAATCACACACTGGGGCTTGGAAGCCATCCCAAGGCCACCTCTGCCCAGGGGAATAGAATAAGACAGCCACAGGAAAGCCCACACCACCTGGGCAATCCTATGCAAATCAGCCCCGATTTAAAAGTAACTTAACTTTTTTTTTTTTTTTTACAAGAAACAAAATATATCCCAGGATCCCTGGGGGGCCCTGAGCAAAATCGCCAGAAAGAGGAACCCCAAAAACGCTAGGGGAACCTGTGCACAGCGATCAAAAATGCCTGGAAAAGCACTTTTAAAATCCAAAATGGCCGCCGCACTTTTTCACCCGCGGTAAAAAACGGCGCGAAAATATAAAAACCACCAAATAATATGGAAAACAAATAAAACGACCCTCTAATACAGGGCACACGAGCAGATTGAATAAAAACTGCCAAATGGGCTCAGGAGAGCCTACAGAAACGCTGGCATCCCAGACAGAGCATTGCACACAAGAAAGAAAAAATGAAATGCAAACTCCTACCAGCTCAGGAACAGAAGATTCAGCCACAATCTCCCAGTACCAGGCACTGCCTTATAGGTATGGCAATTCCCCGTCCTGTCTAGGGGAAGCTCACCCAGGGCTGATAAAATGTGCTAGGCAGGCAACAGCAGCCAGCAGGTCTGACTTTCTCCTAGTCTCCTGTGGCACAGCTCCAGGGAGACAGGCTTCTTTTGTCTTTCTTATTTTTAAAGGCACAGCTAGCTACCAAAAACAAAAATAGTAGAGAAATGCCCCAAAACAAACCCTAAAAACAACTAACTAGTGTTGCTCCTGCAAAGGTCACTAAGTGTGCCCAGAGGACACACTTTTACGTCTACACACTGCAACGAGACTGGACACACTGGGGGGCTTCTGGGAGCTCCTGCTGGATATGTACTACAGAAGATTTGATTGGTCCAGTCTACAGGCTGCAGTGAGAGGGGCAGTACCCGATTGTGGAGGACTAAACTGGATATCCGCACAGGAACTTTCAGTGTTCAGTCCTCAGCTGCTGAAGGAGGTTGACTACCCTAATGTACCTGGACTGGCCCAGAGAGACGAATAGGAATGTAATAAAATAGACAAGCCACAGACATCAAGTGTACAAAATGTGTCAAAGTAAAACAGAAAAAATACAAAATACAACAAACCCAAGACATCATAGGTCCAAAAGATGCCAAGATGAGCACAGTAAGTAGATGTCCAGCTAAAATCATGAGGTAACCAAAGATCATTGACTCATGAAATTATTGCCCGATCTTAATAAAAAGATCAGTGGAAAGAGATCCAGTAGAATGAAAATAGTATTTCTAACATTTTGCCAAATGAATGTCTAATGATGTATGTGTACTGTGTTTCAAAGTGGGATATGACCTGTGAACCCCTCCCCATTTAAGGCTGTCACTGTAATGACAGGATTTCTTTTTTTCACTTTATTTTTAATTGCATTTAAATATAACTTCAAGAAGTTTGACACAGTATAGCAGCATAATCCACATATAACAAAAAATGCAAAGAAACTCCCATCTCCAGTAGCCCACAAAATGAGAGACCCAAGAATCAAAGCACAGAGAATAGAAACAAAAAAATCCAAAAGAAATTATCCAAGACCAACACCTATCGATTGCAATACATCCATCGTCCTCATCTAAATACTGGAACTTTGAACAGGACCCATCCTCAGATTCAAGAAAACATTTTAACTGTGAAGTTCAAGAGTAACACACTGTTGTACCGATAATTAAGCAAAAGCTCTCCCCCTCCACCACTGCATGCAGCTCTTCCTGCATGGAGAGAAACTGCCTCTTGCCTGTGTTTTTCTAGAAACATCCTGAAATACCCAAACATAACAAAGGTGGTATATCAAGCACCAATAAACTATAACTATAAAGGCCCTTGGATTTGGCCAGGAACAAGTCACTGGAGACTTTGGGCAAGAGCTGTTTCAGCAGAAGAGAGAAAGTCAAGACAACTGCGCTGAACCGCATATGCAAGTACTTTAGAAATAAGGGGGAAGAGGGAGATGGGTCAATAATAAGAAGGACAGGTAGGGTCTAGTGAGGGTTTCTTGAGGAGAAGTGTAACCTGACAAGAACTTATCCTGCTCATTAACAAGTGTTATTAAAACAGATACTATTTTAGGATATTATGCCTTAGTGAAGAAATGGGTTTGAGTTTAATACAGTAAAGCTTACCTTGTCCAAACGTACCAGTAGTTAATTAGACTTGAAATAGCCATGTAGCAAACACAAATTACTCCGGAAATCGCGATGGAGAGGGCAGCCAATCCACACAGGACACACAGCAAAGCTATACCACCTACTGATATTACTACACCTGGTAATAACATATAGAATAAGTCAAATACCTCAAGGTAACTACAAACAACATCAGAAACACATATGAAGTCTGTGAATTTCATTCACCAAGCATTCTTGACTTTGGTAATAAAGCTCACAGGGTCAAAATGAAACAAGCAAATATAAAAAGACAAAGGAACTCAAAATTATATTGTTGGGTTAAAGGAAAACAATCATATTTCTCCTCACAGAAACTTAGAGTTGTTTGGAACCACTTTTATGTGCATACAGCACAGAAACGAATCTTGTTGATCAACTTCCAAAGGGGCCATAGGAATAATTACTGGATTTGTTCAGTTTTAGGATTACTTCATGGCACTATCATGACCATTTCTATTCCATGAGATAATAAATTATGTTTAAAAAAGGGAAGCACACATCAGGATCCCTGTCACAAATAACAGAAAATCTAGAAACCTCTTTATAACATAAAACTGTCTTGCAGCGGGAAGGTCCACTGTATTTAATTTAGATTCATAAGGCAGAGGCAGATTTACAATATAGTATCTGTAATATTTGCTTTTACATCCTGTCCTCACAAACACACAATGAACCGGTTTAGTTAAAATGCTCTTCTGCATAATTGTCCCTGAGATCACCACCAAGCAAGTCTCAAGAAAGGGGCTTGAAAATGGTTTAACCTACTACAGTGTAGTCAAAGACCTTTCAAGAGCTCTTAGAAATTAACTTTGGCAATCCAGCTACGAAATCTAACATGCATAAGGCCCTATTGCCAATGGAATGGACGATATACTGCGAAGATGGTAATCAGATTTACTTGCTCCTTCTACAGGACTTGATTTTTATGTTTTTTTTCTTTAATGGAAGGAAATGGGGATAGGCATTTTTATTTTTATATTGATTTTTATTTTCTTTTTAGATTATTGTATGTTTTATGATGTTAATTATTTCTTATGCTGTCTGTAAACAGCTTAGAATACTAAAGAGGTGGTCTATAAACTGAATGTATTATGAATCTAGTGGTCAATTACTGGACTATAAAAAGGAGACAGAATATATGATACAAAATATTAGGGGTATGTTTACCAAAGCGCGAATGGCTTTTGCAGCTAGTGCTGAACGATAGCTGCAAAAAGCTGGCTTTAGCTACAAATGTCCCACATTATCTCCCCTGCAGATACCGTGGAGAAAACGCAGGAATGTGGGGCTTAGTTTTATGGATGCAGCCATTGCTACCCATTGAGGTAGGAATAACTGAATCCACAAAACCTGAAAAAAGTTCAGCTGCCGCAAGATGTCATGCCAATGGCAGCTACTTGCTATCGGAACGCCCACTATCTGTCCACATCCCACCCATTCTAAACACCCACAGCGCGAAATGCAGTTATCTTGGAAAAAGGCACACAGTATTTGTAAGAATGGATTGAAAATCTTGCTTATTTGTGGGAATCTGAATTGCTTAGAGCAAGGGCTCACAAAAATTTCAGTCGTCATTTTGGATAACATAAGTATTCTGGAGATTCTTCTGACAGCCCCAGCCCCAAAAGGTCAACGTGAGCCCCAAATCTACCCAGTCAGCATGAAAGTAAGGCGTGCTGAGTAGGAAGTATTCATCATACTCTAGCAGCTGTGGGGATCTCCACTGCACTAGTGGTGGTGAGCAAGGATATTTGAGAATATACAAAGCACCGTGGGTCTACTGGAGTCTCCTTTGGGGTGCTGTGAGGGAAGGGAACACAGTGACAGGCGCAGTCGGCGTAGTATTAAGTATGGTGGCACTGTACTACACAAACCTCCTTAATAAAGAGAAGAGGGATGAGTTCGGACTGAGAGTCTTTGAAGAGCTAGGTAGAGTCTTTTCAGGTGACAGAGGTGACTTGGGATGACCTGTCTGTGTTGTCTCCTGGAAGGTTCGTTAGGTGCTGGGGACTCCTGCAGGTGAAGATGTTTTAAAGTCCTGCCTGTCGGGCCTGCGCCTGAGGGCCTCGCCAAAGGGCTCTTTGGCTTGGCTCTTAGGTGCGGGCCCGACAGGCAGGGATCAAACCGAACCCCTTAACCAGCACAGCTTCAGTGTTCTGTGTATGAATACACTGAATATCCTATGAAAGAGGTCACTGCAACTCAAACGTTCTGTCTCACCAACCCATCACGGGCTTGCCATCAACTAGCCTGAAGGAGCGAGTCACATCAACCACGAGCAGCCCCCTCAGCACAAGTATAGTCAACAGGAAACTGTTTGAAGATCAACGTGAAGGATTGGTGCTCCGGTCTCAAGGTCTTTCTTGTCAAATACCTATATAACAGATGTTTAGATACCTTGCTCTACAATGTTAATCAATTAGTGTATTTGAATACATCGTATATATTGTAGAATGTCTCATACTGCTATTATCTAGCTAGCCTTCCTGAAGGCAAGTGGCTTGTGTATCTTTCATGCACTCTCCTGTTTAGCCTGATAGCCTGAGTATACCATTCCTGTTTCATACTCCCTGCTGTTTTGAGCAGATATTTACCCTGTTAACAGGCTGATTGTCTGATCTGTACTCATTGCAAATTGATTCTGTTTTCCACCATATCACTCTTACTTTCTTTACATTATTGTACGCTATATCTGCTAGACTACCTAACCAATTTAGGTATAGCGACAATCCTCTAGTGAGTTGCTTACAACGCCTAGCGCACCAAGATGGAACACCCCAGCCCTGCCATACTTGGCCTTTTTTTTCCTATTCACTAGTTGGCTTCCAAGCTCTCTAGCCCTAACTCCTTCTTACAATCAGATCCCGATCCTACATAGCCATGGGAGAAGATGGGCAGGTACATCTCATCATAATGTAAATTGGGACACACGATCGCATCACCCCCATCTACTACACATTGCACGCCAACACTCTACGAAAGCTAAACAGGACAAAAGCCCCTACCCACGAAATCTAAAATGTGCTCACATCAATGCCCGCTCAATCCGTAAGAAGTGGCCAGTGATTGCAGACATAATATCCCTCCATAATCTCGACATCCTCATGGTCACCGAAACATGGCTATCTCCCGAAGATAATGTCATACTCAATCAGCTTCTCCCCTTTAATTTCTCAGCATACACAGGCACTAGATAAAACAGGAGAGGAGGTGGTGTTCTCATCCTCAGCAGAACAGAGCTCCATTTCCAGCTAGTTGACTCCACTAGTACAAACCACTTGAAAACAGTCTCCATTTCCAACAGGATCTGCTCTATAAGTCTGCTTTATAGAGCTCCCTTCGCCTCCACAGAGGACCTCCCAACTATTATAAACCTTGCATCCAATATCCAGAATCCAAATACACCAAATTGGATTCTAGGTGATTTTAACCTGCCAGCGCTTCAGGATAACCATTCTTCTACCTTTCTTGAAGCCCTCGATATTCTAGGATACAAGCAATTAGTAATAGAACCCACTCATGTGAAGGGAAATACACTAGATCTCATTTTTGCTCCACAGACAGTTTCTGACCAACTCCATGACACCGTGTTGTCCATAACTTCTGTGCCATGGTCAGATCACAAACTCATCATTTTCCAGATTCCCACTCATGACAGGCAATCGAAGATCAACAGAGCTCCAAGTAATCCCCCTAAACTACCTGCTAGAAGTTTCCGCCCATTCAATAAAAGATCTGATCCTGACAGAAACGGGCTCGCTCCTTAATGAGACCACCATGGACCTGGAGGAGCTGATCACTTGCTGGAACAATAACCTCAGTGCGATTGCACTTCGTCAGCCACCTAACAAGTCATCAAGGAAAAGACCTACAGCCCCATCATACACAGCTGAGCTAAAAGCATCACTCAAGTTACTACGGAAGCTTGAGAAGCGTTGGCGAAGGTCTCATTCCATTCAAGACCAGACAACATACATCCACCAGCTAGCCGCCCACCATGAAGCCATCACAAAGAAAATGAAACAGCACCACACAGACACCCTGAAATGCTCGCTAAATAAACCTCATGATCTGTTTAACCTTGTCAAGTCTCTATCCAAGGAGCCAACACCTGAGCACCAATGTGAAATTAATCCGCAGGAGTTTGCCACCTACCTACAATCCAAGTTATGTCAGATAAATAAAACTTCAATTGGTGTCTCCTCCACAGACCAAGGGTGTACAACATGTGCAACATCTTTAACGTCTTTCTTGACCCCTTCCAAGAAATGCATCGAAGATACTATCATGAACCTCAATACCACTACTGCGCAAACAGATCCTTGTCCGGCTTTTTGGATAAAGGAACTGCACAGTGATCTCAGTCCGATAATAACGAAAATAATGAACCTATCTTTCACAAGTGGTTACTTCCCATCTGCCCTCAAACACACGTTGATCAGACCTCTGCTAAAAAATAGTAAACTAGACCCCCAAAAGGTAGACTCCTACAGACCTATTTCAAGTATACCTTTTCTTGCAAAGTTAATCGAAAAAGAGGTGCAAAGGCAGTTACAAGACCACATCGACTCTGCTGCTCCACTAGATCCATGCCAACATGGATTCAGGGAGTCACATGGAGTGGAAACACTCCTTACCACCCTTTTCAATAATATAACCACCGGCATTGAGAGCATCCGTCAGGGTTTTGCACTCATTTTCCTAGACATTGCTGCAGCCTTCGACTCAGTAAATCATGAGCTTCTCCTAGGACGGCTAAAAGAGAAGGGCATCTGCGGAACAGCACTGGATTGGTGCAGATCATACTTGTCTGGTAGATGGCAGCACGTACGATCAGGCGGAACATCAGAACTGTTTCATCAAGGTCAAGGAGTTCCTCAAGGATCCTCCCTATCGGCATTGATGTTCAACATATACATGCAACCCATCTGCAACATCATCCAAGCTTTCAATGTCAGTTGCATGGTATATGCTGATGATGTCCTGCTCTATATGCCTTTCTCCATAGATCAAGTTGACCTCTCTCCTTTGACCAACTGCTTCAATGCCATATCTGAATGGCTCTTGTCACAAAACCTTCGAATTCAGCATAAGAAAACTGAGGTGCTCTTCATTACGAGGAACCCGAATTTCAACCCACCCCAATACTTGAAGGTGAAAGAAGCTGATCTTCAAGCAAAACCCACAATTCGTTACCTGGGAGTTACACTGGATCAAAACCTTGACATGAAAGCACACATCGCTAATACTGTCAGAGCAATCTATTTCAAGATCCGTTCACTCAGACATCTGCGCCCCTTGCTTGAACCCGAAGATTTTCGGACAATTTACCAGGCTCTGATAATACCACACTTTGATTATGCCAACGCCATATTACAAGGTCTCCCCCAAGCCACTTTGAACCCCTTGCAACTTGCCATGAATAGTGCTGCGAGGGTTCTCCAGGGTTCATCTAAGAGAGACTATGTGACGCCCCTTCTAAAGCAGTTACACTGGCTCCCTGTACATGCCAGGATTTTCTTCAAAACTGTGCTGCTGACATTCAAAGCAGTAAATAAACTCTTCATCTTCAATATTTGACCTTATCCAAACAACAGCTCCTAATAGACCAAGAAGATCCACAGCGATAAATATGCTAGATGTGCCGAGAGAATTAACAAGATGCACCTCGACAACTGCAAACAGGGCCTTCAGACTCTGCGCCCCAAGATTCTGGAACTCATTACCATCAAACATCAGGGCAATCACTAACCTAACCCAGTTTAGGAAGGCCCTTAAACACTTCCTTTTCCTCAAATACTTCCCAGAGAGCAGTGAATCTCATCCCCATTCAAATACGTACAACTGTGCCACCACACCCTATCAGCCAGGTGACCACACCATGCAAAGAATCCCTGACCATTAAATCATCCTCTTGCTATGTCTTTATATGACACCATTGTGTAAATAGTTACTTTTGTTATCCAAGTTGGTTCCCCTGTTAATTGTAAACTCAGACTTATGTACCCTGTCTGATTGTTATGTTCTATGTAAACCGCGCTGATGCTGAATAGTGCGGTATAGAAGAAATTGTAAATAAATAAATAAATAAAATAAATACCTGCAGCGGTGTCCTTACTGGATGACGTGTGTTTTGACTTATTTTGTTTTGCACCCAGTGGATTATAGTTCCTGCACCGCTTGTGACAACTGCGGGGAGGTGGGGGGGGATGGGTTAGAGCCGCCAGCCTGAGAACGCAGGCTCTGGGCAGATACAAATAAAGCTGGAGCCGGTAGGGAGTCTGCCTCTTGACACGCAGCTGCCCTATCTGGCTCTGATCATGCCTGGTCTGGGCCCGATGGAGCAGGTCTTGTTGATGTGCCAGAGTGAAGCATGGTCTTCTGTTGTGTTGTCCGGCAGGTGCTCCAGAGTATCAGGAGAAGCGTTACCGTGCTCAACGGCAGCTGAGGACAATGACAGAGAGGGTGCTTCAGCAGTCATCAATGTTTTCCTTGTGAGGTGTTTAAGAGATGCCAGGCACATAGATTCAAAGGGGGCATTTCATGAGCTCTGTGGGAACAAAATTAAGGCCCCATGCTGGTGTGGGTGGCTTGATGAACCCTTTCATAAACTTGGACACCAAGGGGTGGGAGGAGATTGGCTGGACACCACTGCTGCTATGGCAGGCTGCAATGGCAGAGAGGCGAAAGTGGACTGAGCTGGTTTGGCAACCTGAGCTGGATAAATGCAGAAGGTATGAGAGAACTGCGCTGAGGGAACAGGAAACTAGATCATCGTTCTGGGATTTTACCCACTGCATGAAACATGACCACTTCTGATGGTAAAACCTTAGGGTGGAAGGTTTCCTGGATGCAAAGATGACTTCCCAAATGTCAGAGACAGTCATATCCCCTATTAGATGCATTAATCTCCAGGCTACTAGAGAGAGGCTGCAGAGGTTGGGTTGTAGCAGCTGGCCTTGCTTCTGCATTAGGAGAAAAGGATGTGCTCTAAGTAGGATCAGGGTTGCTGCACCATGGTCAAAAGGTGAGAAAACAATACTTGGCAAGGCCACTGTGGGGCAATGATAATCAATGAGACTCTGTCCTCCTGAACCTTTAGAAGAACTCAGGAAATCAGAAGAAAGGGCGGGAAAGCATACCGAAGCCCATGGTTCCAGGAGATGGCGAAGGCATCATGGGCTAAGCAATGCCTGCTTGGCCTGATCAAGCAGAACAGCAGGCATTTTGCATTCTTGGGTGAAATGAAGAGGTCTATCTCTGATGTTATCCACTTTTGGAAAATCATTTGAATAACAGAAGAGTCTAGGGACCACTTGTGTGGGTCTGAACATCAACTGAAAGCGTCTGTCAGAAGATTCTCGTATCCTGGAAGATACACCGCTCTGAGGATGGTGACCAAGTGCTGAGCATGCTGCCAAAGGCACTTCGCTTCCTGGCACAGTCAAAGGGAACCAGAGCCCCCTGTTTGTTGACGTAGAACATGGTGACCTGATTGTTTGTTTGTACCAATATGATTTTCTGCTCGATCCATTTTTGGAACACCTTGAGAGCATAGTATACTGCTTGTGGTTTGATAGATTGATGTACATTTGTCATTCTCAGAGGGACCAGATGCGCTCCCTGCATATGGTTGGATGTATCAGTGATGAGGGTGAGATGGTGGAGTGGAAGTTGGAACGAACAACCTTGTTTGAGATTGACTGATGTAGCTCACTACTGCAGAGAGTTGTGAAGCTTTTGGAAGCTGTGCTTCCTTCAGACAGACATTCACGATCAAAGGGTCTGGAAGTGCTGGTTTCAGTTTAGTTTGAGGTGCCATTGTAGGGGGGCGCATGGACCAACACTGCCATATGCCTAAATAGCTGAAGAATCACTCAAGTGGTAGCCAAACTGTTGTGAGCTAGTTTGAGATTGAGCTTTTGGATGATGGCTGCCCTGTCTGTAGGCAGGAGTGCCTTGGCTTGCAAGTTATTGATTCAAGCTCCAATAAAGTGGAGGCACTGTTGAGTCATAAGTTCGGACTTTTGCATATTGATGACAAACCCCCAAGCTTTGAAGAGTGCAGGCTGTAACATGTACTGCATACGCTGTGCTTTACATGGAGGTGGCGGAGATAAGCCAGTTGTTTAGGTATAGAGAGAAGCATAGGCCTTGGCAGTGGAGATAAGCTGCTACCACCACTAGGCACTTTGTGAATAATCGCGAGGCTGTGGATAGACTGAAGGGTAGCAGTTTGTACTGTTAATGCTGATCTTTGAAGGTGAAACATAGATATTTCCATCATTGGGGATGGATGGAATATAGGTATAGGCATCCTTCAGATTCAGGGAGGCAATCTAACAATCGTTGCGACACAGTAAAGGAAGGAGGGTACTGAGAGGGTTCATCTTGAATTTTTCCTGTTTTATGTAGTGGTTGAGATTCCGGAGATCTAGTATCCGCCGAAGTTGAACCTTGATTAGAAACCTTGTCCCTCGTTTGATGGCTGTACTGATGAGGAGATCTGTTTTCTCTTGTATCACGATAGTGAAATTGATGGAGGGGTTGCACTCTATGTTAGAGAGGGCATTGAGTCGCAAAGGATTAAAGTTTTGCAGGAAACAAAATTCACTATAGAATCTCTATGGATTGAAATTTCATGTAAAAAGGGGAAGGGGAAGGCGATGGCAGTGGGAGTGTACTATTGACTGCCTGGCCAGAATAAACAAATGGATGTTGAAATGCTCAAAGAGAACCAGAGGTCTCTGCAGCATCCATCCCAAAGTATATGAGAACATGGCAGGCCTCACACAATGTCAGTGTGGGCAACAATGAGCAATCAAACAGTAGAGAACTATGTATAGGAAATCATAAAGAGAAGGCTGTTCATAGAAGACAAACCTATATATATAGAAATTATAGCAGATCCAAGATGAACAGAGCAAACACGGTTCCGGGGGCGGGCCCTGGACTGCTCTAGCAGGACTCAAGGAAAGGACATTAACTGGTAAGTAAAAATGTTACCTTCCATATCGTCCTGCTAGACCAGTCCAGACAAGTGGGATGTACCAAAGCTACACCTCCACTGGGTGGGAAAAAGACACAGCAGCTCGCAAAGTGCTGTGTCCGCCCAAGTGTGGACATCTAAATGGAAATACTTGACAAAAGTGGAAGTGTTGCCCATGTTGCTGCTGACATACGTCTGCAGGGAGTGCCAAGCTCTGCTCCCCCAGGCAAGGACGCTTGCGCTTGGGTAGAATGCGCATGCAAACCCTCTGGAACTGGCCGGTTCTGCAACAGATATGCTGAGGCAATGACCTCCTTAATGCAGAATGAGCCGCCACGTCACCTTGCATGAGCCAGCAAACAGCGCAAAAATAGTCCGACTTACAAAAGAAATTCATAACCTCAAAGAACCAGAGAAGCACACGCCGGACATCCACAAGGTGAAGATCCATACCATTCCCCCCCCCCCCCCCCACACTGCTCCTTAGAGAAGGAGGGCAGGCAAACTGGCTGGTTCACATGAAAGAAACAAACCACTTCAGGGAAGCAGGAAGGCACAGGCCAAATAGAAAATGGCCTCCTCAGAAAAAGATAGACAAGGATCTCAGCTAGATATAGCCTGTGGCTCAGAAAATCACCTTGCAGAACAACTGTAACCAAGAAGACGAGCATCAAGTCCTGCAGAGTAGCACGCTTCAACGGCTCAAGGGCTCAGACATCAGGGCCCTGAGCACCAGACACAGATCCCAGGAAGGGACCACAGACCGTAGTGGAGGATGTAGATGCTGAACCTCCCTGAAGAGGGTGCAAAACATCCAGGTGTATGGCTAAAGACTTACCAGCCAAAAGCCCTCTGAAACAGGCCAAAGTTGCTAGCTGAATCTTCAGGGAATTAAGAGAAAAAAAAAGACCTTCTCCAGACTGTCCTGCAGAAAAGGCCAAAAAGACGGCATCTTGACCGCCTCAGGAGTCAGCTGCCATGCACTGCACCAGCACTCCAAGCACCAGACCTGCACTTATGCCAGGCTGGTAGACCTCCTCCAGGCTCTGAGCAGAGTGGAATATCAATACCGGAGTAGCCCATACATCCTAATTATCTTCTTACAGCAACCCAGCCATAAGCGAGAAGGAAGCCAGGTCCTCCAGGACAAGCAGCCACTGACCCAATAAGCCCCAAGATGGAGGCAAGCAAAGAGGTGGTGCTTTCAGGAGCCACATCAGACTCTCCTCTGCCAACCCAGCACTGCCAGAATAATCTTTTTTGGATGGTGATCCATACGCCGAATCACATGACCCACGAGAGGCCATGGAGGAAACACCTACTGCAGGTGCTGACCTGGTCAAGGTTGAGCCAGGGTGCCGAGGCCTTCAGACCCAGTCTCTGTGTGGTGACTGAAGAAGCAGTATACTTTGGCACTGGAGTGGGTCACCATCAGATCCCTCTCAGAGTGACACCAGCAGCACAGCAATAACTGAAAAACAGCTCCTAACTCAACTCCCACTCTCCAGGGACCAGATAGTGCTGGCGGGGAAAATCTGTTTCCACAGTATCCACCCTGGCAATGAGCAGACAACAAACTAGGAGGAAGAAGGCAGGAGTCCTCGGTGTCAGTATCATCTGTGAAGAATCTTAGTTGTGGGTCGTAGAGGAGCTAAGAGGTCATCAGCTATAAGCACAAATTTTGCCATTGAAGCCTATGTATCTAAGGATGCCACATCATGGAACAGGAAACCTATAAAACAAGCTGCTGGAAGATACGCCAGAGCTAATGTCATGCCCGTACAACAAGGTCCTACAAGGTATGCTGTACGAAATGTTGATGGCCCTCTTGCAGCATTCCACTTGTTCATGAGGAAGAACTTATTGAATGAAATCATGATGTGGATGAGCAAACAAGGAAGACACATTTATGACGACACCTGGAAAGATTTGACAGATGGAGAATTAACGTTTTCTTGGACTTCTGATCCTCTCAGGCATGTACAAGTCACAAAATGAATCCATAGTTCAGTTGTGGAATCTTGAAGATGGTCGTTCTGTTTTAGGCAAAAATATGGCCCGTAACCGTTTTCAGCAAATTTCTTGTGCTCTCAGCTTTGATGATGCAATCAACCAACGTGAACAACGAGGCGTGGTTAAGCTTGCTCCAATCAGACACGTTTTTGATACCTGGGAAGCAACTCTAAGTGACGCCTGTGTTCCTGGTGAAAATGTTACCGTGGATGAGCAACTGCTTACATTTCGTGGCCGTGTTCCGTTCAGACAATATATTCCCAGCAAACCTGGGAAATATGGCATAAAGCTATGGATGTTGTGTGACAGTGCAACGTCATATGTTCTGCGTCTTCAAGTATATACAGGAAGGGAACTCGGACAAAACAGGGAACAGAATCAGGGTGAAAGAGTTGTGCTGCAACTCACTGAAGGATTGATGCGATCTGGCAGAAATGTTACTGTTGACAATTTCTTCTGCAGTTTATCCCTGTCGCGGAAATTGCTAGAAAAACAAATGACACTTTTGGGGACAATTTGAAAGAACAGAAAAGAATTACCTCCAGAATTTGTAACAGCAAAGGGCCGAGAGGTATTCACTTCACTGTTTGCCTTTCGCGATGACGCCACTCTGGTTTGCTATTGCTCGAAGAAAGGAAAAGTGGTTGTTCTTCTGAGCAGTTTGCATGATCAAGAAGAAGTAGATAACACATGTCCATGATCTTGGACTATAATTCTAGTAAAGGTGGAGTAGATACGGCAGATCAAATGTTGCGCATGTATACCACAAAACGAATGACAAGACGCTGGCCAGTGACAATCTTCTACAACATGATGGACAACAGTGCTTTGAACGCCTTCATTGTTTGGATGTCACTAAATCCAGAATGGCAGTCCAAGTCAAAGCACAGACGTTGTCTATTCCTCTTGGAATTAGGAAAGCAACTGCTTCAGAATAATTGCAGCGAGACTTCTTCCAGCATTGAAGAAGCCACTGATGCTGTTTGCAATGTCGGGATCCCAAAGAAAAGGGCAAGGTGTCACTGCTGTTCCAGAGAAACAGACAAGAAAAGCAACATAGTTTGCACCTCCTGCAAGCGCAATGTTTGCAAAGAACATTCAGAAATTGTCTGTGTCTCATGCAAATGACTGTAGTACTTTACTGTGTTCATCAAGTGCATGCAAAAACTGCTTTCATGGCAACTCTTCTTCATGTAAATTTTATGATAAAGCATTACATTTCAAAACATTTAACCTTCATATAATAAATAATTAATACGGAATAATATTTTGTCTCTTTAGTTTAAAATTTTCATGGTTAACAATTAAAATTTGTCGTGGGTTCATAAACGGTATTCAGTGTGTGCAAAAAATCTCGGTAATTCCAGGGTTAATATGTACATCTTAGAGGACAGGCGAGATAGAGGTGATATGATTGAGACGTTTAAATACCTCCATGGCATAAATGCACAGGGGGAGAGCCTCTTTCAATTGAAAGCAAATTCTGCTATGAGGGGACATGGGATGAGGGTGATATGTGAAAATATTTCTTTACGGAACGTGTGGTGGATCCGTGGAATAGACTCCCAGTGAAGGTGGTAGAGATGAGGACAGTATCTGAATTCAAAAAAGCATGGGACAAACACAGAGGATCTCTAAAGGAAAAAAGGGGACTGTTGTAGTTGTTGATATGGAAGGACAGACTAGATAGAAAAATGATGACAGAAAAAGACCACATGGCCTATGTTTCTAAGAAATGCCAAACTGAGTCAGACCAAGGTACATCAAGCCCAGTATCCTGTTTCCAACAGTGGCCAATCCAGGTCACAAGTACCTGACAGATTCCCAAAAAGGTACATAGGTTCCACAATGCTTGTCCTGGGGTAAGCAGTGGACTTCAAGTCCTCTTTATAATAGTTTATGGACCTTTCCTCCAGGAATTTGTCCAAATCTTTTTTAAACTCAGCTACGCTAACTGCTTTTATTACAACCACCAGAAAAAAATTCCACAGCTTGATTACACGTTGAGTGAACACATATTTTCTCTTATTAGTATTAAATGGGTTACATTGTAACTTCATTGCGTAATGTATAAGCACAAATGTTATAATGTAAAGTCACAAAACAGTTTTTGTGACATGTTAAGTTACTACTCCGGGAATGGAAGACAATAGTGGATTTCTGCCCACCTTGCAGGAACGGATGCATCCTCAGTTGCTGCTCTGTGCCTGGAGCGATCACCAGGCTCAAGGTGGATGAGACCCTGGGAATCAACGCCTCCAGTTCCTCCTTCCGAAACAGGCGGATAACATCGGCCTCCTCACAATCTTCTGAAGGTGAGAGTACTTCTTCATCCACATCAGATATCTGAAATCCAAGCCATAGTTCAGATCCCAGCTGATCCCCATCTTCAGGGGAGTGCACCTTGCTGTGGACTGTCATGAGGCTGGTACTAATAAAGATGCAAAGTTGAAAAGAAACCCTGTTTCTCACAGAGATCTAGATGTGTTATTACCTCAAAGCACAGCTAGAGGGGGCAGGAGTGATCATACAGAAGCTAATGAGGCTAGGAGATCTAACCAGTTGCACCTGGGAATGAGCCCGGGAGATTCAAAGAGAAGATCCCTTTATAAGCAGAAGTTTAATTCTAGCAAAGCAGAGTGGGAGAGAAAAAGCCAAGCAGTAAGGAGCATGGCTGCAGAAAGGGAAGCAGCAGAACAAGGAGCAGAAGGACTTGGAGAAGGAACAAGGAGCACGGCTAAGGAAAGAAGGAGAGACCTGAAGGAAGGAATCCTCCTTCAGCAAGCCCAAGGGAACGGAATTCACAGAGGTGGAGTTCAGAGGGGCCAAGCTACCAGAGCAGCTGTTCAGAGGGAGTCTGCTGAGGAAAGCAGTCAGGCTGGTGAGTGTGCCACTCCCTGCTCAAGCAACGTTCCTGAGTCCAAAGCTGAGAGACGTATCCAGAGAACCAGGTTTGGAGGAAGACCTGCAGTCACTGGAGCCTGCTGGACACGTTTTACCAGGTACTCGAGGAAAAGGAGTTTTTAGCAAAGCTACTTTACCACTGAAGCATAGAGCTGAATCCATACCAGGTTTTGCTAAGCTGCCAGGAAGCACAGCACTGCCCAGAAGCTACTGGCAGAAAAACTGTTGCAAAAGAGACGTTCTTGGGAGAGAAGGCTCCAGGGAGTCCAGCTACAGAAACTCAAGGTATGAAAGCTTTATTCCTCCTAAAGAATGCTTAACTCCTAGAAGCACTGCTAAAGCAAATACTCACTTTGTAAGAAGAAGGAAGAAACCAGAGTGGTTTCAAGAATTACCAAGAGAACTTAAAACCCAGTCTTATTGGAGGCAGGTCAGTGGAGACAGTCCATGTAAAGCTGTGACAGCCAGGGACAGTATTTACTCCACGGGGGAAAGTAGTGAGGCAGAATCTATGGACGTAGAAGAGATAAATGCTATTCCCATGCCTCAAGAAGAAGATATGGATTGTGGGTTGTGTATAGCTACTAGCCTAGAGTCTATTGCCACCGTGTAAATAAGAAGAAAACTTGTTTAATTGTTTTGTTTGGAATGAACTGAATTCCTCCATTTTCCTTGGCACTAATTGTGAAGCTACTAACAGTTAGCCCACCTGTTTATTACTGGAACCTTTTCAAACAAAGGGCATTCTTTGATTTCCACTGTCTTAATTGAACCCTTGCACAGAGGGGAAATAAAAGCCTTGTTTCCCTACACTCTTGGCTGAATTATTATGTGCACACAAGGAGCTGAAAAGAGATAAGACCAAACTCCATTTTTGGCCTTACATTACACCACGCTCCTTGAAAAATAAATACATCGTGGAGCATGCCCTTACCGCCCTTGGCCACTAGGGGCTGCCACCATGACAGGACACTTAGCCATAGGCAATCGAACAGGGCTTCCACTCTCAGCCGGCTCCTCATGAGACTGTGCTCGGGGGGACCCAAAAGTTGCAAAGTCTGAATTTCCACACCAGACTGATCAGGCCTGTTGTAAAAGGAAAAGAATTCCGGGAAGGACAATCCAGACTCTGGAAGCTCTCCTCGCAGAAATAAGCCCCCTACACCAGGGGACACAGTTGCCGTCAATCCCCTAGAGGATGGGGAGCAGCATACAGCACGGTCGCCGGACCCTCCAGCTGGCTGGTTATCTTTACCCACAGCGCCATCTGCAACCTCTTGCCCTTAGGCAGGCAAGGCCATACTAACCGCATCCCCCAGCATAGAGAGGCAGAGCAATCCCTCCAGGAACAACTCAGGAGCTGCCATGGTAGAAGAGCAGAGTCTAGAAGCCGGATATGAGGCACCTTGCTTGCCACAGGCAAAATACGATTCCTGGTAGAAGACAGAGAGAGTTACGGCAAGTATCACAGCAGTGTGCGTCAAGACTGCGATGGCCCGAAGGCATGCGTTAACTGCGCTTTTACTGCAATGCACATTACAGGTGCTAAGGTAGAAATGAGCGTTGGAGCTACTTGGGCAGAATGCATGTATAGACCGTGCAACTGCCAGGGGCACAAGAAGAGAAAATGCCATTAATGCATGCAGAAAATGGCAGGAAACCCCCATACCACGCCAGCGGTTGTCAGTGGTCTATATCAAATTGCATCTCACACAGACAGAATCGGGAGTTCATAACAAGGACAATGAGGTCAAGCCTTGGTACTCACCCCCTGAGAGCCCCAGGCAGAGGATCCGTTCCAGGCTCAGCTCTATTCTCCTGATACCGTATCACGGCTTTTGCAGCACTGCGTTTAAGGTGGATGGTAGGCAGATCTCTCTCTTCTCCTCTGTTCCTTCCTGCTCTCTCCCAAAGATTGCAGAAGGCGAAGAGAGGAGGCATTCAGGTTGTTTGAAGATGCTGAACAATTTCAGATCCTTCCAATTTCTGGCTGCTCAACAGGTTCTTATCATAAATGTATTTTGCATATTTATTTGTATATGTTTCTGTTTTAAACAGAAATTCTTAATAAAAAAATAAAAATAAGTGTATGGAGCTGAACCAATTTTCCCTCCTCCCATGGCTACCAAAAAAGACCGCAGTCTAGTGGAGCCTCCCAGGTCACGCTCAAATGAGAGTCACCCCAAGATGGTCATTCACGAGCATTTAATCAATTTTTTCTTCTCAAATCTTCAGATCATCTTCAGAGAGGAATAAATCCATCCACCATCTGCTGGAGACACTCAAGAAACCTCTGGTGGCTGAGACATATAGAGGCATGGGAGTGATGTCATTGAAATATGGACTTTTCATTATTTCTTTGTCTCCACCAATCTTCTGGTAGGGGAACACAATCCACTTGTCTGGACTGGTCTAGCAGGACAAAATGGAATGGTCCTTTACCTCTGAAATTGCCTCCTCCACCTTTGAGCCAAATAAATTATCTCCAAGACAAGAAGCATATGTAAAAGTGGTTGTATAGATCTTCCCTAAGGTCGGACATGTGTAGACAGGTTGTTTGTCTCACTATGATGGCTGTGGCTGCAGAATGGGAGACAGAGTCGTAAGCATCGTAGGTGGCTTGAATGATGTGATAAAGATTTGTGGAGGTGTGCATATAGCTGAGCTTGGCCCTCAAGTGACAGCGGATGGGGGTTCTTCTAGCTATAGAAAGTCAGTGATAATAGAGAATCTGAAGCTGATGTGCATGGATTCTCATGGTTAAGAGATTACTCTGATATGATTTTTTTACCTACAGCATCCAAAGTTCTTTGTTGTTTGCCTGGAGGAGTGTGCTTGATTTTTAGTGAGCTTAGTTTTGAATGCTGCTCCAGAGACTACTGATGGGTGTGGCAGCTGTCGGTGAATAAAACCTGACATTAGGGGGACTTCTATTTTAGATTCAGCCATCGAGGGATAGGATGAATCGAGGATGGGGCTTTCTAGATGGAGACTGAAAATCTTGTAATATCTGATATACCGGAAGGGCTATAACCTCCTTGGGGGTGCTGCAAGTTTTCAGAATGGATTCAAAATCACTTTTGTTTGCTGGAGTTTGTGAATCACTCAAGGCGATTGCCCGGGACATTTTCTGTAAGAATTTGGGATAAGAGTAATCAAACCAGTCTGTACTAGAGGAGATCAAACCTAAGCTTTCTTTAGAAGCTCAGATGACAAGACTTCGACTTTCATACTTTGGACACATCATGCGGAGAGAGAGATCATTAGAGAAAGACATCATGCTTGGCAAGATAGAAGGTCAACGCAAAAAAGAGGAAGGCCAGCAATGAGATGGATCGATACAATAACAGCAGCTACGGGTACCAGTCTGTCAACAATAAGCCGCCTGACTGAAGACCGAACACAATTTAGGATAGCTATCCAGAGGGTCGCCATGAGTCGACTCCGACTCGACGGCACTTAACAACAACAACTGTATCTTCTATATGGAGACATTCCGGAAGTGGTGGCAAAGAATCGGTCTCAGAGATAAGAGAGGTCTCTTCTTAGTGTAGAGCCCTGGGCTCACTAGTTATGGAGTAGGTGTCATCTTCCAGCGGTAGTGGGGCTCGCCAGTTCACAAGAGGAGGGGATTCCCTAACAATGTGTGAAGGAGCAGGAAAGGATTGCATTTCTGAGGCAGGTAGCAGAGCCCCTTCTGGGGATGAAATTTTGCAGAATAGTGATGCTATCCTGCACCATCTCTAACAGCGAGAGTAGACAAGTGTTGGGACTAGGAAGAACTGCAGTCTGTTGCTGAGGTGACAGGGCTGGCAGAGCAGAATCCAGAAGCCTGGATGACTTATTGGGGGGGGGGGGCTGTTGGTTGTTAGAGATCCCAGTGCTGTGTCTGAGTGAAACCATTAGGGTAGTGGCTGGTAATAAAGGCAAGCTAGGATCCCTCCCTCCCTAGGAATCACGAACGTTGGAAGGTACTCTGGAGAACTTGTGCTTGTTCTGGCCCTAGCTTTACCTCCCTTTTGAGTAGCTTCGGTCCTGGGATCTTTTCCATGGAGTTGCAATGATCCTTCTGGAGGAGGGGGACTGTAGGTGCTGCTCTGTAGCAGGAGATTTTGAGAAGGTGGAGACTGTGCTGGAGGGAGTCTGCCTCCAGCTGTGCGGCTGTCCCTGATGTCCCCAATCGAGCCTTGTCTGGGCTCAATGGGATGTTGGGATGAAGTGGAGAATTTTGTAAGTCACAGCCTTGAGGAGCATTAAATTAAAACAAAACAAGCCCATGGAGATGCGGCAGCTACAGTGTTAGTCGCAGCAAAAAAACAACAACACAGTGCGGTTTTACAAAAATGCTGGTGGTTGAGAATGCTACCAGTGAAGATACGGGAGAGAGAAAGAGAACAAAAAATTCCCGACGACGCAAGAGAAGGGGCATGCTGAGGTTTGCAGAACAGTGGCTGTGAAAGACTGAGGAGACGGGAGTGCAGGCCGGTTCGATGAGAGTAAGCGCTAGGGGAGAGCCAGGCGCTGTTGGAGATGACACACTTGCAGAGCGCCTGCATAATCCCTGCTTGTCTCCAGAGAAAGCTAATGTACCTGAATGAGTATATCAAGTAAACAAACAAATAACTATAAACATAAATAGAAATTACACTTACCTGGTAATTGTAGTTCCTGGAGGGTCCAGTTTAGTCCTCCACATCAGGGTAGTGCACCTCCTCCTGCAGCAAGGAGACTGGACCAATCAAATCTTTCCCCTGTCAGGATGTATACTGCTGGAGCTCCCATCAGCCCCCCAGTGAAATGTTAACAAAGCAAACTCAAAAGAGAAATATGGATGAACCCCTGAAAAGAGACCCCTCCCCGAAATAACTCGACTCCTTCCCCAAATGAGGGAGCCGTAACTGTGCACATCGCGTCCACCTGGACAACTGAGCCTAAAGAAAGGCACTGTCGTATCGCCAAGAAAGGCAAGTGATCAACAGAGAGTGGAGACCCCCAAACTTGAGGACCACAGAAAATTCGCTTAACCAACTCTCTCGCACACCGCATTAGCGCGCCGAATGGAAAAAATCTCTGGGGAGGGAATGAGGACTAAACTGGACCCTCCAGGAACTACAATTACCAGGTAAGTGTAATTTCTATTTCCTGAGCGGTCTTCCAGTTTAGTC